>JANIJI010000030.1:8027500-8492500 GCA_024500535.1 Leptonema lineaticorne | reverse complement strand
TAAATTCAATTAATTCATATATAATTAATCAGAAATCGATCTAATAAAATATAATTAATATATATATAATAATAAAATGTCTCATATATATATATATATATCTATTCGTAATAACATTAATACAATCAAATATGTTGAAATCGTGACAGCAATTCCGGAATTTTATTGCCGTCGTTTGTCTTAATCTTTAATATACATACTAAGCGATAAAATGCTTGAAACCGCAAGCTTCCTAAAATTTCGAGCACAACCCTATATCAAATATTTCTGAACTGAGATGCCTTCATAGACCCCGAATTCAGATGAATTTTCCATCGTATAAATAAATGATCGATTTCCAGATATAAATTCACGCGTGACTTGAAGTGAAGTGTTTCGTATAAAAAAAATATTCACTCATATGAGAAAAGAATATTGTGAGATGAAAAAAAAATAGAAACAAAAAGGACAACACGAAATATCCATTTGTTTGATTTGTCGTATCCGATGTAAGAGAAGTAGGAAAAATCAATTTTCTTCAGGATAAAGAGTGGATCATTTAAAAAGAACGTTACAAAGAGAACGTGGATGATAATGATAATGGTGCGAGCTGATTGCTTAAGGCTTTCATGGAAAATCAAAACGACGACAAAAAGGTACGTCTTGAAAAACTAAAAATATCGATTTGAAGCTATCGTATATTTCGACTTTTCCGATACGAATCGAACTTATGTGGTCCGTGAAAAAAAATTGTAAAAGTTTTTCGCATTTCTTATATATGTTGAACAAAAAAAAAAAAAAAACAAACACACACATACACACATTCCCTAGAGTTACATATATTGACAAAAGCCTTATGCAATCTCTGGAGATGACAACAGCAAAATACACTCAACGATTTTTTATGTGACTTGAAGAAAATGTGCCGAAAAACTATGGAAAATTTGGTGAAATATAGAAAAACTATTCCATAAATGTAATTTGTGAAAATCCAATTTGAATATCGGTATGATTGTATTAAATTTTTAATAAATTTATTCAAAAAAATACACACACACATATGTATATATATATTTCATTCTTTGATAAATAAATAAAATATTATATAAAAAACATCTATAAGTACTAAGTTTATTTTTAATTTCCAACTTTACATTTAATTTTTTTGTTATTTTTTTTTTTTGAAATTCTTAATATAATATATTTTTATATATACACGTTCGTAATTCTGACAATAAAAAAATAATAATATTCCTTTTTTATATCATATATAAATATGAAAATTTGTGTAGTAAAAACTTTTTTAACACACTATGAAACTCGATGAAATCTACTACCTTTATTTATATCAATGAATATTATGTTTTCACTAATGTTTAATATCGTTCAAAAAAGGTTATAATATATATATATATATATATATATATATATATATATATATATATATATATATATGTAAATCGTAGTTTCGTTATGTCGCGATGAAAAATGCATCGGAAAACGACCGCTTTTCCGTGTACATTCGTTAGTGAAAAGCGGTGCCTATTTTCGTTGAGCGCCACTCCTTTTCTGGAGAAACGTCAACGGGGAAAACTAATGAAAGCGGGCACGAAAAATGACAATTAGGTCTTGAATATAAACATGTACACACACACATATTTATATATATATACACACACACACATATATATATATATATACATGTGTGAAGGGGTTAAAAAAGTACAACATACAAGTCCGATGTATGTTGAAGATTTTTATCGTCTAACACGCCACATTTACGACGCGAACATATTACACTGTCAGTCAAAAGTCAGCAAGAAAAATTGTACATATTCTAGTATTAACACAAAAGTATTAGGTTTAGAATACTCAGTGAAATTACCGGATGTATTATAAAATTTTCCGGTTGTACGATTTTCGTGTTTTTCTTTTATTATATAGTTTTAGATTTACCTCTTTTATTTATTAAAAGTATATTTGATATTTTACGTATCGGGTTCAATAAAAAATTCGTACTTTATCACATAATTCAATGAGTTATATATTATATAAAAAATATTGTTAATATTTAATGTATTATTTTTAATTATTATATAATTATAAGTATTATTCTTGTGTGATCAAATACTATAATAAATATATTTATGATATAATATAAAAATATTGATATTACATAAAATTATATATATATATATATATATATATATATATATATATATATATATATATATATATATATATATATATATATTATATGTATGTACAATTAAGAACAGAAAATCTACTTCATTATTATACCATGAAAATCTCCACGGATTCGAAACTTGTGAACGTCGCAACCTTAAAAAAAAATAAAGAAAATGAATCACAATTCATTTTCCTCGAAAAAAAAAAATTGAAAAAAAAAGAAAAACCATAATATCTAATTAAAAAATAATAACACGAAAATATTATTAGCTACTAATAAAATATCAGCAACGCTCTGCTGACAAAATAATTAAATTTCAACATTATTATTCGATAATAAACAACTTCGTATTTTTCCACATTCATTACGGTAAACCTTTGTGAATCATGACCTAGTTAACATATGCCAACAATTTACCTTCAGTTTGAACTTACGATATTTTCTATTAATATAACTTTAACGTTCCATACTTTAAACATATATATATATATATATATATATATATATATATATATATATATATATATATATATATATATATATATATATATATATTCAATCTATAAGCGCCGCCTTATATGTTATATTATTATTTATATATATTTTTTTTTGATAAATAAATAAAAAAAATATGTATCAGCCGACATCGAAATATAAAATAACATTCTCACAGCATACAATTTAATACATAATTTATAATATTCCATTTTATTCCGCGGAATATGTTTGTATGCCAGCTGCCCGCTGTCCTGCCAACTTTGTTAATAAACACCGAACTTATTTTAGTACAAAATTTAATAAAACATATGTGAAAAGTTCTTCACACACATACACACGCACACGACAAACAACACTGTTTACAACTGTGTTTTATCATACGAAAAAATGATTTAAAAGCGATTTTTTTCCTTCTGTTTCTTTTTAACATTTTTTTTTACACAGATCGCCCTTGCTTAGTTTCTTTTTTATTCGGACGCGCGAAAAACGAAAACATAAACAATAACGTTCCGATATTTTAACCGTATATTTTTTTCTATATATATATATATATATATATATATATATATATATATATATATATATAATTTTAAAATTTTATAATATATTACACTAGTTAGATTTTTTTGTAGTTTGTATATATGATATATATTGAATACGTGCGTTTCTACATTTTTTTTTTTTTGGCAAATTTTTCCGTTTATTATTAACGCTTTATGTAAACTGTTGAAATATTAATATACGCCATATTCTTATAAGATGATCGATTAACACCCGCTTTTAAAATATCGTGTAATTCAAAATCCAACGAAAACAGACAAAAACGCATTATAAAATATTTATATGTAAAATAGCATAATAAGTACGTCAAAGAATTCCTATTAATAAAATATCAATTTATTCATTATTATTGTATATTTTTTGATGCAAAAAAAAAATGCTATCATAATTCGATTAAAAAATTTTTTTTTTTCATTCAAAAAAAACCGTTTGACGTGTTAATCTATTTAAACGTATTTCAGTTTATTTATTATTTTATTTTTCGCCTGTTTATTATGAAAATAAATATTATATTCTTTTTTGACAACGACAATAAAAAATATTCTATAGTTTTATTTTATTTTATAAATATATAAACAGTACATATATTTATTTTTATTATGAATAAATATTTTATATTCGTTATAATGTTATTAAGATATCGATTTAATTAAAACATTTTCAAGACTTTGGCACCGTTGTTTAATGTTATAATAAATGCCGCGAATATACGCGAACAATTCAAATATATTTTATCGTAAGCGAATGTGTTTCTCGGATATTATTATTTTAATAATATATACAAAGTTTTGTTTGGTTCTCGAAGTTAACATCGACACACAGAATCGTTTCAGCATTTTCAGCCATGTGAAAGGACCGTAACGAAAACCAGAAACAATTAATTATAAACTCTCGAGAGTGGCAACTAATTTTGTAACGTTGTTTTCGTTAATAATTTTCTATTGTCTACGAAAATTATTCAATATATAATATTCCAAGCACAATCGACGCGTCGGAAAATGCGGAAAAACTTTTCGCAAAATTCGCCCCGAGAGATCGATCACAATCAAACCAATATATATGATATTATTATTAAGCTATACATATTATAAATCATTTTATAATATAAAAAATAATAATATAATTCTATTTTAATATTGTTTATATATGAAATTCGGTCATAATTTATTATTTTAAATATCTCGGTTACTTTGATCGAGCTGTTTTTGTGATTGCTTTTTACATTATCAATACAATCCGAGAGCGATTAAGATTATAATTGAAATATTATCAAAGGGTTCTTTGAAAGTAATCATTTATTTGAATGACAAAATATATTAGTATATTGATTATCAACAATATTAATGATTAATTACATAGATTACTTTACAATATTTTAACAAATTGTTTTCTTAAAATAAATATCTTTATATTTTGATGAAAATATTTTAAATTACATATTTTTATATTGATTATTTATTTCAAATATATAATATAAATTATTCGTATATATAAAAAAATAAAATTTTCTTATATATAACAAGTTAAAAAATGACAAGATTTAAAATTTATCATTTTTTTTTTATTTACGCAAAATTGACGCCCTTACGAAAATATTTCCAACACGGCAAAGTTTTAAAATATTCATATATTCGTCGTACATTTATATATAATAAACGAGCACAAAATTATCGTCGAACATATTAAAATTGGATTTAAAATTTCAATCGCGTGATACGATCGAGATTATCGCCGTCGTAAATCGGATATTTATCGAACGTGTACAATATTGCGGAAAAGATATTCGATAAGTTTTGAATGGAATTCGAAGGGTTGGTTGGAAATCGTTATATTTGTATTGAGATCGACGCAACGTCGAAACGAAATCAAACAGATTACGATTATATTATATAAATTATTACATATATTGTATGTCGAATATTAACGGTTCGAAAATTCGAATCGTCGATTGCTAATCGTAATTTAAATTATATGTGTGTGCTCAAACGATACGGATTGTTTAAATATAATAGACTTATCATAAGTAAATTATCGAAAATGACAAATTATTTATGCTAAAATTGGAATAAAATTAATACTATTATATATGTAAAATGATAGCGGCGCCGCGCGCCGACGGTGTCACGCTCGAATGCTACCTTATTTGTACGATTTATTATTAAATGATTTTTAAAACTCAAAATGTATATCATCGTCATGTCGACGTTCAATTTATTAATATATATTTTCGTATTTTAATCGTTATTATGATACTTTTATAATGTTTTATATAACTTTAATTTTAATAAACAAATTATAGAAAAAATTAACGATAATTTTCACATTTAATTTAAATTAAATATATTCAATAATTTGTTTTTTCAGAATAATAACTTTAAATTTACAAACG
The DNA here is from genome assembly GCA_024500535.1 of Leptonema lineaticorne. Taxonomy (NCBI): domain Eukaryota; kingdom Metazoa; phylum Arthropoda; class Insecta; order Trichoptera; family Hydropsychidae; genus Leptonema; species Leptonema lineaticorne. The sequence continues at coordinate 8,486,882 of JANIJI010000030.1, read as the reverse complement.
GCCTGCATTAGATTTCTATTGTAAAAACGGCAATTTGTAAATGTGGATTTTCATTCCTTTGTCGTCGACGTCGTCGTCGTCGAATATATGCAACAAAAGACTTGCAATGCAAAACGTTATAGTTTTTTTCCGGTTTCCATGCGAAAGTCCACTTTGGTATCCGGAAAAGCTTCTGCTTGCAACGTTTGCGATGCCTAAAAAGGGATTTTTTTACGAGCTTTCGTCTGTTTTTCCCTATCCTGCCGTTGCCCCAATTTATCTCTTTATCTCCACCATCGTTTTTTCTCCATACAAATTTACGAAACGTATACGATAAACATTCCTTATTATTTCTATGATTTTTTTTCACATTATAATTGCTTTAAATATTTTTTTTCACATTATAATTGCTTTAAATATAAAATAATTTATGCAATAATAAATATTTAATTTAATATTTATATTTTTTTTTCTTTCCAGATATTGCAATAATGTGATTTTAATCTGTGGGTGAGTACTATATTACTATTTAATATATTTAAATTAAATATAAAAACACATATAACAAAGAGAGAATAAGAATAATAATGATGATATAATCAGTATGAATTTTCATACATGTCAAATATAACAGGGGTGAAAAAAAAATGGGAACAAGAAAAGGACAAATAATGTAGGGATAGCGAAACGGTCGTCGGAAAATTCGATAATTGGTTTCGACGTTGTTCACTTGTTTACATTGAAAACGTCGTAAAAAGGGCAAAATCTCTTTAGCGTTTTCCAGAAACGGGAAAGGTTCGCGTTTCACTGTAAATTGGCGTTGTGAAAAATACGCGAATTTTCCCGATCTTTTTTTTAGCTCTCTCTCTCTCTCTCTTTCTCTCTCTCTATTTAGTATTTTATTGGGTATAATTAAAAATGTCATAGAAATTGCGGACATTTAATGAAAAATGAAACTCACTTTTATAACGGTTTCTAGATGTTTTATTGCTTCTATTCAATCCGATATTAAATTTATATATATATATATATATATATATATATATATATATATATATATATATATATATATATATATATATATATATATATATATATATATATCGTTAGTAATTAGTTTGTTCAAATTGTGAATTAAAATATAAAAGTGTATTTTAACGTTAATTCTCTTTTAAAATTTCATTTAATTTAATTAAAACGAATTTTTTTATTGGAAACGATTCGTTTAAAATTACTATAATTGAAGATAATAAAATTTATTTTTTATAATTGAATAGCTCTAAAAACTATTTACTGCTATATCGATTTTATTATAATTTAATATATGAGTACTTTAATAAAAAAAAAATAATATATTTAGTTACACATTTTAAATAACATATATGGGAACGTACGATTAATTTTTCTGGAAATAAAATATTTATATTTATAAAAGATTTTTATATTTTATTTCACGCTTCTATTACTATAAAAATATTTTTATACTTATTACTAAATTCTATATTTTTGAAAAATATATATAAAATATTCTTTAATTAATATTAACCCACATAATGGTTTAAAAAACACATTTTTGAAAAGTAAAATAAATACTAGTTTTCTTTTTTATTTTTACAAGTATCATTTTTGGATCATTCCTATATAATAACTATTAAATAAATTTTAAATTCCCGTATACTTTTAATAAAATATATTAAAAGTATACGTAATGAATTATTATTGACTTTAATGAAATATCACGAATTCGAATCAATCGTGTTTATAGTTAAATTTATACACACAGCATTGAATTTTCTTGTCAATGAATAATACTTTTATATATAGATGGATTTATCCAATACACAATTGATTTAACTGAACGGTCATTGAATATTATTCCAGAGGGTTAAAATATATTCGGTTAAATTTTTGAATTTGATTAGATACAACCCATTTAGTTTTCATATACACAGAAACGCATAATACGGCGTATAGTTCGCAAACCATTTTAACCGAAAAGGGTATCCCGATTAAAAAGGAAGACTTCTCTACCAGATAAGGCGAGAAGGGAAATGAACCATTTTCGTCGACTCGATGAAAACCCATATCAAGCCCTTTTTCCGGAGCAAGAGCAAAACTTGCGCTTTCTCTTTCGGATTTGGTCCCTTTTCATTTTATCATTCTCGTGGATGAGACCTTCAAAGGCGAATAAAGAAAAAAAATTGCACGAGGGCTCATTTTTTTTTAAAAAAAAGGGATAAACCGCAAAACGGATTTAACCCCTCAGGCGTTTTCGGGAACGGGAAATGTCTGCCGCGGGGTGAAAATTCGCTGAAAACTCATGATGAAAAATGTTTTCAAGACTCATTTGCGAACTGTAAATATTTTCTTAATTCATTTATATATAGTATTATATCATAATATTCAAATTAAAAATTTATTGAGCTAACATATATATATAATAAAACACATTAGATGGTTTATAGACTCGTATTAAAATCCTTTCATATAAATATCACTTTTGATGATATTATTTTTTTTAATAAAAATATGTTTTTTTTCCTTTATACTTCACATTAAACTGATTCTAAAATCATATAATTTTTATCGTATATTTTTTTCGAGTCATATAATTCTCTTTAATATTTGCGGTCGACAATCTTAATTGCTACAGCGTATGAAATTGCGCAGAAGGTTTTCGTAGATATGACACAAGACAAATTTTATAATAAAAAAACACGCTCGATTTAATATCTGCCATCATCCCTTAACATACGTGAATTACGCTTTATTTTCATATAAAAAAAAAAAAAAATAAAATAAAAAGAAGACAGTCTCTTTTTATGATCTTTCACATTCGCCAGATATATGAACCGAATGAAGTGTTCCCGTTAGTGCTTCGAATAACTCGTCGCATTATCCGCTAAGATTATTTCTCACGTACGGCTATAATACCAGAAAAAAAAATAGGCATAATCGTAAATAAAAACGAGCTTTCGTCGTATAAAAATATATCTTTATTTTTTTTTCATTTTTATTTATTTATTTTTTACAAACGTGTCTAAGATAATTTTTATTTAAATTCGTTCCGATTTTTGATTGATGCATATATTTGTTTATTTTGAACGGTCGATATTAACTTGTCGCGTTTATAACGTCGAATCGAGCGTGCTTTGAATAATTAAAATTTATTAATTGTCATTAAAAGTAGCCCTGCCCTTCACCGTAGTAATTATTTTCAAGGTCTACGCTGTTCCTCACAGAACATTTGTACTTGTGTGACCCTGTTTTCATATTAATTTTCACGTGTACGTGTGTGTGTGTGTGTGTGTCTGTGTTTATATTCAACATTACAGGTAATTTGTGAACTCTTATACGGTAATTTAAAAAGTAATTACTTGTTTGTTTAATACTGATAATAAAAATAAAAAAAAAAATTTTTTAATTAATACAACTATTGTAATGTTTTAGTTTTAACTATATTTTTAACTAGCTTTTACGCGATTAAATTATCAAATATACATTTAAATTCTGTAATATATTTCATTTAATTAATTTATAAATACTTAAGTTCATTAGGGATAACATGTCATAACGATAAATCACTACAATTCTTTGATAATAAAAAAAAACTATTTAGATAGAAGTATAAAAATTATAAAAACGAATTACTAGAAAAAAAAAATAGGTCAAGCTTATATCCTTTCGTATACTTTATATACAATTCTAAACTGAGCTTAATTAAAAAGGATAAATATAGAATTCAACCCTTTCATTTTTTTAACATTTTAATACAAAGCAATTTGAGCTTTGCGTACAGCGATAAAATTTTAGCGCCAATTTTTCATACGAGCTTTATTTTCCTTTTGTCTCGTATCAAACGTTGAAACAATATAAAAATGAATCTTGTACTCTATTTTTTTTTAATCATTTTAATACTTTTAAATACTATAAAATATAAAAAAAATCTATTTTTTTATTCAATTTATATATATATTTATAAAAAATACTGTCATTTCAGTAAATTGAATCCGTCGTCGCATACGATTGTTCGATATTTACCAAGTATCGATCGAATCGGCGAAGGCTTTGTTGGTTATTGAACAAAATGTAAACAAATCAACCGTTCGATTGACCACGATTCAAAAACCTAATAGATTTTCTTTCGTTTTCTCAATATTGATTCGATTTTCACATGTGAACGTCGTGGAAAAATACTATAGTGAACGATTGATTCGTTCATATTTACTTGTGATTTAATGTTATGACGTTTGCTAATATTTGTTCATTGGTATATTTTTTTTCTAATATTTTCTATGAATCAGGAGTAATTAATATTTGATATTATATTATGTTCTGGTCGCTTTTGATATATTTTTTTATTATATTTATATAATTATCTATTATAATTAATTTAGAACAGTTATTTCACACAATATTTTCGTTTTTTTTTTACTTTTGGTTTAATAATAAATTATTTTTCTATAGGTCGAATCTTTTCTTCATTTATTCAATAAATCGTAGTGATATCATTATACGTTTTATATAATTTATTATTCCTATTAGTAATCATAATATTAACTTTTTTTGATATTCGAAGTTTTTGAATTAAAAACTATTTTTTTTAAAAAAATATTTTTATCGAGTAATAAATAATAATTTGTACTGAATTTTATTTTTATTATCAAATATAAATAATATATTATAAAATTCTAGGTTCAACAAAAATTTACTGAAAATTTTCTTAAACATTTTTTTTGAAGATTAAATATAAAGCTTATAAAAAAATATTTCAACGTAATAAACGCTTATATATATATATATATATATATATATATATATATATATATATATATATATATATATATTAAATCTATAAAAATATTATTTATCATTATGAATATCATTTAAGTATTATAATATATTTTTTCGAATATAAAATATTAAATATATTTTAACATATAAAATATAGTCGAAATACGGCAAAAATGTTTTATTTTTTTATAACAAAAAAGCTATATTTTTCAGCACCTTCAAGTTTTCTCTGCAAAATTTTATACTTTATATAAAAGTACTTCTTGTGTAATCTTATAGTATTAAAAAAAAACTTTCAGATTATAAATTATTTAATTTCTGAAAACCTCTAACTACCGCTTAGTTCCTCGTAATATATACTTTTTTTTTCTATCCAAAAACCTTAACATTATTAAACTGACCGAAAAAAAAAATTATATAAAAGAGAGAATTTTAAATCGATTTTAATTTATTTTTATACTATTAAAATTTACAGTTTAAAAAATATAACAATATCATATAATTCTTACTGCACCCATATAAAAACTACTTTTTTTTTACGCATATCGCCTCGGCAGTTTATCATCAAACACCATACAATTTTTATCTATAAAATTTATCATATTTCTGTCAAAATATAAAGATAACTTTTACAACGCCACATCATAAATTATATACTATATAATATATTGATACCGAAACTATATATATATATATATATATATATATATATATATATATATATCAATATGTATATCTACGTGAATTTAACGTTATCCACTTTATTATTATCAATATTTAATATTAACGATTCGCATATATATTTATACATATATATATATATATATATATATATATATATATATATATAACTATTGAAAACTTTTGGCTTAAGTTTACGCAGACGTTTTCGCAATGAAGGGGGTTATTTATATTGCGCAACCGTCAATTACGTCCATCAATCAATCATCCGCTTTCACCGTTGTGAAAAGTCGAAAAAATGACTTTTTCAGACTTTCGCATTTTCCGACGCGTTACATCATTCGCCACCTACAAAGATCACTTTCAGAAGTTCGTTTATAATATCGACATTTCATTTTTACGTCGTTTACAACAAGAAATTTTACTCAGGACCACCGAACAGCCTTCCTTCAAAATCGTTGGAGGAAATGTCCTTTCACTACGAGATCCGAATTTCCAATTATGCTTTATATATTATATATAACATTTCGGATAATGGAATCGTCGATTATAATAGGCGATTGCGTGTTGCGAAATATCATTATTCGTTATGATATAACGACGTTGTTGAGAATATACTTTGATATTCATGAATGATATACATTCTATTATATATATTAAAAAAAATGATCATTATTTATATAATATTATATATCATTATGAAATATTTTATCTAAATTTTTAATTGGTTACATATATCATATAATAAATAATATTTTTCAAACTACTTGAAATGTATTAAAAATCTACAACATACTTGAAATACATAAATAAATCAAATATATATATTCATATATATGAATTGTGTAAGTTATTTTGACAGATGAACGCATATAAATCAAACACTGAATAGTAAAATAATTATTTTACTGCTTTCACAAATAATATATACGATCTATTAAATCAGTAGAACTACAGCTTTGTTCAGCATTATGATGTCTATTTTAAATTATTGATAGTCAATTTATTTTTATTACAACGAATCGTCGTTTATTATTCAACTCAAATATTATTTTAATAGATAATTTCATATTAATTAATTTATCGATTCCGTGCTCAATTTTTACATAAATTTTGTTATATATTAAAATTTAATCTTCATAATAGAGTTTAACCAATTAAATCGTTCGAATATTTAAAAATAAAATACATCGATATTTTTAATGTATGACACAATTTCTATAATCTAAATAGACATTTTTTTAATAATTAAAATAAAATATATTTAATCGAACAAGTTTTAGAAGCACTAAGTTCACTTTGATCATTGACTATGATAATTCAAAACTTGACCAGGTCGCGTTTTATTAGCGAAACAAACAAACAAACCTATCTATTATCGTACGTGTATTATTTGCACGATCAATAATATATGCTTTTGTCCCCCAAAATCGAAGGATAATATCATCCCCTTAATAAGGGTATGCTAATCAATTAATTTCGACGAAAATCACGATACGTTATATAGGGGCGAAATTGGAATTTATCGCCTTCTTTGACCGCAATCGTTCAAGCAATAAATTATTGTTTATATTTAAATATATCTATATATATATAAATATTTCAGATTTGCACGTTTACGCTTTATTGATATAAATAAGACGGTTAATATAATCCGAATTTGTCATCAGATGGTTTGATTGAGATTTCTTAATTATTTTAAATGAGTAGAAAAAAATGATTATCAACTCTATGACACATAAATATACATAGACGTTTAATAATGTTGGGTTACTTAAAGATATTTTAATATTTGATAATTATTAATAGAATTTATTAAACAAAAAACATTGTTTCTTAGTATATTTAATTACATAAAGAGGAAGAATAATATATACTAGTGGAAATTATGAAGATTTTCTACTACCAAAAAACTATTTTTTTTCCTATATATATATATATATATATATACAGCTGAATAATCCAATAAATGGTGTTTCTTTAATATTCTAGCACATTTTTTTGTATGATATTATGGTATATTTTAATCTAAAGAATTATATTTCATATTTTTTATAAATGACTATAAATAAAAATATATATATTTTAATTTTATAGTCATTCAATAAATAATATAATATTTATAACATTCATTCATTCAAAATTAAACTATATTTAAAAAATACATTTAATATATATATATATATATCATAATATTTGATTGACAAAAGCTCGCATATTTATCATGAAAAAAAAAACAATTTTTTTTAAACTATCATGACATCATCTTAAAAATTCGTATTTTTTATTTCAGAACAATTTCACGGATGACCGAATTTGTGTTAATTTGATAATAAATATGATGGATGTGACTTAACTATTTCAACCGTTATAATATTTTTCTTCAATGTACGTTGACGTGAATTAATCTGATTAAAAAAAAATACATTAACTTAATTTGTTAATTATGAATAGTTGAAGCTTAGCATAAAACTTTTCCGTTAATATCTTAACAATTACAATACCATTTTGTTCAAACAAGAATTTGTAGGATTTCTTCATATAAACTTTATAAAACTTTCGACACATTTCAATTTTCTATTCTGTAATTTCCGACTAAGAATTTCTAGAATCACAATTGAAATATTCTATATATATATATATATATATATATATATATATATATATATATATATATATATATACCATATATATATAACTGAATTTAATACGTTACATATCTACGTATTACATTACACATCAACGAATATATCAAAACGACATCATGTTTACATTTAATGTTTGTTTTAGAGGAACCTGTTATTTATTGTATTCGTTTTGACCTTTCGCATAATGTTATTCATGAGTGCAAATGTATTTTGAATTTCTTCCTGAAACGTCGTGTTTTGTATAATGTTGATATGTAAATATCGCTAAGTTAAGACTGCGAACAAAATTCTACATTCATAAACGTCCAAGTTTAAAAGGATTATATTATGAATAAAACATAACAATGATCAATATATTATTAATATAAACATATTTTTTTTTTACAACGTCTTAACATAATTTTACACGAATATTATTGTAGAATAAAAATTCATTTTACACAATCATAATTCAATTTCGAACGTTCCAATGTTATTTTTGCTGAAAAACATGACATGTTTTTGCATTTCAGTTATATTACAAACAAAACGTTATCTATCGTAAAAATAAAATAAAAACATGCAAGCTTCATCACGGAATTGAACATGTGACCTTGTTATCAAAAAAAAATAATAATAAATAATAAAAGTCACCTAGAATGTCCTATATTTTATCGACTTTCAAAAATTCTAATAAAATATATAAAAAAATATCTATTATGAACTTCGCACAAAAAAAAAATACACGTGCAAACAGCTTTTAGCGCACTTTTTCAAAGGACGATTTTCAATGGTTTTTTTCGCGCGTTTTCCTTTTTCAATTTATCAAACCGCTTTGATGTTCTATTTTTCCTTACGTTTTTTTTTTTTTCATCTAATACACACTCGCGATAGGACCTTTGTATATATCTGGCGAAGTAAAAAAATAAAATAAAATAAAAATAAAACACACAAGGAATTTTATAGTTCGATATATGCTAGTTTTATATTTCGAAGCTTACAACCAACCCTTCGGAATGTGTATTTTGTCTCGCGTTTCCGAAAGAACTGGAGGTCGCAAAATGTTGGTGTTTTCCGTTTCGCTGAACAAACGATTGTTTGAACTATGAGTTTTGTTTTAAAATCGCAAACTTTGCTTCGAATAAATATATATATTTATACGTAGATACATATATATAAAGCGAATTCAATTTATTACTCTGCTATATATATATATATATATTTATATATATATATATATATATATATATATATATATATATATATATATATATATATATATATATATAATTTATTCGATATATTGTACGATCGTATATAACATACGAAAAAGTATGAAGGACGATAGGATGGGATTTAAATAGTTATTTAATTCGTCGTTTAATAATTCTCATATCGGTTTTAATACAATAAAAAGTGATATAATATTTAAGCGGCGCATGGGTTTTATTATAGTATATATTGTTTCGTTACGGTACAAGTTAATATATTATTTGTTCAGACCGGAGACGGATTAACGCGAATGTGTTCAGAGTATTAAAGTGGAACTAAAATTTTAGCCTTTTGTCTGAAATATAAAAGTAATAAAATCATATAATAAATATGAACGTAATTCGAGTGAAAAAAAAAATGGAAATATATAAAAATAAATTGAATATTTTGATATCAAACTGATTAACTAACATAAATCCAGTATTAAATCGTAAAACTGAATACAAAATAATGTTTTAAATATATTTTTGTTAAACTTTACAATATGTTAGCTAAATTATATGTATTTTTAAAAGCTTATTTCGCACTTACATATCGTTACATGTTGCACTGTATTATTCTGAGAACATTTATTTTCCTTAATTGCCGTTGAATTTATGGACGACGATAAACACAATAAAATCTCCTTAATCCGAATTCATGGAACAGGAAGTCGTTTAAATTAAATTAAATTGAGGAAAAAGAAATTTAAACTAATTAACAAATTAAGGGAAGATTTTTTTTCTTTCATCGCTATCAAATAATGTATATATAAATTATTGCAAAATGGTCTGATAAAATTTTCTTTTCTAACTATAATAATAATTGAAGTATAACTGTGTATTTTTTTTTAATACATTTATAATAATTGAACACATAATTCAAAATAAAATGCTTAGATTCACCGGTAATTCATAAATATTCACCCATAAATTTATTTAAAATAACCTTTTATCTCTTTGAAAAATTTCAATAACCATAAATTTTTACTGTCAATATTCTCACCTCGTCGATTTCATATTAAATTTTGAATTGTGACTGAAAAAAGATTAACAGTCCATAATCAAATACTTTCGCATATATTTGTATCATTTATCCACATAAAGACCGCAATCGTCGAAAGTGTAATTTCATTTTATAATCAAAAACAGTTTCGAATCTAGAAATTTTTATATTCTATAAAAAAAAACAATAATCATTCCTTACATGATTGCATACAGTATGATAATAAATTCTATATAAAAAATCAATATACCATCATTTATATTTCGTATATAAAAATCGATAAAGCGTTCTCGATCGTTATTATCACAATGAAAAGTTTCACTTTTCACACACAACGATTACAACAACGCCTATAATTTTTCCGAAATTTTCTTTATTGTCTCGCACATACATAAATATATAAATATATATATAGTAAATATATACGCACGTGTCGAGTTTAACCCTTTGAAAGGCTGTCGTGTCGTTTTTAATATACTTTATGTTTCTTTTTTTTAATATTATATATATATATATATATATATATATATTTTTTTTCTGTTCATATACTACTAACAGATATGAACTATTGCGTGACGCACACTTTTATGTGTTTTACAAACGCGAAGTAGTATAATCGAATGTTAGTACATTCGCGCTTATAACGTTTCCAGTTCATATTTTTTCGCAATATTATATGGTTATATTTTTTTATTGATCCGTAGAAAAAAAAATAGAATATTTTTTATACGTTTCGTGTTTTTTTTTCCCTGTATATTATAATTTATTTTGTATATTTACAAACGTTTCGTGTTTTTATTTATTTTTTAATTATTATTTACGTACGAATAATTGGCAATATATATTCTTATATCGATTTTGACATGTTAATAATACGATTAATCGCGGATTTATTTTCTTTTTTTTTTATGGTTGATTATTATGTATCTCGGATATAAACCTTTTACTGATCGATTGTCGATTATTTTAATTAAAAAAATAATAATAAATTAATAAGCAGTTGAAGCAATATAAAATAAATATAGTTTCCAAAAAAAATTACACAGCTAAAATTTCATTAAGAAATTTTATATAAAATATTAAAAAAGTCATTATAACATTATATTTTATAATATATTTATAAATAATAAGAGTTATATTTTTTTCTAATTTAGATCCATTTGAGATATATTAAAAATTAATAAAATATATAATAATTTTATACCCTTGAAAATAATCATCAATGTTTATTTAAATATATCTATAAATTATATAAAATTTTGTTTACATATTATTAATAATTTACGTTATTATTACATTGATTATGTCTACAAATAAGCAACCTTACATAGTAGATAATAACATCAAATTGTTGGTATAATTTGAAGTTCTACATCTATAGCACAGTAATTGGCAATTAACAAACTGCGTAATAAGTGTATAGAATATTGCTTACAATAGTTACAAATGATATGATAATAATAATTGACGGTTTCTATTTACATACTTTTCCGAAATTAAACCCACGATAAACTTCAAAAAAGAGTTTTCTCGTGAGATATTTGCTTGTATAAGTTTTTTTTTATGTATTTAAATTAATTGAATTTTATTATTAATATGACAAAATGGATAGTTGTCAATTTCGCTTTGATAATCATATCGCAATTAATTTTATAGGGGTTGTCTAATAAGAATTGCTACGTTATTACACGGGCGCATAGTTAACATTTGCCCTTTCCGTGTTTTTCATTTAATATTTAAGGGTTAATATCAGTGGCAAAACTATTTTTGTGTGGATGAATAGCTTGTTGACGAGTGGGTGGGTTTTAATGTAAACATTTTGCACGAATTTCGCCGACCTTCCACCCAACCGCCCACTCGCCCACCTCCCATTTTCTATCTCACGCCGGTCAAACATAATAAATTAGAAAGGATTTTCTTGGTTTTATAGGGATTTTCTATTAAAACTGAAACCGAGATATTGCAAATATATATATATATATATATATATATATATATATATATATATATATATATATATATATATATATATATATATATATATATATATTTAATTTTAAATTATAAGATTATGAAATAATTTATTTTATAATTAAAACATATTTTTTTATATAAAAATAATATTAACAAACGAAATATGATCCAAGATAAATTAATTAAATGTAAAATTATACATACAACAAATTTATTTTTCAATATCTATATACGAATATATATATATTTTTTAATTATTATAAAATTTTTAAAAATATATATATTTCATACAAATTTGTTACTTATTACAGATTAAAATTCATATTAATGAAAGAAATTGCTCTCGATTGTAAATATCGACTTTTCAAACATGAATTTGAATTATCATTATTCAAGTTAACATAAAAAGTTGTTTGAGATTAAAAATTTTACATGTAATAAAGATAAATATATTGTATCGATAATTTAACAAAGATTTTCTATAAATATGGCTAAACTTCTAAATCGCAAGAAAAACACACATTATCTTTAAAGATTTATAAATAATAGAATATATAGAAAAACTTAAAAATTATGACTCAATCTCTAGTTATTTATAATTTAATGATATTTTTTAATAGAAATTAAAAATATTACAAATTTTATTACATATATAAGAATTTATACGAGCTATATTAACTTAGTTATCGCAGGTATCTTACATTGATATATGGCTATAACAAAATCTAGTTTTACTTTATATACAAATACACATAAATACATACACACATATACCATATATACGTGTATACGTGTGTTTGGATATGTATCACATAAATTTTCAAACGTTACGTGCTATCAAATGCGACTCTTATCCTTTTGTCAAGGATTTGACCCGTAACGCCGATATCTTCGAACGTCAACGGTGTGAAGGCGTGAAAAAAAAATATTGCGATAGAAAAAAAAACATATAGAACTTTAAAAGGATAAAAGGCTTATCGATAGGCCTCTCTAACCGTTCAGATGTGTCGCATTTTCGCACACAATTTTATTTTTTTCATCGTACCTAAAGTAAAATCCGTCAAAATTGACAGAGTTTGTTGAACCGCTTTTGCAATGTCCACCGATTTGAGTTTCGCTTTTATCGTGCTAATTTATTATTTTTTTTTTTTTTTGTTCTATTTCTGTGTAAACATTTATCTGATCTGTGTGAAATATTTGAAAATAAATTATAGATAAAATATTATAAAATTGATAAAGAAAATTGAAACGAAGTACTATATTATAATATAAATCGTATGATGAATAATCACTGTATATTGTATGATTTATTATAATTGGTATTTAAATATGATTGAATTTTTTTATATAATGCTATTATTTTTTTTTGTTGTATAATATGACCTTTTCTAATGAAAATTTGATCGCTTTTGTCATTTTTACATCATGTGTGAATTCCATGGAGGCGTTTATAACATTTACTTTATAGATTATTTAGCGTTTCCTTTGTAATTGACATTTAAGGTGTTGTATATTTTTTATCTAGAATATATTTCATATTAAAAGTTAATATATATAAAATGGCGATTATATTTTATGATATTTTTCAATAAAAATATAATTTACTTTCTTTGTGATATATCTGAAAATTTTCAAAGATTGTATATATAATATTTAATTTAATCTTAGAAATAAGTTTCCACTGAAAAAAAAAAATATTATTATATCGTTTGTTAATAATATTAAACAAATAAAAAATACACTTTATTTATTTAAAAAAATATTTTCTTTAATATATTAGAATATTTTTAATGTATAATTTAGTAATTAAATTTCATTGTAGATTTGTACGTTATTTTAAACTTTTTCATTTTACTCAGTAATTCTATAATGTTACAAGTTTAAATCCGTCCACAGCCGTAATTATTTCACAACAAAAATATAATAATTAAATAGTTTTCAAGATAGTTGCGAAAAAATTGCATGCTAAATAAAGTTCGTTCGAATTTGCATGCGTCATGCAACCCATAATGTCACCCTAATATATTTGCAATATTATACGAACAATGTTCTTCTGATGCAAAAATTATACATTTTATTATTCAAGTGATCAATAGACGAGAAAGATTACATATAAATTATTACTGATTATTTCTATCGAAGTAATCGGATTGTAATTTAAAGTTTTTCACGTATTTTATCGAAATTCGATTTTGCAACTGTCGCGATTTTTCGTGTCGCATATCAATTTCGAATGCAAAGTCCGTTTGAAAACCAAGAAAATTCATATCGATTGCAAAAATCTCCGATATAACGAAAGCTTATATATATATATATATATATATATATATATATATATAAACATGTATACGAGAGGGTTTTTCTCGCCTTTGAACGAACGACACGTAAGGGCGAGTTGCTACTAGCAACGACGTCGCACAAACAACAATTAAACTCAAAGTAACTTAGAATAAACCGAGGTTTTTCTTTTTTTACACACATATATATATATATATATATATATATATATATATATATATATATATATATATAACAGAAGGTTCACCTGCTCTTTGAACATCCAACAGTTTTATCGTTAATAATATATAGCATCGGCCAATTTGCATAGTTTCACAAATAGCTTTAACGAACACTATATTTATACTATAACAAATTATTATATATTTATTGCATATCCAGTAATAATAATAATAAACGATTTTATTTAATATATTTTTATAACTGCTTATTTATATATATATATATATATATATATATATATATATATATATATATATATATATATATATATATATATATATATATATACATCGAAGGTGAAAAGACGAAAACGTCAAATAAGAAGATTGGAAACCTCGGAAAAACCGATTTCGAATCACGCGTCGTTTTGGAAAATGTCAAATGTGTACTTTGTATGAAAACACCTGCGCGCACACGTTTCGATGTAACGAATTTTCCGAAACGTATCACGGTAACGTGACACGGTTAAACCTCATTTGTCTACGTCTTTTACTCCGACATAGTAAAGAAATACCGGGGTGAAAAAGAAAAAAAAATATATATATATATACATAATACATCTTATATAAAATATATTCGCGTCGTACGAAGGACAGACAACGAAATGCCGAGTTACAAAGGCGACAATATTTATGTATAAGGCTATATTCTACATGGAAAATCTTAAGTAATTTGGCGTTGAAAATTGATCTCGCCGTACGCCATTTGGCACGTTCTTATAGCAGTAAATTACAGCAATATAATACTCGAATGGTGTGAGAGAAAAAAAAAGTGTAGCACTTTTTTTCGCCACCTTTCCGTAATTACTATAGTCTCAAGGATAATCTTGAAATTGAATCCTACTAGGTTTTTATATATATATTTTTTTTCTTCTTCAAACGCCAAATTACGATGCAAAAAAAATGATCTTGATGTACAAATTAATTTTCTTCTTCTAAATTAAATGTATTATCAGATAAAATTTATACATATTTTTGCAAAAAAATATTATATATATATATATATATATATATATATATATATAAATAATAAGTACATATCATGTAAGATTTAGTTTGATAAAATTGAAAAAAAAGCGATATACGATCAATATAAAATTAACGTTAAATTGATAGCAAACTTGAATGATTAAATTTAATTGATATTTATTTAACTGACATTTTTCAGTTGTATTTCAGTATTTTTATCAAATCTTAAACCATTAAAATCTGTAATATTTAATTTATTTTTATTATTCATCATTATTATAATTTTAAATTATATTAAATATTAAGAAAATCTAAAATGACAAGTATTAAAAAATAATATACTACAATTTTGTTTTTATATATTTTTAATATATTAAAATTTCATTACATTTTTTTTAATTCAAAAAAAATAGAAACATACTAAAATACATATATTTAGAGATCAACACACACACACATATATATACATATACATATAAGCATTTGCCCAGAAAATGTAACGCGTTCTTGTGACGCGACGTTGATTTTCCCGCCGTTAAACAATGGAGGCCCACTTTTGGAAAATCGTCGATAAAGTGGACAAAAACCGCCTTTTGTCAGCGATCGCGTTAAATTTTCGCCGTTTGACAATCGCCAAGTTTAGCCTTATATAGCACGATAACAATGGACGATATAAATGTTTTTGGTTAGATCGTTTCCAGACGATAAATAACTCCGACGTAGTGACAAAGTGTCATCTTTGTTGCTGTCATCCGATATATACTATTATTTATTATTTATTTTATTTTTTTGTTTTTGTTATATTTTTCAGCAGCTCTAATTTTTTTTTATATTATATATAACACTTTTTTTTCTTCTTAGATGTTAATTAATGTGTTTATCAGCTATGAGATTGTTTTTATGTATCGTCAAAGCTAACCATATAAATAAATACGATATATTATATGAAGAAGCTTTTAGACGATATTAATTTAACACGTCTGGATTTATTTTGTCCATTATACAATCTTTCAAAATATAAATAAATATTAAATTTTATTTATATTATTTTATATCAATTATATCTATTATAAATTTAAAAGAATCTAATAAACATTTTTTTATTTCTCGATAACGTCTAAATTATTTACAGCAAACTGTTTAAAATATTTATAACCACATCATACAATTATATAAGATATATTTTTCTTGAAATTTTCATACAAGTGAAAATTAAAATATTGAAATATATGATATGGAAATTTATGGTATTTGAATTTATTATATTTTATGTTTATTTAATATTATGCATTACATGTTGAAAACGTCATAAAAATTACATTCACTAAACTAGCACTTTTTCACTCACTAAAAATATACTGAAAAATTGAAACGTCCAGGAAATTCCGTCGCGCACCAAATAAGCGACAGTCGCATAAAATAACACATATTTTTTTTCACCCCTACGACGGTATATTATTAAAAAGTTTTTCCGGAAAATTATTATTTTCCGGATGCTGTCGACGATTGCGAAGCACCGAAATGAGGGGGAGCTCGACGCATCGTGCAATTTTAATAATGGCATTTATTCGAATGTCACTCGTTTAAAAAAAAACCTTACAAAGGGGGGTGCGGTCGCATTATTATTATTTATTTTTTCATCCCTTTTGTACCGGCAGTCACCTTCGCGTTTTTTGAGCATCATACGAATCGATTTAATATATATATATATATATATATATATATATATATATATATATATATATATATATAAATATACATTTTTTTGTCATCGCGGAGAATTTGCGCAATTTCCGCATTGTCAAAATTCATTCAAGGGTTTCCGCATAAGCGAAATTGGATTGTATTCTGTCCGACGAACGGGTTATATTTGACGAGGGTTTTTGTTTTCGCGTTTATAGTCATATGTATATTATATATATATATATATATATATATATATATATATATATTTATACACATATATATATATATATAAATATATATATATATATATATATATATATACATATATATATATATATATATATATATATATATATATATATATATATATTACATATGTGTATAAAATATATACGGTGAGGTTCAAAAGTTAACGGACTCGATTTAGACGGTTTTTGTAAACGTCGACTAATTTCGTTTTGACGACGACTAGTTTCTAATCTCGGTAATCTTCATAGAAATATGAAATACTAGTTAATGTCGACTATTTTTCATGATAATTTTAAAGCGTTTTTATTTTGATGAAAATCTAGATATCTCTAAAAAATTCAATATATCTAATATATAATAGTTTCCAGAATACAATGAGCAAAAATAAAGGAAAAAATCATGTACTTCTTTTTATCTAAATATCGAAAACTTTGAAAGAGTGCTTATATAATCTTTATAAATAACACTATAAAATTGCAAAATATACGATATCATATATATATAATTTATATTAAATGACGTCACAAGCTGTATATAGGTCATGAACCATAGTTTCTTCATCTTTTATATATAAATATTTTTAACATTTAGTACTATATTAAAATATAACTATAAAGTTGTAGAAAGTGTATTATAAATATACATATTTATTTAAATCAAATTCAAAAATATATTCGAATGAGCGACATACTCTATATGAAACGCATTAATGTATCAATTTTATTTATGATACGTCGTTGATTAACGTTAATCTCTTGTTATAAATTATACCGAACATTATATATAATATAGATAATTTTTATTTTCTAAATATAAAATGAAATAGATTAATAAAATAATGATATTTATAATAATTTTATTATTATTGAAAATCACTCGATGTCAGAATATGAGTTAACTCGCTTGCTTAAAATGCAACGCTAGACATTTTCCGAATATATTATATATATATATAAAGTAAAATAACTTGAACAGGCAACAGTGGGGCAACGTCAAGTTTAAATCCCGAGACACTATTGCAGGCATTTTTACTATTATATGTAACATATCGATTCATTCGTGGAAAATACGTAGTCTTTTCAAATCTCATATGAAATCGTCGATACAGTTCAACGACGACGTTGCACGAAAATAAAATACATCGATTTTCCTATAATTTTTAATACAGTCGTAAGCTTTTTTTGTTTTTTTATATATCTATATATATATATATATATATATATATATATATATATATATATATATATATATATATATATATATATATATATATATAAGCGTTATATGGAATATATAAATATTTTTTTATTTATATAGACAGTAAATTGATAGTTTTTTATACGTCACTATTTCCATCGATAATATGAATAAATTTTAAAATTATTTTTTTATTAAAAAAATGAACATTTATATATTTATTCTTCAATATATTTAAAATTTTAATATTGATATTTTATAAAGTTTTTAAATATTTTATTTATTAATGAAATGTCATACATTTCCATAAAAATTCAATGATTTTTATATAAAATATATGATATATGTAAATAATACTTTTATTGTATTATAAAATATATTACTTTCATTTTGAAACAATAAATTTTAAATATTTTAAAATTAAACAAACTATTAGAAAATAAAATTCTTATTTTCTATTATAATTTTCAATGAAAAAATTGTTTATTAAATTAAAAATACAAAATTTACAATTATTGACGAACACCAGACGCCTTGTAACATTTTTCACAAATCAAAATAAAAAGTCAGAAGACGTAATGAAAAATAACATCACACGTTTCAATTTAAATGTAAATATTTTATTGCGCGCACAAACACACACACACACACACACACACACACACACATACATACATACACGCTCGACGAATTTTTCCTTTTATTATAAATTTTAATTTTTCAACGCGTCGTCATCAAAACAGAACCATCGTGCGCACATTATCAAATTCATAAATGAAATGAAAATAGAGAAACGGAACCGCGACAAAATTTCCCGAGTAATTGCTCACGTTAATTGCACAATGTATTGTATATTACCACTGTGTACTCGTACAATTGGTAAGGGCGGAAACCCTTTGGGAACACTTCACGCTAATTCGGATCATTGTAATCCTCACCTTACGAAGGTGTATGTGGCAAACAGGATGTATAGTATATTATAAATCAGGATATTCGAGTTTCACAAGGGTATAACTGTATATATATATATATATATATATATATATATATATATATATATATATATATATATATATATACACTTGTAACTCTCTTCCAGGAACAACTACAACAATTCACTATCCAGGACGACGTATGAAATACTACGAGTCGGACTCATGAATATTTCAGACATTGACTTTGGGCGGCGTATAAGGGTTTGGGGTTTTTCCTAGCTGAAAAAGCGCACTGAGAAAATTAAATGTTTTATTCAACGACGATATGTAGAAGGTTTCGATGCGAACGAACGAACGACGGCCTTTTTTCGCGAATCGACGACGTGAACGACGACGATGATGATGACGGCCGTGTGCGAAAGTCGAGAACCTCGAATGTTGCGATCCGAAAATATATTAATGTATCGTTTTATATGTGTGCGAGCTGAAACGACAATATTCTAAGTGTAAATGATGTTGAAAATTTATACGACTTTAATTTTCATGAAAATTTATCGGTTTTATTTTTTCTTTTGTAATTATTTTACTTTATAATATTTTAATGAATAAATTTGATTTGACTGCTTATTACAGTAATTCAATGAAATAGATCGATTAATTTCAGATTATTTATCAAAAATGACAGTTATATATAAATTATACAACTGAATATTTATAAATATAATAATAATTTATAACAGTATTGACGAAAATACGTCGGAAAATTTAATCAATCATTCAAAAATATAAATCAAATCCCACCGAGAAAATTAATAATAATCTTGTAAAATATGAGATCTGTTTTATGTTTAATGTGTTGTATTAATTATGTCTGATATAATTTATGCAAGTTTACGTTGTTTTGAATAAATTATATATACAACAATATATTATATAAATTTATATAATACATATATATGTATATGTGTGTGTGTGTGTTTGTATGAGATTTATGCGGTTTAATAAGCACAGTACATTAAAGCTTTGCATTATAAAACTTTACGTTGCACAGTAAAAATGACTCGTACATTTTTAATTATTTTTAACCTAATTTTTCTTACGCTCTGTCAGATGAAATTTTCATATATTTTCCGCGTCTTAATCGTGAATGAAAAATTGATTAAATTTATTCAAACTAATGATTCTTTTTTCTATATTATAATATATATATATATATATATATATATATATATATATATATATATATTGCGAATTATTCGTATATTGCGTTATCATGAAGTGCATCATAATTTTAATATGCATTTTTTTTTCTTTTAATAACGTTAAAACTAATGGACCTATATTCTTGTGAGGCCTTGGTTCCCCTTACGAGTTTCAAAATTCCAGTTTTTATTTTGTTGTTCGAGGTCAAGTGACTAATTCTATCACCAACTTCCTACTTTATGTCAAAGAACTTGACAAAGTCCTTTTCGTCATAATAACTAAAGCAATATATATATATATATATATATATATATATATATATATATATATATATATATATATATATATATATATATATATATATATATATATATATTATAAAAATATAAAACATAATTAAAAAAAATATTTTAAAATATGAATATTAATAAAATCAATTCTGAATTTATGTAAATAATAAATAGAACATAATTTGTTTCTATTAAAATAAGTTTATCGTTAAATTTGAACATCGTATCCGGGAATAGTTGTAGATTTCAGTAACAATAGATTTTCGAACATAGTTATTACGCGAAATATCTTACATAGTATGTTATATAATGAACGGAAACTGTAAACTTTCCATAAAATCTTACCAGTTAAAGTTACTTCATCTAGCCACAAGTATATTCTTGGTCCTTTTAAAGCCGAAACATATAAATTCTTCGATAAACAATTATTTTCAGCGTTCTTAATAACGATATATAAATATATATATATATATATATATATATATATATATATATATATATATATATATATATATATATATATATATATATATATATACAAATACCATTTTAATTGCGAATTAATTTTATAAATGAATTATAATATTATTTCATAACTGTGCTGCGGTTGAAAAGCAAAAAAAAAAATTTTCAAAATTAAAATGGGGTTAAAATAAAAAATATTTTTCCACTTTTCGAGAACGAAATGTATGGTGAATTTTTCCCTTGTGCAATATTTAGCAAGATTATTTTGCAACTGCAAAGATGTAGAACGGCATTACCAACGAGAGTGCATGCATAAAATATCATACAACAAAAATGCCCCAAAGCGGGAAATTTAATTAAGAGTAGAAAATAACGTCGTTTTCAAAAAGCGAAAATTAAATTCACCATTCTATGCTTGCATAAATTTGCGTAATGAAAATATAAAATGGACAAATATCTGTCGCAAACAAAAAAAAATACTAATAATCATAATAATATGATAATTTTGTAGAATTAATTATTTACATTTTCATTATGATGAAGACGTTGTAAAAAGTACGATTCATTTATGCGACATAATTCATATATTTTTTTCTTCTTTTATAATCTGTATGTATATATATATATATATATATATATATTTTTTGCATCATAGTTTATATATTATATTTTTGTGTCGATATCTCAAAGTTGTTCAACGACAAGATGTCGCCGACGAGTTTGAGTAAAAAGTTTTCGAACTGCCAAAAGTTACAAGTGTTTCGTACGTTGTTTGGAGAAATGCTAGAATGCGTCGCTTTTAATGAAATATTATAGAAAAAAAATTTTTTTTATTATTTTAATAATTCACATTCGTAATTTTCAGATGAAAAATATGAAAAGAGCATAAATTGGAAAATCCAGAGCATTTTTTCATATATATATATATATATATATATATATATGTATGTATTTAATATATGAAATATTTTATTATACTCATTTCATGTGTAGTACGATGTTATGAACGACGTATAACATAAAAGCGAAAACATTACTTCTTTCATGATGAATGAGGGTTTCAGAAATCCATATATTTCATATATTGTTCATCTTGTTCTTCAAATATTATTTCATCATACACCCATTTACTGCGTTTATTTCCAGATTATCTTTTCGGGAAAATTCATCATTTTGACGGTACAGTGAATGATCTAGATTGTTTCTATTCCGTATAAAGATGTTTCGTCCATTCATAATATAAATATTAAAAAAAAATATATATTCAACTCTATAATCGTTCATTTTATTCTTTACTTAGTAATTATTATTATATTAAAATTTATTCACATATAAATTAATGATAATACTGTTCTTTTCTAATTTTAATATTTAACCAAAATCATAAAATTTTAATAATATTACATCAAGTATTTCATGAAGATGTTTAATATTAAGATATAATTTGATATCTTTTAATTTTTACTTTGTATGAATCTTTTTATATATGTTATTTTTAAATTATATATTTAATATTATTAAAAATTCGTCTTTGTTAATTATATTCATAATATTTTCATGAAAATTTGAATCTATAAAATAAAAGGTAATGCAAACAAATCGGTTAAATTATTTTAGTATAATAATTATTTATATTTCATTACAAATATTACCATTAGAAACAGTTTTAATATAATATATATTTTAATTTATATATTACAATATTCAAATTAAACCGTCTTCTATTTTTAGTTTATATATAGTGTAATAAATTACTGATATATAAAAAACTAAAAAAAAAAAATATTGGAATGTAGAAAAAAAATATAGATAATAAACGACAGCAAAATTCGAGCTGGAAAAAAATAAAATTTCAAATATATCTCAAAGGAAGAAAAATACGTATAGCAATAATAAAAAAAAAATGCAAAGAAAACTATGAACCTACGTTCTATAAATGTGAAAAATAAAAATAAAAAATATGAAATATATACCGGAACAATAAACCGTCGCAAAACTATTTTATTGTGATCGTTATACGACTGTAATTAGAGAAAAATCCCGGTGACTTAAACGCGCGATTTTAACAGCTTTATTTTTAGAGCTTTTTTATTTTTTATTCTTCGCCGATGTCCGATCTAGATATGAAAAAGTTGACTCGTATTTTTATTTTATTTTGTTGACGGGTGACTTTGTTCTTTTTAATATTTTATTTTTGCCTGTGTGTGTATGTGTGTGTGTGTGTGTGTTTGTACTTTTTGTACAAAATCAACACGAATTTTGACATTTAGAGCTTTATCGAAATTATCATCACAATTTATTTACTTTTTCGCTTGAATATTGTGGTGAATGAAAAAAATGGGGGGCAAAGAGTTAAAAACTCTATTAAAAACTTCCACCGTTTTACTTTTGCGGCTTTATAATTAAATATACTTTATATACGCGCAACAAACTAAAGCATTCTTCTTTTATTATACCTAATTGTTGTGTTTAACGTATTTTTATTTTTAATTAATTTATTTTATATATACTATTAATAATAATATTCTGAGATGGTGAATTGTTATTTTATATAAAACGATATTTAAACTTTTGACCTACATACTGAATACATGCGATCAATCGAATAAGTGCGTTACCAATAGACCATAACGATTGTCATTAATGAGAATATAATCTAGTATAAAAATCAGTTTCGCGTTTTATGATAACGATTATAAATTCGTTATATATATATATATATATATATATATATATATATATATATATATATATATATATATATATATATATTATAATATTATTATTTCATTAGAAATAATTTTATGTTACATTTTAATAATGAATAATAAATCGTATATCGTTTAAATTCATATTTGTATTAATATCATAAAAATTTATATAGCTTTTCATGACGTTTGCGTAAAAATCGTCCGTTTTATTATAAGCTTTTTCCAGTGTGTAGACAGTCGAAACGCTTCTTTAACATAATGTTGCGTTTTATAGCCGAAAAGAAAAGCCGGAAAATTATCGGCGGCAACGAGTTACGATCGAACAATAATAGTAATGCCGCGAGCATGTCTAATGTCGATTCTGTTGCGGACGTCCCTAACAAACGATCATTTTATTCAATGAATCCACTCGCACAGAAAGTAGAAAATGTGCGGAGTATAAGAATAAAGTAGTGGCAGATCGTGCAGAAAATATAGAAGAATAACGCCTTAAAGCTCCCCTCACTTTTCTATGAGCTTTCGCCGCGCGTGGCTTTTTTTCCCCCCCTTCGGTGCAACAAGTTGGAAAAACTTTCGGGATGAGAGTGATAAATGTATTTATTTAGTCAGCATGAACCGCTCGAAGAAATTTATAAGACACCATCTGCCAAAAAAAAAAAAACAAATAAATAAAATAAAATAAAAATAACAATGAGTGTTAGCGACGACTATGGCAATGAAAATAACAGTAAACATAAAAATATATATGTATATATAAAAAAGATATACTGAAATTTCAGAAGGAATCAAAATATATATTCGTACAAAAAAAAGTTGGGGGGTGGGAAAATGGACGTTTATATCGATTTTTCCACTTGTAGAATATGGGACGATTATGTGTGAAATGTTGATAAAATATGCATGCCGTTATTATCCATTGATTATTTATGGCGGATATTGATTGCTTGCCGGTTTATTTCGGCACATTTCGTCGTTGAAATCGGATTAATTTGAATGATAAATAATTTATGGAATTTTCGTGCGTTATACAATATTGAATATTTTGTATCGCAACGTGGTCGCAAGTTAAATATATGTTATCATATATATATATATATATATATATATATATATATATATATATATATATATATATATATATATATATATATATACATATATATATATATATATATATATATATATATATATATATTTAATAAAATTTTGATTAATGTCTATATCTGTTGATGAATAATAAAAATAAGTTTTAATAGTCGAATTCAACAATAAGTTATATTTTTAGTTTTTTTTTAAATCATAAGACGTGTTTTATTTTTTTAAATTTATTTACAGAATTTATAAATAACTATCAATATTTTTGAATTATAATTACATTCATAAAATGTCACAATAATATGCCAAAATTTTGTTTTTCAATATAATTTTCATTTGACTTTCGATATCTCAAATATTTTAGATTAAAATAGATTTTTTTTATTATGTAAAATATTTTTCTTTATTTGCATTTTATATGATTTAAAAATTGGTTATTTCTATAAAAAATTGATATGATATAGTATTTTTTTTAGATTTCGATTTTAATCTAATTCATTAGATAATTAATTACTTTAAATAATTTACTATATTTGATAACATAAAAAAATTAATCATTTCATTTCCTTAATAATCATTGATTATAATAAAAACAATTTTCCAATCATCTATGTGAATCGTTCACTGTATTACAAATTGAAATAAATAATAATAAGTTATCTTAAATATTTTAACTGATATTATATTAAATTCAAACTATGATAGAAACAATATTATAAAATATGATTATTTTACTATACAATCTTATTGTAAATATTGCCATAATTTTTATTATAAATAAACTCGAAAACAATAAATATATTTAGAAGCGTTACAACGAAAGAATATTCTTGTTAAAATTGTAAAGAATCACGAAACAAGCTTATATCGCGTGTTCACACATGAAAGAGGGGGGGGGGGGTATCGCAATTTTATCATTAATTTAATTTTCCCTTCCCCCCCCTCCACAATTGTTGTGTACTTTGAAAACGGATATGAGAACAAAAAATAAATAAAAACGAAAGAAATCCTCGTCGCGGTTTTATTGTATTTTATATATTGACCAATTTTCCGATAATCTCTAACTTGTTGCCAGGGGTAAAAAACTACGCGTTCCCGGTTTAAAAAATGGCGGTATATATGTGTAGTCGGATCGTATGACGGAACATGGGGGGGTTGTTTTACGATTTTTCGAGTTTATAGGTGACTTTTACAATCGTTTTTTTTTATGCGATTAATGGCGATAACTTTCTTTTTTTTTACATCGTACGCGTTTCAAATTACTCTGTAATACGATTTAACAAAATATTTTTTTCATTTCTTTTTTTAATAATTTAATTACTGTTTTTAATATTTTATATAGTGTAATTAATTGTTACAATCATTAAAAAATTTTAAGTTACGTTTAAAACTAATATAAATTTGTCAAATAAAATATGACCAATAATCAAATAATTTTTAAAATTCAGATCTTTACTTTATTACTCTTTATTTACAAAATATAATCATCAATTTTTTTTTACAATACAACCCTAGATATTTCGTATAAAAAATAAGAATTTAAAAAAAACAACACGTTATTTATTCAACTTCGACCCTCTCGAATGTCGAACCGGGAAAAAAATGGATTCTCTTTTTTAAACTACATTGTATGAAACTTGAAAGATCATAGATCTTTCCATGAAAAACGCGTATATATATATATATATATATATATGTGTGTGTGTGTGTGTGTGTATGTGTGCGTATGTGCGCAAGTGACGACGAATTCATATTGAAAAGTTCGAAATTCTAACTGTCTGACATGCTGAAGGAAAAAGGAAAAGTGTGATATAAACGTATTTTCCTTTCAGCGTACGCGTTTTCTTTTACTTTTTTATTTTTCAACGTTATCGTCTTCTCAAAAGCGTTCAAAACGTCCGAACTGATGTAGTGGAAAAGGTGATGGATGACTGTCAGTGAATATGTGTCGTATGTGAATGAATGAATGAGTATATATATATATATATATATATATATATATATATATATGTGTGTGTGTGTGTGTGTGTGTGTGTGTGTGTGTGAAGGAAATAAACCGTCATAGGGCAAAGGAAAGGCTTAGGGTGGCGAAATAAGAAAGAAAAAGAGTGAAGATTCGAGACGCTATTCACGATCTTTAAGAATCGATTCAATAAAAAATAAAATCAAAACATGTAAGGATTTTCCTTTTCATGTTCATTTGAAAAAAAAATAATAATAGTAAAAATGGCGACACCTTTATACTGATAGTACATTTTTTTTTAATTTATATTTTTTACTATATTAAAAAAATAGTTATACTGCTCTCATATTTTTATCACGTGATTAATGAAAGATTTTTCAAGTATGTCATTTTCAACGACTGAGTTACTTTTTTTTTCAGACTCGTTTTCAGAAGTATCTCTTAATATATATATATATATATATATATATATATATATATATATATATATATATATATATATATATATATATATATATATATATATATATATATATATATATATATATATATATATATATTATGTTAGAAAGAACATTTTCATTAATAATTTCGTTTGACCGCAATGATAAAAAAAAAGGCGGTCACATACTTAAATTACTTTTATCTCGGTTACAAAGTAATTATTGCTCTATTCGCAGCAGTGGTTACATTTCGAGTAATTACATACGAACAGGAAAAAAAACTTAATTACAAAGTTGGTAAGAATTATGTACGCTTCCAAAATAAATAAATCAGTCGCATTACATTTCTAGTATAATCAAAGTTACTAGTAATATTATTATTTTACTTTCTCTTATACAAATAAAACAATACATAGTATATTAAAAACATATATATATATATATATATATTTAATTGAATTAGTAAAAAATCTTTCATATATTATTTCATTTATATAAAATATTTAGATCAATCGTTCATTTCTCACAACTATTTAAAAAGTAAGCAGCACATACATACATGTTCATAATTTTCTCATTATTCAATCGTTATATTAAATGAGATGATGATTTTATGAAATTTCAATTTTGTTCGTGACATTGCTATATTAACTTTGTGCTTTTTTTAATCGAAAACAAAATGTCTAAATCTGATAATAAAAAAAATTTTTGATCATTTTGAATCATCAATCTAAAAAGTATGCAATAAATATATAGTTTTAGTTTGATATATCGTAGTATATTAAACTTTGAAATGTTTGATCGTTTTGACTTTTATGGTAATTGGATCATGCTTTTATATATATTTTTTCACATGTGAAGCAATCTTCAAAATTTGTTTTTTTAATATTGCAGTCCTAAATAAAGACTAAAGTTCTTTTTAAAATACATTTTTTCTGACAGAACGACAATGATATAATATTTTTTATTCGCTGATTGCAGGAAATTATATTTTAAATAGTTTTTCGTTACATAATCAAATTACTCAAGTTTTTTTTTGTTAGAATAGTTATCATGGAAATTTCTATCTTACATCTAGTCTTCAAAAAATCTTAGATATATATATATATATATATATATATATATATATATATATATATATATATATATATATATATATTTAAAAATGATCATTTTTTTGTATTCAAGTTAGACGGCAAATTGTTGACAAGGATAAATGCGCTCGACAAAAGACCGCACATTCGTTGTCTAAGTTTGTTCAGTAAAGTTTAATGTAAATTTACTTTTTGCACACGTGTATTTTTCTCGCAAAATACGTTCAAAAATACATAATTTCGAATGCGTGCTTGCGCTCAAAAAAAAAATATATATATATATAAAGAGAGACAGAACCTAAAGGGCGGAGGGTTGAAAAGTTTTCAGACCTTTTCATTCGATTTTCTTTCAGCCGCGCAGTATTTATACGCGAATACGCGCGCACTTTTTTTTTAACTTTAATATTTATATATATATATATATATATATATATATATATATATATATATACGTATATATTTACTTGCGTAAGGCTTATATTCTGTTTCTTTAAAAACTTTTGCGTTTATCTTCGACACTTGTGCCCAAAGTGAGCGGAAAAAAAAAGGTAGAACGTTCCGCTTTTCGATTTCCATTTCTACAAATCGTACGGCGGAAAACGTCTGAACGGAACATATAAAGAAAAGATAGAGGAAAAAAGCGCGTAGAGGTTATGAAATTAGGCGGAAACGACTTTTCTTTTTATTTTATTTCATTTTTTTTTTACTCCGGAGGATACACTTCGAAAAGTGTACCCGGAATGGCCTCATCATGCAAATTGGATATCCCTGAATATAACGGCTGCGTACACATACGACTTAACGAAAAAAACCTTTTTTTTTATTTTTCAATATGTACTATATATATGCGTTTCGCTTCAGCGTAATCTCATAAACGCGCAACGTAAATACGCGACCGGTACGAGAAAAAAGTTAACGGATCGTTTTTCCGAAAAATGAACGAATGAAAAATTTTCGCGAAAATGTCAAGTTTCTTTCGCTATATCGTGTTTCGTTTCGTATTACGAAAACTGAAGTGGCGGTCGAGTAAATTTCAGGCTAATTTAGAAACGGTATTATATAAAATATCATCTCATTTTTAAATAAGAGATTCTTAAAATTAACGATAAAAAATCACGAATAATCCAGTGATTTTATTTCAAGCTGTGTTGATTTTATTTAATAATTTTTAATCATTAGATATTAACTCAACCTTCAATTTTTTTTTATATTTCGAAATTGTAACTAAGTTGTATGTCTTTACACGTATATTTATGATATTTCTTTATTTTTAAACAATTTATAAATTAAAAAAAGATATATTCATTATACAAGTGTATTAAAATTAAACTATAAAATATTAGTTTTCAAATATTGTACACGATTTTTATACAATTATTCGTTGTTGTGAACGTATTATTTAAAACCATTATTTAAAAATTAATAAAAGTTTAAATTGAAAAAGAAAATTGAGAAAATATCAAACCATAAATCATTAAAGCAATTGAAAAATAGTTCGTTTCAAATCGTAATTGATAAAAATATATTTATTTTTATAGAATTAATATCGTATATCATTTTATAAATTAATGATATTTCAATATGTATATATTGAACGATATATTTTATAGACAAAATATTAAATCTAAAATGAAAATACACAACATATTTTTTTTTTTATTTCAATCAATATAAAGAATCGGCTCATTCATCTTCTAAATACTAACATCTTATGCCAAATGGTATAATCGATTGCGTCGAACGAGTCACTCTCTAAATAAATTAATGGCGTTAAATAAAAAGTGAAAACAAATATATGCGTTTGTATTTGAAAAGAAAATATATTAAATACGCTTAAATAAAAAAATAAAAAACAACAAGAAAATCCTTATACGCTGTTTCTGGATAAAATTACTGGCCTTTTGTTGAGTGCTTAAGCCGAGCTCATCAATAAATCAGTGCTAATTCCACGACAGCGCGATGCGAATTTAGAAGACCTCATTCACAAATTATAACAAATTCCCCGTAAGTGAGTCTTGTTTTTATATTATTTATTCATCGCAATATTTTCTAATTAACGCGATTAAAATTATTAAATAGCCATCCTAGTACCCTGCCCCCCCACCTCTCTACACCCTCTCTCCTCCCCGTTCCCCCATTTTGAACGCAATATTTATGTACTGAACGAAAATATTGGTGTATATATAATAGAATATTATTCATTGTTAATATGATTTATCTCGATTTATTCGTTTAAATTATTACAAAAATCGAATGTAAACGATTAACATAATTTTATGATATAAATTTTGCCAACAAATTTTCATAATATTTTCAGAACCTAAATCTCAACATTACATTCATATTTTCAATTCATATATATTTTAATATAATTTATATCTGAAATGTAAAAACAATTCTCATACAATAATTTTTGATATAACTACTAATTAAAAAATAAATAATTTTATAATATATAATTTTAATTATCGTTATATAATATAATATTATGTCATAATTTATGTGTAATAAAATATACATGATATATTCTAACGTAATTTTCATATGAAAAGAGAATATTAATTACGTAAATAGATCTCTGAAAATATTAAAACCCAGATGAGGTTTGTTCAGTATCTCAACAAAAATAAATATATAAAATAATACAAATACATTTACATATCATATGAATAATTCAAAAAGCACTAAATATTATATAACTAAAATATAATATATTTTCATTATGATATATAGTAATATACATATTTTTAATAACTTTATTCATATAAACTCAATGCAATATAATTATTTTTCTACGGTGTTTGCTTAAATATTTAATATTAGATTTTCCTAACTTAATTTATTCATAATTAACCTATAATATTTTACTTTTTTTTCTTGCATATAATATAATAATAATAAATTACATAATAGAAATCAACATTATTATGTATATCATTTTACATGATATGATTTAATTAACCAAAGATTTGAATATTCTCTGATATTACAAGCACAACTGATATCATTTCATGCAGTAAATCATATTAACTAACAGTGTAATGCATTTGAACATGTCGATAATTGTATATTAAATGATGTAATATCATGTTTAGTTTGATTTATACCATACAATTGAATCGATGAATTAAAATTTAAACATTAAAAGATTTATCTTTATAAAAATTAATCTTGAATACAATGCGAGCTATTTATAGTATTATAAATATTGAAATCACTTTAATAGATATCGCGTTGTTTATAATAAAAATCGATTATCGCCACAGATTAAAAACTCTATTCACTCAATTCTAATGTAATTATCGTTCGGTCCGATCGGAAATTGTGAAAATTGCGACCCGGCATAAATCAGTTTAGATTCGAATTGTTTTTCGAAGCGGGCTAGAAAAAAAAAAACTAAAGGCCGAAAATAGAGGGGAAAAAAAACGCTATTAGACCCACGAGAGCTCACTTTTCGAGACTTATCCGGCCTTTTAGTCGATTCATTTCGACTATTCCATAGGAAAACTTATCGGCGGACTTGGTCCAAGTGTGCCGAACCCTTTCCTGCAGATAGATCTCTACTCCCTAGGGATTCGAACTATATATGTTAAGATGAAACTCGTTTCAGAAATATGTAGTGTGACGCTTTTTTTTTTTCTTCCTTCTATTTTCCCTATATTTTTTTTTTCGTTTAGCCGTCGAAATGAAAAAAATAAACTTGCAAAATCCGATAAACATTATTGCCTTTCTCATATTACACACATATACACACACATATATATATATATATATATAACGTTTCATTCAAAATTAAATAATACGTGAAAATTTTATATGTAGATGAAGTATGTATTATATTAAATAAATTCAAGTGCAAGATTCGATAACGCGTGTTTATTTTTATTTTCGTCTCGCTGAAAATCGTCAGTGTTATATTGCACGTGGAAAACGCGAATTTTCACGCAACATTTGAATTGTGCGTGTTTGCGTAATAACATTTTTCCGTAACGTTGATTCTTATTGCGTATAATTGCGTCATACTGATCCAATATTACGTGTCGAATTGAATTATTCCAATGGGATTTATGTAAAAAAAAAAACACATATATTATATTATATATACGTACATATAAATTTAATTAATCTATGATCGAGCTTTTTCCTCTTTTTAATTTATTTCATTTCTATTGCAACATTGTAGAAAATTAAGTATTTTATTAATACCATAAAAATGATTTTTTTTTACATATTATCTTTAAACAACTTTTACATGAATGTATTATCAATATAGTTGTCAGCCTATTTAATACATTTTTGCAGCTTTTCATCGCAGAAATTTACCTTTGGTAACTTTAATCAATTTTGAATTTCCTTTTCCAATTCCTAAATAGTGGTGTTTTTTAAGTATTTATGATTGTTCCTGAATCTTTATAATAGCATCATTCTTAATCCTTCAAACTTTGTCCGCCTAAAAAATATAATAAAATATTTTGAAGATCCAGGAATAATATTTCAGACACTTTTTATGTGGTCTAAAATTTACATCATCCTATCTTAAAGACCTAATTATTTAATCTAAATAAAGAATAAATGAAAAAGAAGTTTAAATCTGAAAGTAACCTTCTATGATGCTATCTAGATCACTTTTTTATTTTATCTATAATAAATATTATTTTAAAATGTTTTATTGCGTAAACTTTTAACTATTTTAATTGAAGTGGTTAATTGAAACAAACTCTTCATATTACGTCTTTACCACAAAAAATGATACGCACTTTTTTTAAATTTTTATAGCAGGATTAACGACATGTATTCGAATTAAAAATTCAGAACACGTATTCGATAACGAAAAGGAACCGCAGAAAAAAAATAATACAAAAATTCAACAGACGGAAATCCGAATTAAATTCACAAAAATGACAATTTCCCTAATCTGAAAATAGAACGTGAGTCGCATTAATATGCTTTTATGTATTTGCATAATAATTCCGTGGAAAAAATTGCGGTTCTATATCCTCGTTTTATTATACTTTTTTTTTTCATTAATACTATGGATATATTCGCGTGAAATCCGACCTTTTTCACGAATTCAGACGAGTCCTTGAAAAATTTAAATTGATTGTGACTTTTAAACATTATATTCATCATGAAATATTACGTTTATTGATGCAAAATTTTCATATTTTATCCCTCTTTTCCTAATACGAATTTATTCATAGTATTAATAAATATAATTTTAACATATTGTTTCATGAATAAAATATTTAATTTAATAACAATAATCTATTTAAAATGCTTTTTTTTATTTATTATCATATTTTCTTCTGACCTTTTGGAAACATTTTAGCATTTTTACCCTCGATGAGTTTCTTCTAACCGCCATTTGAGAAAGATGCCCTCTTGAGATTACGAGATACCCTAAGAGGGATGAAATATAAAATATCACATCAAAGTAATGAATTCACTTACAATATCATATATAATACTACCGAATCAACTTATAAAATAGTCAAATAAAAATCAAATTATAATATTTTATTAAATAATATACAAATAATCCGTGAATATCTACTGAATAAAAATAATAATCTAATTTAAAATATATATATATATATATATATATATATATATATATATATATACATTTTACATGGTTTCCAAATATGACATCGTTATTTGTGGAATATTGCGATTGTATCATTTTTCATGAAAATTTCTTAATGAAGGCACCAGCTGGTTTTATTCTCATAGAAAATATTCGTCATTCGAAGCGAAAGAACTCCTCCGCATAAATGCGTGCACACACACACACACACACACACACAAATATAGTGTAATATTAAGAAGGCGCCACATTAATTTTTGTGCATATTTTACGAAGCGACTTAAATTTTATTCGGGGAAAAGTGGGAAAAAAATGTGGGACAATGTCGTTCACTTATATATTTTTACACGAACAATTTTCCCCTTAGCCAGCAACAATGACATACAAAATTGAATGGTGCGATCCTTCATGGCTTTCATAGTCATCGTTAAATTTGTATAATACATACTATCATTAGCATTATATTACCCTTAAAAAAAACTAGGGTTATAAAGGTTTTTATATTAAAAAAAATTAAGTTCTATCCATGTTCTTGTTTTACGGTAGATGAGTAATTTGCATTTACATTTAATGCTTTTATTGTCCGATATACGTTATTGAAACGAAATTCCATTAACAATTTCGTAAGTTCTGACTTTTTGTTTAATGTATAAAATAAACATATAAACATAAAAAACCGCTACAAAAATAATTTTATTTGTAAAATATTAATATATATTTTTCTAGTATACATCATCAAAACAATGTGAAGTCATAAACCATTTGAAAAAAATATATGTAAATCAAAAATCATTTAAATATTTTTTATCATATTGATAAAAAGAAATAAATAAAGATTTATTTTTTACAAATCAGAATATTTAAATGAATCACAGATTAAAATACGATAGATCAAATTTTTGTATAACAAAAATATTCTTTATTTAAATATAATTTAATTAAAATATTCTATGATATATTACACAATTGGTTTAAATTTCATAAAAATAAATCATAGTAACAAATTTTTTTATTGATAATAATAAATCTATATAAGATGTATTATTATTTACAAATATTGAATTATTATGACCTTTTCTATCAAAAAGTTCATTCATCTTTTCCACTTTAATTTATAAAAGACACCAAATGATATATCTTATATTTTTATATTGTATCAATATTTACGCAACTTATCGAAGTCGATTTTATTTTTATCGATTCCAACTTTACATCCTTGTACGAGAACCGCCAAGAAAGCGCTTTCCCACAAGCACGAGAAAGCTCTCGCTTTCCCCGTGTTTATTTTTTCCTATTTTCCGTATTATTCCCTATTTTTTTCTACTTCTTCAAACCGCCTCTCATTTACACTACCTAGCACTCGTGCCCCTCTTTTGTATGTTTATTTTTCACCGCCCCGCTCTCCCCTCCCCCCTCACCCCTCTTCTCCGGTCTTTCTTAAGACGCCACGATTTTTCCCCATTTTCTCGGGGAAAACGAACCAAGGTTTGAGTTCGGTCGTTCGGTAGTCCGACGTCATTTTTCAACGCGTCCAAAATAACAAAAAGCGTCAAAAATCTCCGCTCGGTCGGTCGGAAAAATACAAATGTAAAAAAAAAAAAAAACAGAAAAAATGAGTGTACCTCTTCCACTTTTGCTTTGGCGACGTCCAAATACGCCGGAAAAACGTTGAGAAATAGTGGAGCACTTCCTACATTTTTAGAACGCTCCTATTTGTCTTACTCTCTTACCACTACGACGTATTTACGTGTTTTTTTTTCTCGCTCTTTTTCACCCTTGTGTTTGGTATGCGAGCTTTTCGTATTTTTTTTTTTTTATTTTTTTTCCTCACTTTTGTCTCGGTGAGATGGATAGGGTTTTGTTTGTGGGTTGCGTTGAATTCTTTTGGTTTCACGACAACGTCGAGGTTTTTTGAACAAACAACAATATCACTTTTTCGATTTGTTTGTTTAAGGATTGACGCATATTTCGGCCTTGATATGTTCTAACATATTTACTATGGTCAAATAGTGAAAAATAGCCGTCACATCGATAAATTATAAATATCGACGAATACTTTCGATAATATAAAAATCATTTTTAGCGATACATTATGTATAAATAATAGTTGTAGTTTTTTTTTTATTTTATTTCAAATAATCGACAACGTCGAAAATTCGACATTTTACCGATTTATTAAACTTATTAAAAGCGATCGTTTGGCATGCTGCGTCGGCCAAAAGTAATTTGGCTTTGTTAACCGAACCGATTTAGCCACCCTCACAGTACAGGTAGACATATCGATTATCGACATTCAACTATAACGTTTACCTCTCCCCCGTCTCCCCTCTGCAAAGGTATGTAATTTTATTTTCTAACAACTGTTCTTTCAGAATTTTATAAAGTAGAAAATAGACCGATCAATATTATATTTTTAGGTTTACCCCAGTTTTTCTTATGAATTTTTCGCGTACACTGAAAACTTTTACGTTCTCGCGCACTGTTATTACAAAAAAATATATATAAAAATAAAATTTATGTCTACAAATTTTACGTAAATTAATATATATATATATATATATATATATATATATATATACATATTCGTTGTCAGTGTTTTTTTTTTAATTTCTATCTGTAATATAATATTTGTAAGTTTATAAACTAAAATGAATTGATAGGACAATTAATTAAACAATACTATAATTTATATACAATTTAAAAAAAAAGACAAAATTCGTCGTTGTCTGCTCGTTAAAATGAATCACGTGCCAAATTTCAATTTAATAATTGTAAATGTTTTGCAATTAATTCTGTCTAATATTGACAGTCGCCCTTTTATATTTGTAATTAATGCACAATATATATATGTATATAGCTAGCAATTTAATAAAATCTGACGAAAGATTTTTCCTTCGTTATTACTAACGAAGTAAATTAAGGAGGAAGATTAAATTTACCCAATTAGTAAAGCGTATTTTCATTATGCTATACCAAGATTTTTTTCTTGTTTATTAAAAACAAATACTTTCACGTACTGCATTCGTTAATATTCACGTCTTATATATATATATATATATATATATATATATATATATATATATATATATATATATATATATATATATATACGTTATAAACTTATTTATTTATTTTTATGAAGAGCAAAAAAAAAAGTGAGTTTAATTGTTTAGTTTTCATTAAGAGTCGGCATATGTCTTGTCTGAAAAGAAATCCGAATGAATTCGCCCAAAGCAAACGAACCTTGATGCTTTTTCCATTACGTTACTCTTTCAAAGGGAAAAATCTCTATTTTTTTTTCTTCACGAATGTGACGTGAATTTTATTATTTTATTTTATTTTTTTTTTTCAGTATCCTTCGCTTAACACGACTCGAATCAGTCCTTCCACTTAAGGGTATTCATTAGGTATTTAGGACCGGTTTCGGTAATCTCTAATTACTACGACCCCAGGACTATCTCTCGTTTCCAGAGTGTTTCCTTCGACAATTATTTCCTTTTGGCTATACCCTTTCGATTATAAAGCCAAAGTGAATGTGTGGTATCACTAAATAAATTGAAGTATCCAATATTATGTATCGCAGTGGTTTTCAAACTTTACCACAAATCGACACCTTTTCAAATATATAGACAACTTTACTCTAAAATATCTAAATCACAGCTCTTATATAATTTATATATTATACAAAATATTCTTTCGTATTGGTCAATAATCATTATATATATATAACTTCAATCATAATTTTATTACGTCAATATCGATAGATAAACATAAAAAAAAACATTTTCAGAAAATTTATGTCAATTTCGTGCGTTACTAAGAACGTATTAAATATTGGTATATTAAACGATTTTCATAACATTTTCCGAAGAAGTGCGACACAATTACATCAACCTTTTGTTATAAAAACGAAAAAACACACGCATACATATAGTTTTTATATTGGCCATATCGTAAACATGAAAGTTGTTCGATTCTCAGATATTATCACTAAAAATGTTTAAAGTTTTATCGCGCGATATAAAAGTTTCACGATTGCGAACATAAAATAATACAACGGCTTTCGCAATTAATCTGATAACACATAAGAAACGTTATTCGAAAACTTCTATATATATATATATATATATATATATATATATATATATATATATATATATATATATATATTACATTTGACGTTTATTAATTGCTTCTAAATTCTTGTTCGCACAATCCAATATTTTGGTGAATAATGGAAAATTTTCCACGTCACCTGTATAATAATATATATTTTATCTGCATTCATGCTTCTAATCTTTGTTAATAAAACGCTTTATCAATTTCATTCAAAATCCTAAATATTCTTCTATCACAATTTCCATATATCATTTTTTTACTTTTTTCAAAAAAATCGACGAAATTTATAACACCAATAATTTTTAAACATTTTTGTTACAAATTCTAAATATCTGATATATTTTATATGGAAATTTAAATCTAATATTTTATATAACATTTAGATAATTACTTATTTAAAAAAATATATCACATTTTTAGGCATCTAAAAAAAATCAAAAATATAATGAATATCAAAACCTTTTAAAAGAAGTAATTTATCTGACAATATGATGTAAAACTGATTACTCAATTTATCGAGTAATCATAGAATATTATGTACGCTATAAAATAAATTATTTAATCGATATATTCCATATATCTATTATTTATATCTATACAAAAGAATCTATTTCAGATTTAATAGTAATATTTGTAATAATCGTATATTGTTTTTTTTAGAATCTATATAGTCATAAAATATATGTTATAAACGTAACTTCAATTCTCAATTGAAGCCTAAAATGTCAGCCACACTTGCGACATTCTCAATAAGAATCTTACCTTTTTTTTGCTATAAAATATATGAACAAATATCATAACGTGCAATTTTTTTGGTAAATTATTTCAATATTATATAAAAAATATACAGAAAATTCCATTACTATAACGTTATGTGTTTGCAAATTATTAAATAGAATAGTAAAGTCGTTTAATATTTTTAACAAAAAAATCTTTTCAACTACAATTTTATAATGTCTAATATTTCTAAAGGAATATTTTCCTTTAGAAATATTTTATAATGTCTAATATTTCAAAAAAAAATGAACTCTAGCGCTAAACTCGTATTTTTAAAATTAATTTGTCAATTTTATTAATCGCATTACTAACAAAATAATTTAATACAAAAAAATACTATATTTAAATATGGCTATAAAAAATCATTAATAAATATTAAATTGCTACAAGTTTTTTGTATACATATATTTAATCGACCTCAAACTTCCTGAATCTTTAATATCATTATATATATATATATATATATATATATATATATATATATATATATATATATATATATATATATATATATACATATTTACCCATTTATTATTTCGCACATGACTTTAAAGATTTTTTTCTTATACGTGGGCGTGTTTTCAGACAAAATTTTCAGGGACACTAAAGTTATTAGAGTAAATTAATGGGCATGAAACGGGCTCACGTGGGTATGACGCGGTGAGGCAGGACGAATGGAAGGTGGAGAGGAGGGGGGGGGCAAGGGAACCACGTAGTGCCTTTTCAGCACACCGGACCTTGGGAATAATTGTATTATGTTCAAAAGCGAATTTCGTCTTAACTATAAACTTTGAAAACGTCGTTTATATCGAGTTCAGCTTTAGTGAACCCGCAAATTTATTGTTTGTCGTCGTCGTTAAAACGAGATCGAAAACATTCTTAATTGGGAGAGGGAAAACTTTGAGAGTTTTCGTCTTCCTTTTCTTTGATATACAATATATATATGTATATATATACATATATATATATATATATTATACATTTTTTTGTAATACTGATAAATTATTTATTGAACAGTTAATTAATTATTAATTCAAATTTAATGTTAAAAACATATTGGCAATCGAAAATTGATGTTCTATTATAGTTGTTGTGATATATTATTTATTTGACATTCTATATATTAAATAAAATTCTAAGTCTAATTTTTTTATTATTTCAATACATCGCAAAAAAAAGTCTGAAATAAGATGTGTTTTCTTCATTATAAAGTATGAATTGAAAATCATTTCAGTAATATTATGTTAAAAACAATGAAAAATTCCCTGAAAAACCTTTAATGATTCAATAAAAAATATATATTTAACAATGATCGTAAAAGTAGTCCTCAACTTTTGCACATAACGAAATATATAAAAGAAATAATTGACATATCAATTAACTGTATAAAATAAAATAAAATTATTATAAATAAACAGATTGCAAAAATCGAAAAAAAATAATATCTGAAAATTAATTTTATAATTAACAACTCGATATCAAAATTAAAAGATAAACGTTTCATTAAAAATTAAATTATTGTGGAAATATTTTCTATAACGCATTACTTTAATGGAAATATTTTTTTTTCTCAAAAAGTATACTTTAGATATTTTTTGCAAAATGTAAATTTAAAATTCTAATTATAAAGAACGAAGCTTAAATTTATATCACTGTAAAGTTCCAACTTGGCACTATAGAAATTTTCAACGTTGCCAAATTTAAAAATGACCATAAAATCTCATATATTCTTGTTTAAAATTTGATATTCGATAATTGTTAAAAAAATACATTATATATATATATATATATATATATATATATATAATGTATTTTTTGAAAACATTATGGAAACCTTTTTTAAATCATTCAAATTTAATCTTTTAAGTTCTATATCAATATGGATTAAAAAGAAAATCGAATTGTATCAGCGTTTTCTCTACCTCAAAAAGCTTTTCCGATATATTTGTACAAGTGCGCGAACACGCACGAGTGTTTTCCAAATATATATATATATATATATATATATATATATATATATCGTTATGAATATGAAATATGTTGAATCTGAAATAAAACGGTGAAAGTCTTTTCGGCGAAAGGCAGATTTTACATATCCTCGAAGGAAAATTTACATTCGGCACATACATGAAAAAGAGGGCCGGGAAAAAAAAGTTTCACTAGGTAAAATCCGGCGGCTTTTTCATTCGCGCCAAAGAAAGAAAGATAGAAAAAAGCTCGACGACGTCGAATTTTTCTTTCGGGCTGTATGTATGTACGTTTCAAAATAGCTTTTTCAATGGCATAAAACTTGACTTTTAAAACACTCCTTCAGAGTTACATGCATATATTGTATTTGAACGTATATAAAAACACACACCATTATTTACGTGGTTAAAAATAAAATATTATTATTATTTACTTTATTATTGTATACAAATATTCTTAAAAAGTATTATATACAAATATTCTTATATACAATTTTCATAATAAGATAAATGTATATAAATTAAACAATACATTTCCATCGTTGATGAAAAAAAAGAAAACTTTTCCGAAAATTTTGTCATGAATCGCCTCGGTTAAAAGTTTGAGTTGAACGCTCGCTATGACAATTTCGCTAAGGGTTGGAAAGCCAACACAAAAACGCGAGGGGGGGGGGTGCTTTTGATAATTTTTTGATTTAACTTTGACGAAAATAAATTTCGAGAGATTTATTCGGTGTCTTCACGCGAAATAAAACGCGACGGGGCATAATTAAATTTGTTTGAAAATTCATATTGCGTGCACCCAACCCCCCCCCCTCCGTGTCTTCCGATTTTCGTTTTATTTTTATTTATATATTTATTTTTTTGTTTTGTTGAGTGAAAATGCGTCGTTGTAATTAATGCTAAATGTCACTTTTAATTTAGGTCTTCTTTCTTGTTTTGATATTTCGTGACTGAATTGTTTTTATTATATATATATATATATATATATATATATATGAATTTAATTTTATCATTAATATATTGTTTTATTGTCAATATTTAGTTCGATAAAAATGAAAATCAAATGTCTTATTTTTTACTTATCGATATTTTTTTTCGAGACTGAGTCATTAACTCTATGTTTAACCGTTTAGATACAATTTTTCTGAATAAAATTACTATATTCAACATTTTATATGTAAGTTTTTATAGATTGACCTAGTTTAAAATATATTCTTTTTAAAAAATTATAAATATTTTTTTTTAGTTTTATCAATTTTTAAATATTATATTTTTATATATATTATAGCAATCTAGTAACTTAATACTAATAAATATTTGTTTTCGATTTAATTTACAAAAGTTTAGAAATATATAGCGAAAATCCTATATTTTCTTTGGTCCTGATTATTTATGTTATTGTGCACTTATGGAACATTATTTTGTGGACGGCTAAAGCCGTCAATTCAATCAAATCAAAATTGTATTTATTTACGTCAACATTGAAGATTAATCCCGCTGTTTTTAAAATATTTTTTATAACCAAAGTACTATTAGTTTATGATTTATATCACTTCAAATTTATTGTGTCAAAGTTTAAAGCGTCATATTTTATTGCAGCGAAGTATATTACGAATATTTATATATAAATCAGAGTTTTTCTTTTGTAGTTTAAATTTTATTGATTAAAATGTAAAACCGTATTTGAAATTATAATTCACCCATACTAGTATTTTCTGTTGGTATTTACTGATGTGATAACACCTCTATATTTTTTATATATAGCAAAAAAATAATATTTTTTAAACTTTCTATAAAGAAGTTTTGTTTCCTATCTAAGACACTTTTTTAATATTTTTCTAACTATAAATTTTAATTCTGCCAAGAAAAGGTTAATATTATATATATTTTTCATTCTTATCAACGTGCATATTTACTATGAAAAATAATGAATTTTTGTGTAAAATTATTATATTGACATTATACTGAAAACAATGAATATACATGATTAATATTAATTTATATATATATATATATATATATATATATATATATATATATATATATATATATATATATATGCAGTGCAACAAAACAACAAAACGAAAAAGTAAACGGGCAACAAAAAGTATATAAGTAAAGGCGAAGAATGGAAATTTTACAATGTTCCATTTTGTACAAAGCCAGTACCATCTATCATTTCCCTCAATAATAAATATGGTGGATTCAACCCTAAGTCACTTTTTCACGCATTTATTTTTACGTCGGCCATAAAAGTGGTAACGCACGTCTCGAATACGAGAGATACAATTTGTGTCCATCGTATATGAGGAACGTTTCAACCATCCCCTGTTTCGACTTTTCAACAATACTTTTTCTTATTTTTTTTTTTTTACCGCCCCCTTTTTTTACGATCGGGGTCC
Source organism: Leptonema lineaticorne (assembly GCA_024500535.1). Taxonomy (NCBI): domain Eukaryota; kingdom Metazoa; phylum Arthropoda; class Insecta; order Trichoptera; family Hydropsychidae; genus Leptonema; species Leptonema lineaticorne. The sequence goes on along the minus strand of JANIJI010000030.1, from coordinate 8,442,897 downwards.
GTTTTTCTTTTTTTCTCTTTTACTTTCTCTCTTTATATGGGGTCGCGTTTCGGTTTTTTTTTTTTTTTTTTTTTTTTACTTTAGATGCGGTTCGTTGCTCGGTTATCAATGCGGTTCTAATAAATAAAATGGTACACGCGATATAAGACCACATCATAAATAAAATTTTGTAACCCGACAGACTGTTGCACTTTCAAGATTGACTGTTCGATTTTATTCGCTAGTGAATATCTAGATATTAAAAAAATAATAATTTTGATTACAATATACGAAGATTAGTTTAAAAAAAATCAATACTAAAACGACGTTCTTTTTGTCTATACGACTTTTTTTTAGTATTTCAAGGGTTTGTAATCATCATTTCAATTTTTATGTCAAAACCCTAAAAAAGAAACTCTGAACCCTTTTCAAACCACTCGCACAAATTACGCAGTATAAATATTCTTATTTTGACAATATTTTGCCTTCCATCAACCAATTGCAGAATACTATATTTTAATGAATTACTCTAAATATAGTTAAAACATTAAATTTTTTATTATTTTGAATCAGAAATATATAAAATTGCGATATAAATAATTTTATCTTGATGTTGATGTTGTTACTGTTAAAAAGAATTTTAATTATTGTAAATCTACTACTAATTCGGATATAAGATTAAAAAAAAATACATAATTTTAATATATTGCATTTATATTATATAAATTTATGCGAATATGTTAAATTTATTATACCTGTTTATAATTAGCATTTTCGAATCTATTTCCACCGAAAAGCATCGTTAATTAATTTATAATATTTTATATGAACAAATAATACAAAATCAAATATTTGCTAAATATAATGCAATAGCGTTTTCATAATACAAATTAATAATATATCACAATTGATATGTTACTGATAGATTAAATAACATCGTTAACTATAATGGTTAGAAGATATTATCTTATTATTATATATAACCGATAATCTAATTATTTCAATTTAGAATAGTTCAATATTAATTACTAATATAAAATGAACTATTTGCTTCGGCAACAATATTAATTTTGATTTTAATTGAAGATAACAAATAAATCCGATCAGCTCATTCAATATATTATTACAAATATTAATAAACGTTTTCCAAAAATCGCTGCTAATTAATTTTGATATAATGCTGTTTAAAATTTGATATTAATATATATATATATATATATATATATATATATAATCGAATGAAGGATTTCTTAGAACAATAAAGTCAATTTTCAAATGACATATAATTAATAAACTTCGAAAATAAATGTGAAAAAAAAATATAATAACCTTTCAAAACTTTCCGATTTTTAACTGTGATTACTCGCAACAAGTTCACTTTTATTATGTTAATTAATACTTTTAATCGATAAAAACTTTTTCAGCTTTTCACGATAAAATAAAAGACGGAGAAAAGAGAAGAGAACGAGCGAAAATATTAGTCTTATATCGATATCGCATCAAAATTTTTAATTAAAAACTGTAAACCGCATCGGTGTATTGATTCACTTTGCCGTAAGTCGAACGCTAAAATTTATTTTATATTTTAAAGATATAATAATAATTTCTAAATTGAAATTTTGCGTTTTCGCCTTTAAAACAATTAAAAGTTGTATAAAGAACGAAACCATACACTATTTTAATAACGCGACAATCGTATGTTTTCTTAACAAAGTGTTTTTAATTTAAAATTTTAATTTATTTTCAGACCGACTACGTAATCAACGTTACAACATTAATCAGCGGTAAGTGTGTTTTTTTTTCTTTATTACAGCATTAATTTTATAATTAAAAATATATCACATATATATTTTTTATTATTTTCATAATAATAATTTTACTATTTTAAAAATTTATTATTATGTAAGTAAAATTATTTATTAGATATCGTATAGAATATTTTTTTTTATAATATCTCTGTAAAGTAGCGCAGTTTCAAAACCCCTTACTCTGAAAAAAAATTTTTTTCACCGCTGCTGAAAACGGAAAATTCAGGTTGCCGCCCGTAATTTCATATTAATTTCGCATCAAAACGAAAACGAGAAGATACGACAACGAGGTATCTTCATATAATTTACTTTGTAACATTTAGAAATATGTTTATTCCTTCCCCGCATTTATATATATATATATATATATATATATATATATATATATATATATATATATAAATATATGATTTTTTTTACACGAGTAGAAAATCCACGTCGTCCATTCATTTGTATACGTGAAAATGATTCAAACTTATTATTATATTTTTCTTCGAGTCGCAAAGAAAATCTTTTTCATTCTGTCTCTTCTGCGTTACGCTACGAAAGAAAATGAGGAACGTTTAAAAAGTTAATAATGTTGACACGTAATTTTCGAGACATTTATGAAAATTAATATTTAACACAAAATTAAACCAGATGCGCAACTTTACCTCCCCCCTCACCTCTCACCTCCCACCATGCCGTTTGTATTTCGGAATATTTAAGTTAATATTTTTATTATTTTTTTCTCGCCCACTTGGCATTTCCGCACTCGAATAATTTACATATTAAACATTCTCACGCTGAAAATTCAATAATTATATTTTTCCATTTCATTTTTTTTTCATTCGATCTTCATCAAGAACAATATATATATATATATATATATATATATATATATATATATTTATATATATATATATATATATATATATATATATATATATATATATATTTATATATATATATATATATATATATATATATATATATATATTGCAGTGTCTCGTCTGAAATACTGAAAAAAAATTGTATCATGCCTCGTTTTCGTTCGAAACCGCTCAACGCTGAAATTAATACAAACAAGAATTCGCCGACGTAAAACGAAAACCGTTTACATTACATCTTTTTTACCCCCTTCTTCCCCCCCTAACGAATTTTCATTTTTTTTTATTATTTATTTTATGAAACGCAAATATTCATAAGAACGTTTGACATATAATAACCGTTCGTTTCGAATTTCGTTTTTTTTTTATTATTTATTTTTACGTCGTTGATTTAAATATCGTCTCGGTAATACGTTTATTTTTATATCATTTTCTATTAAATACACTTATGTATAAATATATAATTTTTTTTATTCTCAAGAAAAATGTATGAAATTTTTCAATATATATTTTTCGAAAATATTTTCTTACATTTAAAATCATTCTACGTGAGAAAATCCTTCACAGTTGATTGCTTTAAGCTCTAAATTTATAAATCAATATAGACTTGTTTCCATTAAAATTTGTACATACTTTTCTTTCATTGTATAAACAGAGGAATTTTAACTTTTCAATAACATTTTAACATTTTCATTATATATTTCATCTTTGATATTTTCATATTTTAAATTAATATTCAATTTTTTAGTATATTAAAATATAATAAATTTATATTAATATATTAATATGTAAAATGTCTAGTTATAGAGTATTTTTAAATTATATTGAAAATATAGATTTTGATTTATATTTTCAATTTTAATTTATAAAATAATAAAATTAATAAATACGTTAATAGAAATTGAAGGTGAAATTTTTGAATCTAATTTTTTTTTTGTTGAATATTTTTTTGAACTTTTAATGAATCAAATAATAATTTTTTGTTGAAACGCATCTGTTTTCTGTTACAAAGAAAATTGTTTAAATTACAATTTAAATCATTTTCTTCGTAATAGACATCGTTTTAATTATAACTTTATATTTAAAAAAAATACGCATATTCTTAAAATTAAGCAAAAATATTGGATAATAAATATTCGCAGTTTTTTTATATGAATAATATTTTAAAGAAAACATTTTTATAAATGCACTATTTTTATATGTTAATAATGATAATAATAAATGTATGGAAATATAAAATAAAAACGTTTCTATTTGTAAACATAAAACGTTCATTGAATTTTTATGAGAAATGCGCATTTGATGTAAATTTTGACTTTGAAAGTCGATAATATAACGTGCAATCTAAATTCTTCAGTATATTTTTAAAACACGTTCCCTTTGAATTCAAGAACATTTTATGTTTCTATAATATATTTTCAGTTTTATTATTACTTATATATATATATATATATATATATATATATATATATATATATATATACATTCGTATTTTTAATGAAAAAAATGCGGAAAAATACAAAAAAATATTTTTTTTGTCATATGAAAAATACGAAAATATTGTTAAAAGAACAGTATTTCATTGTTGATTTCTCTATGAAAATCGTAATTGATATTATTTGTTATAATAATTATAGATTTTATGTATTAAATTATCCTCAAAACAGTTAAAATTTTCAAAATGTAAACAATTTGGATAAAATCGAATCCATGAATTTTTCTATACGCAATATAAAATATATAATGTACTTCTCTATTTTCAGCTTCCCACGCACGTGAAAAACGCACGTTTTAATTTATTTTTTCAGCATCGTACGTTTATATTTATATTATTTTCTAATTTATGATAATGTCGACATGTTGTATTATGATTTTTATTTCTGTTATTCGTTCTTTAAGAAACATCATAATAAATTACGATTTTTAATATTACATTCGAGTTATATAAAACATTTATTTTTTATTATTATTATCGCAACCAATTGAATATATTATTCATCTTCAATATAATATTTATATAATATATACACGAAATTATTTGTACTATAAACATAAATTAAATTTCTATCGATATGTTATATTAAAAAATATATTTTTATCCACCTGTTTTTTTTTATTTATTTTATATAAATAAATTTTCATACCGGATAATAAATATTTCATAACATACTATTCAACCGATATATTTTTTTTTATAATAATGTATATTGAAAAATCTTTAATTGATTTTTCTTAATATAAATCTATTTTTTTAAGTCAAATTGTGTTTGTAATAAATATTTTAAAAATATTATATATATATATTTCTCGCTGACTGTTTAAAAAAATTCCATTTTCTCAAAGGCGTAGAATAAAAGATGAGCAAAGTTAAAACACGAAACATTTACAGAAAAAGAACGGATATCTGGCGGTGAAAGCAATGACATAGACAAATAGCAGATTGATGAGCTCACTTTACGTTTTTTTTCGACGATAACTCTTCGACTATTTCAAACAGACGTTCAAAAAGTTTCTTTTTTTTTTGAAAAAAAAAACATACACACATAAAAATATAATGTAATATCGCGAATAAACGCGTCTAACTCGACGATCATTGTAACGTTTGACGGTGTTAATGCGGCTTCCGTTTTTCCGACGGCGTAACATTTAACGGAAAACTTTTTCGTCTAGACGGAAAATTTCACGACTATCGTTTAATACAATATATTATGAAAGGACACACGCTATCGTTTAAGCGTGCATATATATATATATATATTTTTTTTTATTTTCATGTTTCTTAAATAATAGTAAACACTCGTTTATATGTGCATACATATTGTATAATATGTCAGACGTTTCGAAATTACGGCCGCTTTCCACGCTTTTCCGCGTATGAATGCGGCCCGCGGTTTCGTTACAAGGCCGCAAAAACCGAAATTTGTACGTAATTACTTTCGTATTAATGTCGAGTGTTATATGCGAGAAAATGATATAAATAGTATGAAACGTTCATGTTATACTTTGTCGTTGTACAATATATTATATAAAGAATATTTTAGCATTTTCTTCATACGTTATATATTATGAAATTATGATGAGAAAACATATCGCATTCATTAATTAATCATATTTTATTAATAATATTGTATAACGTATATTTATTGAATGAATACATATATGATACTAGATTATTTTTAATTTTAATATATATTCATCTTTCATTTAGAATATGTTAAAAATAAAAAAAATATATGTTATGTAATAAATAAAAAACACAATTCATATCAGATTTTACTCTTATCAACAAAACAAACAATCATCATAACGCATCTCTATCACAATCAGTACTTTTCACTAGACAGTTAGAACTTCTTTCACATAACATACACACATATACACATGTATATTTATATTTATATACACGTGATATAATTCAATTTTCTCACCGCATTCCGTTGATATCCACGTCGTGTACAGAATATGAGTTTTATCTTGATTTGAACAGAAGTTTAGTGTAACCATTCATTTACGCTCCGATGAAAACCCGACGTGGACCATAATAAATATATTTTTATAAACTAAAACACATATCCTTCGATACAAAATTATATATATATATATATATATATATATATTTATATATTATATGTGTCGACATCGCCGTTCATCCTTTTTCTTTTTTCAAATATACGAAATCACTCTACGGTGCAGATCACGTTTTTCGCCCGACCACCCAACAGGATTTTTCTTTGCTCATATATTGAATACTGAAGATCTGGTTTTCGCACATAGGTCTAATGTCGTCTATATGTTTTTACACTCTTCTATCCGTTTTCTATCTTTTTTTTCTACTTTCTTTCTTTCTTTTGGTGGAATTTTCCGGCGTCGTCAACCGAACACGTTCTCATGTTAAATTAACTGTCAATAATATGCAAGTGAAACGTGATTCATGCGGATTTTCCACTTCGAAATAATTTGCTCTGCTTTATACTCAGTACGTTTGTTTGTTTATTAATAAGATTGGTCTAAATAAATTCAATGCATATTATTTATACGATCGTATTAAATACGTTACAATGTATTAATTGTATTAATAATTAGCTGAAAATGTTTTTAAAAATAATATATAATTAAAAATATCAAGTTTTTATTAATATTTTGTATTTAAATTTAAAAAAAATACATGAATTTATTTTATAAATAATTGTAACATGCCAAATCTTTCAGCAAAAGTAAATATTTTTAGTTTAACAATAGATTTAACAACTGGATTCCATAAAATAATAGAGTTGTATCATTAATCTTAAAAGAGAAATCTGGGTTAATAAAACAGTGAAACGACAAGGATTTATTACAGTATTATAAAATATAATAAATATATAAAAATAAAACATAAAATATAATTTATTTAGTTTTAATTAATTATTAGTATATTATTTCTTTAACCTATCAATTTCATTAATCGATATTTTTAGTGATTTATTCTTTAAAATATTTAATATAGTGAAGATTTAACTTATATACTTAGATTTAATTTTATATAACAAAGTAAATTTATATGTAAGGAAATTTTTTTTATATTCCTTTCCTTCTATATATTTGATAGAATATTATATTAGGTGATATTAAAAGATTATCATTGAATTTAATTAAGGGTTTTGTTATAGCGATAAATGTGAAAAACAATGTTCAAAGGGTGGCTATCTCTTAATCACATTTTCAATTTAGAATATATGAAGTTATAATTTTACATAATTCTCTCTATAAGCGTATTTTACATTCTATATATAAATATATATAAATTTATAAAAGCATATTTATTTAATCCGTGAACGTTCACCATGTTGAGAGTCAAAATTCACTCCTCGTAACTGTTCGATTTTCAGTTTCGCTGATGGATATTTGAAGTGGAGGACACAACGAGAGTCGAGAACCCTTTTTGAATCGAGTTTTGACCCTTGGCAAACAACGCGAAACCCTCAGAATGCCGATTCTGCGGGCAAAAGGCTTCGAAATGGGCATTTTGAGTCGGGCGAGGGCAACTTTATTGAATTTTCGAAAAGGAAGGATGATTTTGACCCGTAAATATTCCTCAAATACGTCGGTCATTAGCGAAAAATCAATTAGTTTTGTACTCGTGTACCTATCGAAAATAATAAACATCCTGTATTAATTTTTTTTTTTACAAAAATCTATCGTATATATAATTTATTTATATACAGCCTTCCAAAACTATTCTTTATTATATACATATATATAATTCAAAATCTAAACAGCTGCTTTATATATATATATATATATATATATATATATATATATATATATATTAAATTACAATTTAATTATTCAAATATACTTGAACCAAACAATTATTCCATCTAAATAATGTATATAAGTGATAATTTAATATTAATTTATGCTTATTTTATGTAAAATTAACTTGAAATACAAACACGTAACGAATACAGAATGCGCGTTATATATATAATATGCAAACTGCCAATAACACGTATAAAACAAATAGGCGCTTTAACGCAAGTCTTAGAATTACTAAAACACATTCGTTCGGTTAATTATTAACTTAATTAATATTTCATTAAAAAAAAAATAAATAAATAAATAAACGCGGCGTGAAATAAAATAGCTCTTACTAATGACCGCACGTTTCGAGGCATAAACAAAAATTATTACCTGGAATTGTCGCTTTTATAATCTTAATTACCTGAATTAATTTTAGACAATATCTCAATTTTACGACAAAGTCGAGTATCAACAAGAAGACCACGGGGTGCGGCCTTTGAACGTTAAATACTTAACGACTTTTTTCCATCCATTCGTGGGGTGATATATATATATATATATATATATATATATATATATATATATATAACATAAAGTAACTTTTGCACGCCTTTTTTTACATATATTTTCAATTTTTCTTTGTAGAAATAAAAGAGTTAAAGTAGAAAATTAATATGAAAAAAAAAATTAAAACAATAAATAAAAAATTTAATTTATTTAACATTCATATATTCATTATTAATTTATTTTAAAAATATTAACAAAATTCTAATTGATTTACATATCAATAATTCAATCAATATTCATAATAATAAAAATAATACATACAACTTGTATTCGTAATAAATAATTGTAGCGTTTATTTTATTATTATTAATGACTGAATTAATTTTATATATATCGAATATTTCAAAGTTAAGATTTTTCCGAAGAAAATGTTTGAATATTCGAAAACCGCAGCTGTATTTGATTTCTCGACTCTTTAATTTCCCCCCACCCACCCGCTCACCCACTTCCCCGGTTTTTCCTCGTTTATTTTCGCGGTTCGCAAAAGATGAAACTTTTTACATGGGGTGGTGTTTAATCCTTGTTGCGAAATTTAATAATCGTCCGTCGGTCAAAAAATTTTACACCCTTCTTAAGACATTTGTTTTGTTATACCAACAAAAGATTTTTCTTTTCGCTCTTCAGTTTTTCCGATCTCAAACATCTTTCTTTGTCTTGTTTCGGTCTCTTGTTTACAAATTTACAATTTAATAAGGTATCATTCTGTGAAGATTTTCTCTCGTTTTTCTCATTCTTTTTCTCTCGTTTTATGTAAAATTTGATATAAAATTGTCATAAAAAATAAGATTAAGATACATAAATTTGTCCTTTGCTTTTCCTTCTTACATATTTTCTCCGTTGAATATTTTTTTTGATATATACATATATATATATATAAATATAGACCGTCTTAATATACAATGCGCAAATCTCTTGAACAAAGTTAAATCTTTACATAAGGTCTGTAAACTTTCATAAAAATAAAACTTTGTTGCGAAGCATTTATTTTCTTGATTTATGCGAGCATTCGAAAGTTAAACTCGATACTTTTATTTAAACCTATTATTTATACATACATTATAATCTTATAAGCTTGGAAAATTACAAATTAAAATATGAAATAAAAATATATCCATTAATTAAAGTCAAAAAAAAAATCTCCAAACATCCAAGTTTACAGTAAGTCACAGGTTTTCGTTCAAACAAATCAACGTCCATTAGCTAGAGACTAACTTATTTGAAAACTTGTCAACGAAACTTTGCTAACAAGAAAATAAAAAGCCTCTGAAAGCGAGGATAGAACTTTCGTGACCCTTCTGACCAAAATTATATTTGAGTTTAATAAGCAAAGGCAACATAAGAGCTGATGCTTTATTTGCAAATAAAACTTAAGAGCTTTAAATTATATAAATAATCAAATAAAAATCATACTATATATAATATATAAGAACGTAATAAACATAAAGGAGAAATAAAATTCACATTGAAGAAATAAATACGAAACATAATAGTTGGAAAAAAACTAGATAAACTCATATTAGATCTTAAAAAACGTCGTCTGAAAAAAATCTTTTGTTTAAAGACTTTTTTTTTAATTAAAATCTGGAAATTAAAAGTAATATCAAGATTGTGCTATTCTTTCATTTAAATAGGAGAAACATTGTATAATAGTCAAAAACGAATAAGGTCATTTAGAATTAACTCTTACTTTGAAATTTAAAAAATGGGTCATACAATGAAAATTTCGTATGAAATATAAAGAAAACTATTTAAAATATTAAAAAAAGTAGACAAATTTCTTATAATTTAAAAGAAAATGTATTGATCGTCGAATTAATATTAATAAAATGTTTTCATATATTTATTAAAATAAATTAGACTCAATTTTTTTTCATTCAACACTATATAAAGTGAACTTTTAGATAGACTTTTATACAACTTTTTCATGAATATTTAAATTAAAAGACACCTTCAACAACGCACGTCCTTTTTTAAGATTATATATATATATATATCCAATTTTTTTTCAGGACGAAATCCTTTTAACGCCAATTTATCATTTAAATTTTCAACAAAAGTATTTTTATTACGACTAAAATTATCCGAATTATTACAAAAATTTATTTATAAGAATATATTTTTTTTATCTATATAATATTGAAGAACTTATTTGAAAATATATATAAATTAGTAAAAATAAATAAATAAATATGTAAACATGGATTTAACTAATGTATAAATTTGATTCTAGATATATACAAGATAAACGTTTATAATATATCGCATTATCCCCGGGGCAAATATACAATTTCCGACCGAGGAACGTTTCCATTTTTTACGATATCCTTCATATATATATATATATATATATATATATATATATATATATATATATATATATATATATATATATATATATATATATGTCTCTTTCTGACTAGAACTGGTTTATTTTTCCTTTCATTTTTTCCGTTACTTTTGAAGCGCGGCAAAAACAAGAAATGTTGAAGGGCGCTGAAAAAAAAAAGCATCAAAACAAAAATAAAACACGAAACTCTCGTCATAATGATACTGTGAAGTTGAGAAACGCTTGATGATGGTCATAAGAGAAGCCTGTGTGAATAATCATTATTGTAACGTTGCTGTGTGTGTGTGTGTTCTAAATATAAATATATTTTTATATTATTATTTAGTGTACGTAATATATATATTTTATATTCGTAGTACATAAATTTTAATTTTAAAAAATATATATAAATCATTATTGTTATAATTATCTATGAAAATTAACCATCATTATTTTATATATAAATTATATTTATTTTTATTGAGATAAATTCAATAATTGTGTTATTAAAAAAATATTCTTACATTTAATACATTTTTAAAGAGAGATTTTAAATCCATAACAATGTAATAAATACCAAAATTTAAATAATTTATATAAAAAAAATATAATTTTTGAAAATCATACATTTATTAAAACAAAATATTTTTATATTAATCTAAATATAAATGTTATAAAAAGCAAAAGAATGATTTGTTTATGACACGTATAAAATTAATGTTAAATATTTTATTAAATAAACGTTGAAATAACATAAAATAAAACCTTTTCAATATTGCAAGAAGATTTTCATATAAAATATTTTAATAATTAATTTCGCTTTTAAAGTTCTCGAAATCGTGTTATTATAAATTAAAACATTTTTATTAATAAAAATATTGAAAACACACACACACACGTATATATATATATATATATATATATATATATATATATATATATATATATATATATATATATATACTCTTGAAAGAAACTTGCTTATTATATTCAATAACGAATGGTTACGGCAAGGTAGAATTAACAAGTAGCAAGAAATGGCTATTGAACGCTTTCGGTTACTTTTATAAAGTAACTTTTCCATTAGATTGTATTATATGAAACGGTTTAGTTGTTTACTAAAAGATTAAAGCGATTTCTGCTAAAGGAAAGTTTGCGCAAAGGTGCTGCGTTTCGAATAGTAAAACAAAATCTATACAGCCTCGTCGTAAGCGATCGTGGAAATTTCGGAAAATTTTCACCACAAATATTGTCACAGAGCATTAATGCGCGACGAATAATAACGACGCTACACCTCGCTTAATATACTTTAATTGAATTTATTTGTTGAAAATGTTTATAAATACATATATATATATATATATATATATATATATATATATATATATATATATTTTGTATGTCATACGGATGTATTATAATTTATAATACAACCGATTTCTTAAAAAAAATAAAATATACAATTACTGTAAATTTTATCATTCAAAAAATCGATTTCTTTTGACATAATCAACAGTAATGAAAAAATACAAAACTTCATATAAAAGTGACTCGTATACGATTTTAAAACGATATATGCGTTGTAACGAAATAATTGAATTTTTATTGGTTATTTGTCGTGCATGCTATGAAATTTTCTCAACATATACTAACTTTTATTAATATTTTTTTTGTTATTACTTTTACATACGAAAATATTAAAGCGAGAGCGATTTTTTTCGAAACAAATTTTATGCACGTACATCCGTTCGATGTTAAACGTTCATTTTTATTCAATTATTATTTACGAAAAGCGAACGTTCACAATCGTTCACTAATTTAATTGTACATCCGATATTTATCCAGTGGCGGAATGTAAATATTTTTTTCTATTACGCCATAAAAATATTACTAATGAAATAAGTGCGATCGTTTGCGAAAATAGAAAAAAAAATGCCATTTCGCCTTTCGCATTCGGAAAAGTTAAAACTTTCTTTCGATTTTCCACCTATAAACATACACAGTTATATATATATATATATATATATATATATATATATATATATAACGATCGTATAAAAAATACAATTTTACGGACATCGAGCGTACATCTTCAATATTTGTGCCTCACGTTTCACTAACGACGATCCATAATGCGTGTGTTTTTCGCCAAAGGAGAAAAATATCCTCAAAGATAAAGATATATATATATATATATATATATATATAAAGAAGGTTTTATAAAACGTTTATTTTTAGTCTCTTTTTTTTTCATCGTCTTACATAAGGTATATAAATGTAGAGACGAAAACAAACGTCTTATTATTTCAATTCATTCGCCGACCGGAATGGGTTAAAAGTTATCTCTCTGGATTTCTTTCGTTATGTGAACTTTTAAAATTGATATATATATATATATATATATATATATATATATATATATATATACATATATTTTTTTAATTTTTATCGGGTAGTTCAAATTATGAAAATACGTTCTATTATATTATAGAATATTAGTGTCGTTGTTTATTTATTTATTTATTTATTTTTCGTTTTGCCTTTTTTTATATGAAAAACTATTATCGTTACGTTTCACAAATGACCACTTTTGTTGTAGTCCTCTTTGTTGTTTCGGTCGTTACGTTTGATGCTAAACAAAAGGTGCGTTTTTTTTTCCGTTACCAAAGTCCATTTGGAATTATTTTACGAGGGAAGTTTATTAAATTTTCGCTAGTTCGTAAATAATTGAATACAAAATCATCGAAAATTGTACAGGATATATAATATAATACGCTCTAAAAAAAAAAAAACTCAATTTAAATCAAAAGGATACTCGAGATAATATTTATGAACTGAATGTATCGATTCATCCAACTTTATAATTCAATATCTAATATTCTTATTTTAAAAAATTAAACAATATTTAATAAGTGTATTTAATAAAAAAAAATAATATTTAGAATTTTAGTAGAAAAACAGATTTTTTGTAATTAAATAGTTGCACTTTTGAAACTGAGTCATAAAAAAATTTTTTTTCTGTTGCAACGGTTGATTAAAATCGAAAAAAAAAACTATTCTACGTTGAAAATCTTAGTGTTTTTGTTGTTCAAGAATTTTACTTTGTTCTTTCGTTTTGTGTTTCCTTTTAATTTATTTCTTGTCGGTATTCAGGATTTTGATTTATCGGAATTTTACACTGAACACGAACAAAAACACGTTTTATATTAAAAGAAAACTGTGCTTTAATTCCAATTCTATTTTTTTTCTAATTAAATTCAGAAAAATATTAATAACTTTAGATTTGTATTTTTAACAGATTTGAGTGTATTTTGAAATTATATTTTTTTTTCTTTCCTTTATAATTTTCTATATGAAAATAAAATTTCTAAATCGAATCAAATTTTCTAAATATTTTCTCGTATAGAATATTTTTGTTTATTAGCAATATATATATATATATATATATATATATATATATATATATATATATATATATATATATATATATATATATATATATATATATATATATATATATATATAAATTCACAACGCGGATATAATATGAAATAATATAATAATAAAAAAAAGAAACAAAACACTGAATCATAATTACATTTCACGAAATCCTAATTAAATTAATTAAACGGTATACCTTTCATGATGAATTGTTTTAAAAACGGAATAGATGAATAATTTCATTATATAATATATATATATATATATATATATATATATATATATATATATGAAATGTTATTACTTTGAAATTTACATAAAATATCACATTAGCTTACGTTCTCTTTAATGTTTGTTAATTTCATTTTTGTTTGAAATCAAATTAACTCTCTTAAAATAAAATGTCAGATTATTTAACAGGCACGTTTTGAATATTGTGTTATTTGTTGCGTGAAATATTATATATATATATATATATATATATATATATATATATATATATATATTATTTATTAATTTTAATGTTTATAAAATATTATTTTTATTGTACATTAAAAATCAAATTGCATAACTTTTAATCTTCGTACATATATATTTAATACATTTAATTTATTTTGATTATAAATATTGTAATACTATTACGGTTTTTAATTTAAAAAAAATTATATAAATAATATTGTGATTATATTTATGATACATCAATTATAAAAAACTCTCAATATCTTTCAAAACATACTCTTGAAGACTTCAATGATAAGATATGTTTTTTTCTAATTTAATAAATTTTATTAACATCTCCAATCTTCAAAACAGTTCTACGTTTACAACGTGCCGAATACAAAAAATAATAATAAAATTATTCTAAAGTATCATATCTCAAAAATATCGATCTTTTTATGTATATAATATAAATTAAAATTAATAGATACTCCATAATAATATCAATTAAACTTTCACACACGTCGAATTTTAAACATTACAAACATCTATATATTGATTTATAATGAAGTTGATCCGTTCTATTAATTATATGTATTGCAAAATAAAAATAAAAAAAAAGCGGAATAACAAAATTTAAACATAGAAAAAAAAATAAACACAAAAGCGGTAAAGGTTGTAATTTATGTTGTCCAAATTATGGTGTTTCGTTGAATTTTCATCGTACAAAGGTTTTCACAAATGGCGCCGAACCCCGAATAAAAAAAAATGTCTCATATTTTAAACTTATCTCACCGACTTTAAATAAAGCGAATAAATTCAAAATGTAGAGATTTTGTGTTTGATTGTTGCTTGGTACTTATATATATATATATATATATATATATATATATATATATATATATATATAAATATATATAACATATTAAACTAATATATTGTATTCTTTATAATACATTATTCATATAATAAAGCTGAATACGTTGTTTTGTATTTTATATAAATTTATTTTTATTGTCGCTTATTATGCATTTAATTTTATTATACGTTAAAATTTATAGAATTAAAAAAATATATAAATAAGCTTCATTTTCAGTAGCAATTTTTTTGTAAAACTGAAAATTTTTAATCTTATATAATTTTAATTATGATTTATTAAAGAAAAATCTTTATTGTTCGTTATATAATTGTCAATTTATAATGAGCTTTAAAAAATCAATATTTCTATATTTTATACAACATAATTTTAGATGTTGATAAATATACATAAAATTTACTAGATTGTAGATTGAATAATCTTTCGTACTGCAATCAGAAACAATGAAAATATTTTTTTTTATTTATATAAATCGCGCATTTTCGTTTATATTTGCAAAAAAAGAACCTTAAAATAATCGAACGTATTCAATGAACTTTTTTTTTGGTGGAAAATTTACATTTTACTTTTATGTCATCGCGGATATGGAGCAAAGTGCGTGCTTCGAATAGAATCGTAGTTTTTCCCTCACTTCGCAGTTTTCTTTTTAAAATTACATTTTCAACACTTTTCCGAGATGAAAGCGAACGACATTTTTTTTCCAAGTATACATTTGTAAATTGTTTTATACAATGTAAAATTATATTTAATAAATTCGATATTCCTCATCAATCTCTACTCGCTCAATAAAATTGTTTTTATATTATTTATTACTAAACGGTTTATTAAAGAAACAAATTTTATACTGTAAATCTCATCGCGGCGCTTAATTAATTTTCAATTGCATAAACGCTTAGTCGATTCAATTTTACGAAATTACATTTTAACCGCTGGACGTTTTGTTCTCGGATTCAATTACACAAATTGCTTGCGACTTGTAATATTCGATTTCGACGACGTTGTATAATTTTATACGTCGTAAAAATGACATTCGATATCGTGAATCGGTGAATGCATTTTATGATGGATCTTTTTCAGTTACTTTATACGGTGCAACAAGTCGCTTCTCGTTATGCGAAACATAAAAGAAATTGATGAAAATTTTACTGCGTCGTTAAATTGCACTCTGAGAGATTTAAGATATTTCGATATACTTTTTGGTTAAATATTATTACATTTTATTTCTATAATATTCCTCTAAAGAATTATTCATTTTTATAGAAATAATATACAACAATTTTGAGAGTAAAATCACTATACGTACCTTTTTAACTCAAATATGTATTTTTCATTTGTTAAAGATATCTATCTAAAAGCTAAAACGCTTAAATTACTAAAATTACAATTGAAATTAAATTTAAACCAGTAACACAAAAGCCTTGTATAAATCAATATTCAAAATTTAAAACTCTAATTTAATTTTTTCACCACTTAACAGTCAGATTTTCTTTTGAAAAAAATGGGTTAAAAAATTATCAACTTTTTTTATTTCCATTTGACATTTATTAATACGATTAATTGATTACAATAAATTTACTGTATGAATTATTAAAAGTTATTCTCACTATTGAGAAACAATCGACGTTAACTCGGACTAAAACAGCTAAACTCGGGATCGTCAATGTACGAAAGAATGTCACGCCCGAGTGCAGTTCGGGCATTAATAAAATATACGCTCAATCCTCAATCATATTTTTATTGTATAATTAAAGCAATCAATAAAAATAATATAATTGTATTTTATAATATTATATACAATAATATAGAATTATTTAATTCTTGATTATTAAATTTCTTTATAAATTTAACTGCTCAGTCATTAATATATATTATATAAAAGAATTATTAAACGACGCAAATAAAACTGATAATATTGAATTAAATCTGCTTTATTTTTACACCGATATATATATATATATATATATATATATATATATATATATATATATATATAATAAAATAATATCGTTTTTTATATAGTTAAAAGCTCGCTGAAAGCTCAAGATGCCATCGAATAGAAGGGAGATAGATAGAGGGAAAAAAGCTCGCATTTATCGTCGCCTCGTTAACGGAACCGAGAACGAAAAAAAAATTTGCACTTGTACGTTTATCTGGTGTGCCGTTAAACGGTTCCCGTTCGAAGCGTACGTCGTGAAAATCGCTTCCCGCACTCCCTGCCTGGGAAAATTCGAGCTTTATTTTAATAAGGTTTTCCGCGTTGTTAATGAAGCGTCACAGGATCCGGCAAACAGCCTTCGCGATGCGCTTCGGCGAGCTTGCAAAGTGTCCATTCTTTCGCTCGATGAAACCGTTCGCTTTTTGAAACTGTTATTTCGAAAAAAAAAAAATTTTTTTTCACCGTTATCATCGTCGTAAATATATTTTTTTTTTCATTATAAATTTGTATGTTATATATACATATATATTTGTAAAAAATTTCAATTATTGCATATATTTTTATATCGTTTATATGATGCTATTTTTTTTGTTCTACGTTTTATATATTAAAAAAAAATGTATATTCAAATATTTTTTCAAAGTTATTTATACTTAAAAAATTGTTTGAATTTGTGATCGTCGCTTCCAATTTCGATTAATTGGACTTCTGAGAAGTTTTAATGATTTCTCAACATAGAAGAATGTCTCAATTAATTGAATTTCAGACTTTTTCGACAACCGAATCTGATTGAGATAATAAAAAAAAATATCTTAGATCTTTTTTATATATATTCATATACATATATATTTTATATCATTAAAACATATTTTAAACTAAATTATTAATAAAATATTTTTTTTATAAAATATTTTTCCGATCACTAGAAAAGATTTTTAAATTAATAATATTAAAAATAAAGAATCAAAACGAATAAATCTCGACGCGAAAACAAGTACAATCGATTACATTGTTTAATTCAATATACTAAAGCGCTAATCAAAATTTTCCCATTTCGACATAAAATGCGAATTTCCCTTTATGTGGTTAATTATTTTGCACGTTTTGATATATTTCAGAGTGTAAAACAATTTTACGTTCCAATAAATTCAAAGCATCATAACGAATAACCGAATTATACCTCACAAAAGCATAATTATATCGTATGAATATTGACACAAATTATTTTATACTAAAGAGCGTTCTTATTAATTTCGACGGTGTATACAATATTTCCTGACTTGTATAAAATTAAAATTAATTATGAAAGCAGACTTAATGTTAAATATATTATTTGTGACACAGTTGACAATGTCTCACGTGTTATATTAGAACTTTATTATTGCTCATTTATATATCATATTTTATTATAATATTTATTAAATTCAAATTCTAATATTATTTACCATAATCTAAAATAAAATCAATATTTTGATTTATTATATAATTTATTCTTATTTTTCGTTCATTACATATATTATTTATATACTTTCAATTGTCAAAATTTGAGCACTTAATACGTTAAAAATAGCTTTTATTTTAGTACGAAAAACTTATTTTAAAAAGAATATGTCAAATTTATACATATATATTCATGTTAAAAAGTTTGACATAACGTGACAATTTTCATTGTTTATCATAAGAAAATTTTATATATTGAAATTTTTTCAGTAAAAATAACACGGTTTGGCATAATATGAGTTCAAATTATATAAGTGAATGATATATTTATATTTTTAATATTTATAATAAAATTTTAAAACATTACACAGATTTATATTAGTTAATATAATAACATTTAATGTCAATATCTAATTATCGACACCAATAAAATCCCTTTTGTATATATATATATATATATATATATATATATATATATATATATATATATATATAAAACTAATTTTCATTTATATTGAAATGGCGTCCATATGAATCGGTCGGAATAAAAAGGAAGACCGCATTTCACGGACTTTTCTATCCCTATATATTTTTTCTTTTTTTTTTTTCGGTCGTCACCCCGCATTTTTTCTTCCTTTTTCCGCGTTTTTTTCTCAGGCTTTCACGACTATAACGCCCATCGCCGCACTTTTTTTTACCCCGGGATCTTCCCTCCTTCTGGCATTCACACTCATTTCCAATTTTCCGCTCCATCGGAAAGTGGATGTCGCATCGTTGGAGGAAAATTGTCGAAACGCATTAAAATTGACGAGAAAACGCCTCCATTCTACTTTTCATACAACCAACTTTACCCCCTCCCCTTTTATCAAAGTATAGCGTCGAAATGATTTTCAGAATATTTTTCGACGTTATTTGTTAAGAAGAAAATATGGTTAAAATCGCAGTATTTAAATTGATTTTATTTTCAAAATAAATGTATATATATATAATAAAAATAAATTTTATATTCAATATTTTTGATATTTACATTACATAAATTGTATTATTAAGTTTACTTCCTTTCAAAGATAAAGTACAATATTTATTTGTTATACTTTGAATTTTCTAAAATATGCTCGTTCATTTATATACGTATTTACAAAATAATATTAAAAAAAATAAAATTAATATTAGCCATTTGACTCTTTAAAACTCATTTCATACAATTGTGTAATATTTAAAATAAGTAATAATATTTTGTTTCAAAATATACATAATATTTAAATTAAAAATATTCAAATTGAATTATTTCATTATATTTTTTTTTATAAAATGAAATATTATTAAGAAAACATGTTTTTTTATAATATATATATATATATATATATATATATATATATATATATATATATATATATATATATATATATATAAATATATATATATATATATATATATATATATAAATATATATATATATATATATATATATATATATATAAATATATATATATATATATATATATATATATATATATATATATTATAGAAAATATTTTAAACTTTCCCTTCATTCATAATATTCAATATATAAACACACAAACTTATTTATTATGTAGCTTATTTACGATGCCATTTACATTTTATGGGGTGCGACAAGAAAAAAAAATAAAAAAATAATGTTAAGCACATTTCGCGCACTGCATTACGGGTATAATTTCAAAATTCAAAACTAAAAGTTTGGCGACGCAAAAGTGTATGCACATCGAAAACTTTATAAGTAGTTAAATAAAATTTAACCCCCCAACCCTAGAAGTGATGGAAATCTTATTTCACCCGTAAAGTTTTTCACAACAAACTTCAAAATGGATTTGCGAACTCGAAAAAAAACACTATTGAAGAATCAATATGCGCTTATTGCCGTATTTCGAACGTTAATCGATTTATAAATGTGTATTGAATTATATTAATTTTTAATGCGAAATATTCCATATAACATATATTATTTATTTCGTTTGAAAAAAAAATCGATTTAAAAATATATTCGGTCTATAATTGAGATTTTCCAATCCAATTATGTCCTATTTGCACGAAGGTTAGTTAAAAAAAATTCGTTTCGTAAATTGAATGGTGAAAGTTTAAGAACTTTTTTAATTTTCCATTGATTGTCAAAATTCCTACTCGTCTCTATCAAAATTTAGTGAATTAAAATTTTTAATTTTATCTCGTAGTAAACAACGAAAAACTCGTATAAATATATTTTTTTTGCTTAACATTTTCATCTATTTATCAAAAAAAAATTATACTATAATTTTTAAAATATACATTATTTTTTGTTTATGAAAAATATACCAATCTATATATAAAGCTTGTTATTTTGAATACGCCGTAATAAAATTTATGAGCTTTTAACACGTATATGTCCAATTATATATTTATATTTGTTCCGTTCATTAGTACATTGAAACTGCAAAATTCAACCATCTAGTAAATGAGAAAGGTTTTATTCAGCCTCAATTTTAATTAGTGAGACATTTACAGCAAATCGTTAGCAAATTGAATGAAAGTTTAGCGTGCGATTTATATTCGAGGATCTCGTTAGTGGTTTTGCAGTGTCATTTGCTATGGATCATTCAAAAGCTCGTGTAATTATTTAGGATCATTATTATTGAATATAATGACAGGCCGTCTAAATTTTTGCATATTTCGATATATATTTTTGAAATATAATATTTTCTATTATGAAATTTTAAAATTGTATACTAAAAAAAAATATTAATTTCTATTATTATTATGTTTCAATTTTTCTCTCTTATTTATTATCATAGTTTTTAATTAATATGTGATATTACTGACGTGTGAATTAATTTTATTTAAAGTTAATAAATTACAAATATCTTTTATAATAAAATATTCTGATTGAGTTTTTGATATATTCCCATTTATATATATATATATATATATATATATATATATATATATATATAATATTTTCTTTGTGAATATATAATATAATATTTTCATATTTGAAATTGAATTACAAAAAATATGAATGTCGAATACAAAGAAAGAAATATTATTTAACTTCGAAAAATACTTTAATATTCATTTATTTCTGAGTTTCATTTTATATCGAATTTCAATTCTTTCATATATTAAAAAAGGAACCATTAAAAGATACATTTCCATGACATATATATATATAATTAACATTCAAGTCTTGGGAATAATAATAATCCAATCCTACGTGAAGTTATACATATATAAAATAAAGCTTATTTTATTTATTTTTCTTATATTGAAAATTGAATTTATTCTGTAATAAAAAAAGATATATTTTTTTATTATATATCATGTCAATATATTTTTTCTATAAATTTGAAATGGAGATTAATTAAAAATCTATAATAATTTTGTACGGTGATGGGAAAAACTGTTTTAGAAAAGATATATAAGAAGATTAAAAATTTTGTTGACTCGCATTAAAACTTTCTATACTGAAATGATACAATAAAATTTTGGAAAATTTATATATATATATATATATATATATATATATATATATATGATTTTAAAAAATTACAAAAATTATTATTTGAGTCGTCCTTAAGGTCATTTACAGACTAATAAACTTAATAAATAAACGGATATCGAGTTGAATTTATATATATATATATATATATATATATATATATATATATAAATATATATATATATATATATATATATATACTTATTTTTTTTATTATCGTGGATAACTTTGAATTCAAAATCAAATTTTCTAATTAAACTCTTAAAGAGAACTCGAGAAAACAAAGCGAAGAGTCGTAAAAACAACCGAAATGAAAAATATCGCAAAAACACTACCGTCGTAAAAAAACGAAACGAAAAAAAAAGAGATTCCGTCGGAAAAACCGCCGTCGCCGCTTCCGTTTTTCCCGATAAAAATGAAGAAAGGAACAAAAAAATGTATATGTATAAATATATATATATATATATATATATATATATATATATATATATATATATATATATATATATATATATAATAGAACGAAAGACGTCTAAGTTCGCGAATTTTCCCGCGTTGAATTTTCCGGTTTGAAGTGGGTCCGCGGTTATTTATCATGTTAATGCCTTCATTTACAGGGTTGAAAATTTTCACCCGGGATTAATATAATCCTTGATATATCGGCGTCTGACGACGTCGTCTAACGTCGTCGTCTCGCTTATAGCGAGCTCGTTATACGAGTGAGAACGAACTGAAGGGCTCGTTTCTCGAATTAATCTCGTTACAGTGAGAACAAAGGACGCGAAACATCGGCGACTTTGATTATGTTCACTATATACTGTAATATCGACGTTGCAATTTAATTAACGAGAAATTTCTTGTACGCCGATCGAAATTCATAAATAACGAGGTGTACTGATCGACAATTTTGCAGTAATATATATTCTATTCTGCGAAAGCTATAATACCTTTAATATTGCGGTACATAAATTCTGACTTTAGAACCACTAAAATCGATTTAAAATAAAATTTACATTGTCTTTATCGTAATTTTATATTATTATGCAGTCTTTAATATATTTTTCATTAGCACAATAATCTTACATTTACATTGTTCAATCAATTTTATCACATATATATATATATATATATATATATATATATATATCTAAATTATAAATTAAATCTTCATTTAGTTTTCATATAACTTATTCAATTAATATAGTAGATATATTATATAAAAATTCTATATTCAAGAAATATTTTAAATTAAAAAATATATAATTATATAATATAAACAATATTAAATTCTATTATAAATAAATAAAAAATATATATTTTCTAAAAATATAAAGTATATTTTTTTTTAAAAACCATAAAATAGTTAACTGAAATTATTTTAATCTGATTTAATACCGTAAAACCGCGCGTGTGTATTTAAAAACTTTCTATATGTGAAATCAGACTTTAAAAAGTTTTAATTAAATATTTTAACCTAGACCTTCGTATAATTTAAATTAAACTAACCTGCCTCACTTTTGTGTTTAACGAATATCCGGGGTAAGTAAAGAATTTCGACATAATAAATCAAAGTCGAGAAGTTTAATCGAACGTTTAAACTTAACCCTACATTGTGTAAAACATCAACTACAACATCGAGTGGTTATATCGAAGAAAAATTATATATGTATTCAACCTTTTTTTCATGTAATTTCGAGTAAAGTTAATTAAAAATATAATAAAATTATTTCTATATAAAAAAATTATTAAATAAATATTTATTCTTTTTATGAAAACTAAATTGAAATAATTTCAAGCTGACATTTGTAATAATTTATAGAGGATTTTCTTTTTAAGTCTTTCCTGCGAAAATGATTTAGTATTTCTTGTGAAAGTTTATACCTGGGTTGAAAGAACCGAAAAATAGTTTTCTAAAAATACTTTTTTTCTTTAATATAAAAAGCACAACGCTGCTAAAGTGAAAAATATATTAGAAGAAAATATATGTTTAAAAATAGGATAATAATTCAAGTCACACCCATTTCGTGTCAGTTTATATTGAATTGTTCACCATGCAGAATTTAAAGTTTTTATTAACATACTTTTTTTTTATTCGTCATAATTTTTATTTTATAAAGTGAAAAACTGCATCAATTAAAAGTTTTTAAACACTTTGAAAGTTTTAAGAAAAATTCACGCTATCCACTTTTTACTACTATATATCAAAAAAAAAAAAAAATCAAACGATACAATTTCATATATTTTCGTTTCGAAATCGACAAATTTCGTAACGCAAACTGTTACGAAAACTTCTCGCTCATAAATTAAAATTATTTCGATCGCATAAACCGTAGATTACTATAAATTACGTGACGTTATCTTGCGGTGACAAAATCAAAATCGCACCGTTGATGGATGACGAACGGAATAATAACCGGGGCGAATCGTAACTTTAACAAGGGTGATTGATGGCACCCCATATACGGGTACGTAATATACAGAAAATATGTGTCTATATATATATATATATATATATATATATATATATATATATATATATATATTATATTTCTTACTTATATATAAATGTATATTAAATGCACATACATTTATGTTTTACGCGCGCGTGGCAAGCTATCGGGCTTTGAACCTGAGGCGAAATCAAATCGATGAATAATTTATCGCACTCTTCGCGATTGTATGAAAACGTCATCTATCATAACTGTTAGAAAACGAACTCAATTTATGATATATATATATATATATATATATATATATATATATATATATATATATATGTGCGTGTGTGTTTGTTTTTCCAATGGTTTAGCGAAATTTTCGCCGTTTTCCTTAGTTTCTCTCTCGAATGACGTACTCGGAAAATATCCTTTATATTTGATCGAAACGCGGAAAACATATGAAAAAAAATATAAACATATAGTATATATAGTTTTTCTCGACAATATTTCATTCCGTCGCCCGTTTCCTTTATTTTATTTTATTTTTAAAGTTTATATTTATATTATAAACGTATTGTATTCATACTACAGTTTATATTATGTTTTTATAGTCTCATATTTAATCTTCAAGATTGAATTTTTCGAACACTACTTCATTTTTTTTCAGAATCAATTCACAACTTTAAAATATTTATTTTTAAAACATACATACATTTCTAAGATTTTATATATTATCTAATATTAGATTGTTTACTTTATTTAAAAAATAAATGGAATAAAATTATTCTTTACGTTTCGCCTAAGGTGAAGCGTAATGTTTCGGAAAAAAAAATCCCTTAATAGTATTTTCTCGTTCAACTTTATACTAAACGAATTTGTTTTTCGAAGTAATAACAGTTTTCAATTCAAAAGTATAAAGCGATTAAAGAGGTTTATGGAATTGACCCACTTGGAAATATTCTAATGAAAAGTCAGTCCACTTAAAAGAAATACCGATGGCTTTAAGAATCGTACGGATTATCGTAAGAAATCGGATTAACAGAAAAAAAAATTAAGATTCAATATCAATTTGAACGAAATTTTATTATATCTTTTAACGGATTTATTTATATATATATATAAATTTTTATATTGATCTATTTATATAATATGATAATAGAACTTTGATTGATTATTGTATATCTAATTAGAATATTAAAACACATATACAGTCGCTCTCTAATAAACGACGATATATTATATTTTTAATTTAAAATTGCTCTCTTTTTTTCAGTATATAATTAATATGTATTGAAAAAAATTACTCGTAATTTTGTTCGTTCATTTGATGGCAATGAAAAATAGCCGCCAAGTGTGCGAATTTTACTTTTTTTTTCATACTAATTTACGATATAAATTACATTGTAATCTTATACGCATTAATAAGGGTGTGGTACAGTGTGGAAAAAATATTCGCATACACCAAAAAAAAAAAAAACTAGAAAACAAATGTTTTGAAATGTATGACGTTATAATAGTGTTATAGCATAGTTTAACTTGTATAATGCGACTTTAGGGCGGGTGATTTCTTTTTTTTTTTTTTTTGTGAAAACGCTATATGGTTAAACGATGTATGTTCATATAATTAGCGTAAGGACTGTAATTATCTTCTAAATGGATGAAAAAAAAATTAGAAATAAAATCCCAAAAATATATATATATATATATAATATAAAAATGTGAAAATCCCATTAGAAAAATTTATACACGCACTTCTATTATATTATTTTTATTTTTTTATATATTTTATTTTATTATATATACCTGATATTTTTGATAATATTTACATTTTCAGGGAAAATTTGAGTAGTAGGGGATGGATTGATGTCTTTGCCGTTTACGATAATCGTCCCACAAAGCTTTCGAAGCTTTCAACCATCGATCACGTTGAATATTCGAAAGCTCGCATAAATACAAGCGATATATACAATATATATATATATATATATATATATATATATATATATATATATACATAAATAATAATAATAATAATTGATAAAAAGAAAGAAAAATTCATGAATAAACAAAGAAAAGAGTAATTTATATCTTTCTTCATGAATATTAATTATCTCGATATTGAACGTAAATTTCGGCCATTTTTATAAATTTAATTGATTTAAGTATTCTATTTTTTAATATATAAATATATTTAAATCGATTTATATCGTATATAAATATATAAATGTTTTAAATTCTACGTAATATTGGCATGTCGAAGATTAACGATGTGTCAGTTAAATACTCGATATTTTCAGATACAAATTAATACTATCTATTAATTAATATTCATTTTAATATATTCGCTGACATAGATTCGAATTGAAGCTTTCGATGCTTTCACACAACGCAATTAACGATAATTAAAATAACGGTTCACCTGAGCAAATTTCAATTAATATAACACATATTCAATTAACGGAAAATTAAATTTGTTTCATTTTACTTTTGTTACTATACAAAATTATATTGTACGATAATAATATCAAATATTTAATAATATAAAACATTATATATTTTATATGTTGACATATTTTTTGTGGTAGCGAAACAACGATGACATATATATTGGCTTAATTTTATACATCTATAACAATTTATTTTTATATTTTCATATATAAAATATTTTTAATTTGTGAAGTATTAATATATATATTATTTTTAAGATTGAAACTTAGCACATTAATTACATATAATTACTGACTAAATCATGATTTTTATATGTTGATTGAAATTACAAAATTAAAAAAAAATATGTCTAAAGTTTTGACGTAGAGCTAATGACTCAACTTTTTAATAAAAATGTTAGAAGAAAAGAATTTCAGTCTTTCAATATGGTTGTCAATTTTTTAATAGAAGACGCCATGATTTTTGATACCTAAAAGCATCTGAAATAGAACAGAGGTTTTTCTAATGCTTGGAAAAATCTAAAAATATATAATATTTCAAAAGATCTCTATTAGAAATCTAGAGGTCTAATGTCATCCATCAAAATGTTCTTGAACTGTGACATGAAAAGCAACGAAAAACCACCACTTTACATCCCCCTAGATAATGCTAACCCTTACAAAACTAATAAATAACTATTTAGATTAACACACTGAATAATAATCGCCATATTTTTAATTAAAATATAAGAGATAATCCTCAAAATTTGATTGTGAAAAAGTATTATTATACATAAAGTATATAAAATCGTTAATTTGAGCTTTGAAATTATGTAAATTTACATTAAAAATTGTTAAAAACAATATTAAAGATTTATTAAAAAGTGCATGTAATATTTCGTATAATTCTTGTTAATTAATTGTTTTTGACATTTAATTAACTTGAATAAGTTCGAATTTATTTTCTTGTTGAGAAATATTAACATAGATTTCGAATGTCGAACACAATGTTTTATATATGAAATTATAAAATAACTATTATATGTTTTGGCATCGTGTTTTAATATCAAAAGTTAATTAAAAGTAACGTGATTAATTACTCGACGCAATTATACAGCTTCACAGCGGAAAAACACAACGAAATTTTCAAAGTTTTCTTCATCGCCGTCTTTAATCGCATTTTGATATTTTAACGTATTTAAAAAACGTTTCGCTCGGAATTTAAAAAAATCATATTTTATATATATTTTTATACTCATTTCCTGTTTCGACTATTTCGTTTCATTTCCTTAATTTACATTTGTGAATTTTTTTCTGATGCTGAAAGCGCGGATGTACATGTTATAGGCAATTTCCTAACTATAAAGATGTACATAATATTTAATATATTTGTACTAATTTTGAAATGATGTATATTTTTTTTTATTTATAATTGATAATAAAAGAAAAAATATTATAAAATAAACTCTTCAACACAAAACAATATCTGAAGCTAAATATATATAAACAAATATATGGAAACTATCATGTTACTGGTTGATATATAAAATTTTATTGAAATTTATATTATATTATACAACATATACTAAATAATATATATGCGATCGTTTACTTTATTATATATATATATTGATTAAATAAGCAAAGAGCCTGAATAAAAATCAATATAGAAGGGAAATTGTCGGCGGAAATACGATTTTGAAAGTTTTAATGAATTCGTACGCGCTTCAAAAAGTTTTAATAGCGATCGGACTGAAACCGCGCAGGATTCGCTTTGTTTTATGCTGAAAATTGTTTATATTTCGACATTTTTTTCACATGAATAATCCTTCAATATATATATATATATATATATATATATATATATATATATATATATATATATATATATATATATATATATATATATATATATATATATATATATATATATATATATATATATATATATATATATATATATATATATATATATATATATATATATATATATATATATATATATATATATATATAATACTTTATTTCTCATATTGACATTGATTCAATACAGATTGACCTTTCAAAATTTTACTTTATTTTTTTTTGTATGTGTACGAGTAATCGATATTTCAGTTTACTTAACTTAAATATTTTATCAAAGAGTTAGATTTTTTTCTTACAATATAACACAAATGTGACATAATTGTGATTCCTGAAAAATTTTGTATACAATAAAAAAAAATATTCAACTACTTAAACATTTTTTTTATAAAATAATAACTGAAACGTCTCTCGAAACATTGTTTATTAATCGTAATATCGAATTATCTAAATTCAATCAAAAATTTATCGATAATATTTCTATTTAAATGTTTAATAAAATAACTAGATTTTTAATTCAGAACTTGAAATGTGATATTTATAAAACATAAAATCATAATTCAAATCTCTAAATAAAAATTAATTATACATCTATACTATCTTGAAAATTGGAATGTATTACATATAGATTCTTTTTAATGTTACAATTACGAATAATATTATATTATAATTTGAGTTCAATTATTAGAAAATTACCGATTTACACCTACTGCTGTTCACTGTTTAAAAGCTCAATTTTAAATTTATAAAGCACTTCCGTCGCATAATTTTCTTAACGGTATGAATTTTTGATAATCTCAACGAGCGTTCGCAGTCGTAAAATTAAATAATTTTATTATAATTACGACGTTGTAAAATTTCGATTTAACTTTTTATATCGGCGATTCGACGAGGCTAACGTTTAAAATGGAAATATTATAAATACTAAATAGTAATTGAAACTTGCTAATATTATTAAAAGAACATAATAATACATTATAAAAAGTTTCCTTAAGCTACATGATTTTATAGATATCACTATAATTTTTTTTTTTTTCATATTAATATAAATATTATATAATAAATAAATCATATATATTATATCCAACAGAAATATATATTATATAGTAAAATGTTTTGAAAAAAAGACTCGCTCTTATAACAATTTTGAAAAACAATGGATTAAGAATTTTAATTTTATATTGTGAAAATTTATCAACGATGTTATAAAATTTGAACAGAAAATAGAGACGTTTTCATGATGACCCTTTTTGTGCGATAAATAAATTTTTTAAATGAATTTTCTCCTGTTGGAAAAAAAACGACTTGATATGTTTATCGCGATGGTACGACAGCAGCTGGTTTCCTGTAAAAGTCAAAATAGAACCTATAATGAAAATCGTCGCAATCGGGAAAAACTCGAGGAAAATTGCGCGGCGAGAAATTTCATCTCGGTAGTCGGGGAATTAAAAAAAATAAAATTAAATAAAAACATCGCTCGAATAAAAAGGAAAATGAATCTCAATTGCACTTGACATTACTTTGAGAATTCGCACGGTTTTGAGTTCTGAAAAAAAAAAAAAATATATATATATATATATATATATTTGGTTTCTCTCGAGTTGAGAAAATATTTAGATTGCGTCGATGGCGTTTTATAAAAAATGTGCGATTTTCATTTAAAATCAACATTTTTCTTATTTTAAATGAAAATACGTTTTTCTTTTTATTATTCTAACTCTCATGAAATCATTCATTGTATATCCGAAGTACTATTTTTTCAACCAAATATGTGTTTTTGTTCTTCAAAACCTTTTTCTTATTTTTGTAAATATTTCTATATAAAGGTTATTTAAATATTGTATTAAAATATATATACCGATTTTTTTTTAGAATTAAAACATTTCCTATTTTTTTTTTAAACAGTATAACGAAACTTTGAATTGTTGATCAAATATATATATATATATATATATATATATATATATATATATGTATGTATATATATATATATATATATGTATGTATATATATATATATATATATATATATATATGTATGTATATATATATATATATATATATATGTATGTATATATATATATATATATATATATATATATATATATATATATATATATATATATATATTATATTACAATAAATCATATTTGCAATTTTAAATTTATTCTTAATATAAAATCTCATATTTTAACGATTAAATCTTGAATAATCAAACAAAATTGAACTCAACGATATTATAAATCGATATAAAATATTTATTCAACGATATTAATACATTTTTTTTTCTTCATCGATCGAACACAGAATCGTAATCGATTCGACTTGCGAATCGATAAATTATCCACATATATAATGGAATATGGTTTCGATGCAAATTTCAAATACATACAAAATTTTATACAAATTGCAACATGTCTAATGTAAAATACGATTTGATATGTAAATTCGACCGTTCGTTCGACGTTCACATCATTTACATTATTCATATACCATAGAATTTGTGCAAGTTTCGATCGACGATTCGTACGTAAAAAAATACATTATCTTCACATCAATAAATATATATATATATTCATATTTTATTATATTATATATCACTCAGTTAATGAAAGCAAACAATTTGTTAACATTTATATATATATATATATATATATATATATATATATATATATATTATATATAATTTAAACTAATTTTTTCTTTCATTTTCACCGTTCGCAAAACAACGAGCTTTCACAATGAAATCCTTAATTAAATATGTATAAACGATTGCGTTTATACTGTTTTGTGTGTTATCTTTGAAATGGCTTACGAAGTAATTCGACGAAGTTGAAACCTTAAATTGTCTTCAGTTTGTATAATTTTAACTTTTAACTGCGAAATATGCCGAATGTATGTTACTCTCTCGTTTTATTTCCTATTATTATGCAAATATTATTTTACTTTGAACCATTTCGTATAATAAATATTATATATATATATATATATATATATATATATATATATATATATTTAACAAAAGAGTCAATTTTTTACTTTTAATATCATTTACAACATTATTCGTAATATATTTCCGAAATAATATTGTAAACGATAATCCACATGAATCCTAAAACATTAAATCCATATCCATAAGATCCTGCTGATACTAAATTGCGTTTTATTCGGTCGTATGAACACTAGATCTTATCCTATTAAGCAATATCAAAACGGGATCAAAACCCACTTAGTCTTGTTCCATTTTCTCTTATATTGAGTGTAAACTAGATATATTGACCTAAATCACCATTTATTTTAACATCAATACACATATCATTCCATTTTCCATTATTATTTATTATATCATAAATTTAAACAAAATGTTAATATAATAAAATAAGTCTTAGAGAGTGTATGCTATAATAAAATAAATGGTTACCGCTTTACAAAGCTCGATTCTAACATTAATTTACTGTTTAAGTTTATAAAAATTTACAAAGCCTTTATTTAACGCTTGATTCGAGCACTTTTAAAGTTTTCATAGCTCGACTTGATATTTTTGTATATATATATATATATATATATATATATATATATATATATATATATATATATATATATATATGAGAATAATATTTTTTATAACTGCATCGCGACTCTATTATAACGGCATCATTGAACATAATACAATTCGCGAATGTAAATATAATATAATGTTGCAGCAAAAATAGAACAACAAAGAATGAACGAAAGAACTCGCGGAGCTTTCGGAGTACGCGAAACTTTCCTGTTTACCCGAAGCTTTCATAGCGCGACGAGACAAAGATGGAGAGAAAGAATGGAAAGAGAAGGAAAAAAGTTCTTTTGTGAAGCGGATTGATACGAATAAGTGTACTCGAATCGTTCTTTCGTACAACACTCGATAATTTCTCGAGATTAGCAAATAGCACTTATAAGCTAAAAACCACTTCAATATGTCCGTCAGTTTCTTATCTCGACGTCTTAATCAAACAACAGCGAAAAAAAAAATAAGAAGAAAACATTCGAATTAGACGATTAAAAACCGTAAAAATTGACGTCTCTATCATTGTATTTCTGTATATATTTTTTGAAAAATAAAGTCTAGACTATATTTTATAATAAAGCTCTTTTTTCAAATACACACAATCTGTCACTTGATTATCGTCACTGGAGAAATTGCTATATTTCAAAACTGGCGCAAAGTTTGCGTAGTTTCGTAAATAAAATAAATCGAACTATTTTTTTTATGATGAAAAACTTTATGGATTTTTTCATTCGCATTCAATTCGGAGTGTTCTGAAAAAAAAAATGGTATTTTTATTTTAACGTCAAATCGAAAAATGCTTTTAAAAATATATGCAAGTTGAAAATATTGAACACACTCTAACATGAAAATTATTTACATAAATACCGTATTACTTATGTATATCAAAGAATGGCTTCAATTTTAGTTTTTTTTATCTTACATGAACAAAATTTTAAAAATATGACAATTATTTCGTCTCATTGATATATATATATATATATATATATATATATATTTAATCTGAAAATATAAAAGAACGCATCAAACAAATTGCGGAAGAAAAGTGATTTAAAAAATAGAAACGTCTGTGAAAGATCAAAAGGATATTACATACATTTATATATTTATATGTATATAAATTGTGAAAAAAGTTAATATATATTCTGAGTAAATAAAACGAATTTTTTCTCAGAAAAAAAAAGTCAAAATTCACTCGAACAAAAAACGATGAAATTATTTGAAAAGAGTGGATCCTTTTAAAATTTCTTGTGCAAGTATTACATTTTTAATTTTAACAATGAAAATCTTTTATATTAAATAGGAGTTGAAAAAAATCGTACCTATTTACTATTATATTGTTTAATGTAAAAAAAATATGAACATTTATTTTTTTTTAATTCATACGTTTATATTTATGTTGCGAATTTTTTTTCTTTTACATAAATGCTCGTTTCTTAATATGAATGTAAATTTATGAACTGCTGCAGTTTTAAATATGAACATATTTTAACATTTTTAACTTTTAAATTTTATTCAAAGATATATTTCATTTCACCAAAACGCGAAACATTAAAAGTACATTACCAGTAGTGAAAAATAATTTATTTTAATATTAAAATATAATCAAAATGCAAGATATATATTTTGACGATTTTTATTCATATCCATAAAATTCTATTTGATTGTTAGATATATATAAATTTTTATTTAGTTTTTTTTAATTAGTTATAATTCAAAGTTTATAATGTAAGATATATTACGTAGATTTTATGATGAATTTTATTTGTTCCATCAAGTCTTTGCTGAAAGTTGCAAACCCTTTTACTATTATCTCTCTATTATGCATCTTCTAGATTAGTTTTCTTTAATCTAAAAGCAATGTTTCTTTACAACGAGTTCGTGGTCAGTTCATTAAAAAAACAAAAA
The DNA here is from genome assembly GCA_024500535.1 of Leptonema lineaticorne. Lineage (NCBI taxonomy): Eukaryota > Metazoa > Arthropoda > Insecta > Trichoptera > Hydropsychidae > Leptonema > Leptonema lineaticorne. The sequence continues at coordinate 8,408,241 of JANIJI010000030.1, read as the reverse complement.
AGCCTTCAGCACAATTTTTATATGAAAATCCGAACAAATACACATTTCAATTTTACAACTTTATTAATAATTTTCTTATATATCATATTTATTTTTTAATATAATAATAAGCGATCGTTTTATTATCAATTTTACACGAAATATGCTGTTGATTATTACTATGTAACGTACAATGTTCACAGTCTTTGACCGCCATTTGCATTTATAGTAAGACATATGTTCAACAATGCTTTATTACAATGTATGCAGATGCTTTTACAGACTATAAAATAATATGAAATTCTACAAAATCTTCTACATAGCATATTATATATATATATATATATATATATATATATATATATATATATATATTTATATATATTCAGAACAAAATCATATTAATAATATACGAGCGCTTTATACAAAATATAATCGGATTCGAATTGTGAGCAATCGTTAGTTTGTTCTTACGTAATTAAATTATTTACGTCGTCTGCGAATCAATTCGATTAACCCTGTTCCACCTTTACGAGTTCGCCCTTTATCACATTTTCCGAAAGTTGATATTTATGTTAACATTGCAAAATTTCAATTTGCATAATTGAAAATACGAGAATTTCTACCTGATTTGCGACAGCAGTTTCAGATACCAAACATCTGCATTCGTTTAATCAGTTAAGTGCATTTATATTATATATATATATATATATATATATATATATATATATATATATATATATATTTTTAATACGATCTAATTATATAATATATATATATATAAAATAAAATTCAGAATATATCGAAATCGACATATAGAACATTTCAATCAGAATATAATTTATGATGATTTATGTCATCGAGTCAATTTTGGCCTTCTTTGACGTATAAATAAATGATTAATTCGTTTCGCAGCGTATCGAAAAATATTTCACTGAAAATTTTCAAAGAAAATCGATTCATTATACGCAGAAATATCGACGTATAAAATAAAATAATAAACGACCGTACAAAAATGTAACGAGATGTTCTGCAAGATCAACTTAGGAAAAAGTTCGCCTCTTTTCTTTCTTGTATACGTCTTTATTTTATTTTTTATTATTATTATTTTTGTTTTTTTTTTTGGTAACTTTGAGTATTCTTTTTATTTATCAAACCATTTACCGTTGCCTATTTGTAAGTTGAATGCCTGATTTTTGTCAAGAGGCTGTATCTTGGTCGTCAGATGGATGAGACACAGACAAACGACAGGTTGATGAGGTCACATTAACGTTAGCGTCAGATATATATATATATATATATATATATATATATATATATATATATATAAATCCTCATACAAATATATACTAAATTATATTATATAATCGGTAGTAAGAGAGAAAAAAACATTTTTTTCGACCTAAAAATATTTTATATAAAATTTATCTAAATATATATAAAGTATTATTGTACATATTTAAAGTTTATTGTACATATAATTGACATAACGAATCGAGGATGAGTTCTAAATATTCGATAGATAGTAAACCCTGCACTTTGACCTTCTAATATTATCTATATATCAAAACTAATAGCTCCGAGGTTAAGTTCGCTTATCTGCGTACAAATAGAAGATAGGTTCAAATTGGGATAATACAAATGGTGTATTAATAAAATTGTAATACTAATTTAAGTTTTCAATTATATATTTTATTTACAGACTGGATATATGATCGATATATAAATATATATTCAAAAAAAAAACTTTGAATACTAACATGTTATCGATTTATTTGTTTTGCATTGAATCAAATTATACCTTGAAAACTTCCATAAATATCTAACAAAGTTATATTTATTCTAAACTCGATTAGTTGTCATTTATTTTATAAATATTAAATATATATTCAATAAAAAATAAATATTCGAAATTTTCAATCAATATATTTTTTTTTTATTAAACGCTAAATAAGATATTTTTCATTTGATATATGATTTAATTTAAAATTTATCCTTTTATTATAAAAAAAAATTATATTTTTTTATAAAACTTTTCAAAATCATTGATGAGATTAAGTTTTGCGAGCAATAAGAAAATTCACGGCGCAGTTAGCCGGCTTTAATGGCCAAGAAGATTATGTAATGTTAAAGGATATATCCTATCATCATAGGTCCAGGTTTCGAGATCATAAGGATCTAATAGCCCTTCAGAATCGAAGGTAATACCCGCAAATCTCATTGACGGATTCTGCGGTTAGAATGGAAGATAATCCCGAAACTCAACGCTGATCTTCATAGATTTTTCCATGCTACAATCCCCAAGACGACTATAAGTGTCATCGACTTAAAATACCGTATTTCTTTCAAATTCATTTCTCCATACTTATATTACATACTTTATATATATATATATAAATATATAACGTTATAAATACAGTTAATTCGTGATTTATGTGAGTAATTTGTCAAATTTATAGTCATAGTAAATCGATTTTTCATTTTATATATCTTCAGTATGGAATATGATCATAAATTGTACCGTTGATAATTTTGTATTTGTTCAAGTGATATATTTTTTTAATATATAAAAATACAACTTACATTCAGATACTTTACTTGCATTTTGATCGTAAATAATAGATCACTCAATTAAAGTGAAAAATATGCCTTTCATCAAAGCCATCTATAAAAAAAAAAGAAATGACGTTTTCCGCCGAAAAGAAATCGCACTGATTGCAGAGATAATGATTCGCAGAAAAGTCGAAAAGGGCATATTCTTCAAAATTGCCGAGCGAAATCTCGGAAAAATTCATAATATTTTCTCGCTGGCATTTTCGCGCTGGCGATTTATGCGTAATTTTTTCCGTTCAAAGTGAAACGTTAATTTGACGAGCCCGAGAAAATAGGAAACGTTCTGCACGACAGATTTTTCCTTTTTCTCTTCTTTTCCTTTTTTTCCCCCCTTACCCGCTATCGTGTCTTTCTGTCTTTTTTTTTTTCATCAACTTTATCATTATCGTCGTGAATGAAAAGAGGGGTGAAATTGCGAATTTTTACGTGTTACGAATGCGTAAAAAATAATTTCAACATTCGCGAAATGAATTAGTAGTCAAAATCGGCACGTAAAATTTTTCAAAGAATTTGTTATATTTTTATACTGTAAATTGTTATATTTTTCATCCCTGTCAAAAACCGCTTTCGAGAAAATAAATCTTTCAACATTTAATAAAATAATTATATACGTAAATAAAATATAAAATTGGCTTATTATTTTTATTAATATCGTTAAAAAAAAAAGAAGCTAAAAATTCTTGTTTTTTTTTTCGTAATTATGCTTTTGCCTAATTTTTATATTTCATGAATGAGATTTGACGAGAAATATTTCTCTTGAATTCTTTTTTTTTTCTTCAGTTTGATGCCACGTCTCTCTTATATATATATTTTTCCATCTTCCACGACGGAAGGAGCATCATTCAATTTTAAATTAATACGATGCTTGTAAATCATTTTGAACACCTGATACCGAAAATTTTTGCCTGAATAAAGTATTATATTTCTCACACATTTTTTTTTTACGAAATGGATTGCCATTATATTAATAATGAGTGGAATATTTTGAATGAATATATTATATTACAATTACTACAAATTTATACTACATAGTTACTTTATTTGTAAGCTGAAATTTTCAATGTATTTTAAAGTATATAATATATCCTTATAATGCGAACACAATGACGAACTCGTTACAGATAACCACTTTATTCAATTAGAAACACCGAGATAGGAATTAAACTGTAAAATGAAAGGAGTGGACATAGAAATAAATGGATTTTGAAAACGGACGACTATATATGAAGACAAGTGAAGAAAAAAAATAATCATTATACCACAATTTTTTTTTTATGGTATCAAAGAAAATTTCAAATGCGCTCTAGAACGTTGGATATCCGAGGCTTAAGACCCACCCTGAAGATTAAGGTCGCGAATGCGCAACTTTGAAGGGTACAATGGGGCAAAGAAAACCCCGGTTATTTCCCGAGGCGATGACATACAATGGGCACAATGTATTTATCGTGGCTATTGTACGACTACCTATTCTCACGCTCAGATTTCCCGCCTACTAAATTTTCCTCGTAAGCCTACATTCATATGTATAAGAAAATGTACTACTACCGTTTCGTATAATTTGTCCTTAAAATATATCTCTAATATAATAAAGTGAATAAATTTATAATTACTTCAGCATTTTTTTTTACAATTTATTAAGTAATCGATCAATGACGCAATATATTTCTCCAAAATTTAAACTTTTTTTTTTAGATAAATCGTTCTTATTTATTTTTTATAGAATTAATTTAATCAATGCCAACAACTTAAAATATTACTCCTTTTTAAATAATTTATTCCTTAATTAAAAAATTAAATAAATTAGTTCTCATTAAATTAAATTATGGCTTTTAGTCTTCAATATAACTTTATAATTATATCAATAAAAATTCGAAAAATTTGATACTTAAAAAGAAGCAATTAAATTTTCAGTGACGTTTAAAATATTTATAATTGAACGATATAAAAAAAAATATATATCAATTTTATATCGTTTTAATATTCAAGTTTTAAAAATGTAAAACTAATTTTCTTCACTTCAAAGTACAAAATGTTGACTGTATAAAAAATTCAGCCGTTAGATTTAATTTCTTTTTCGGTGTAAATCTGATAAAAATAAAATACGTTAAAGTACATGTTTTATATGGTGTTAAACGTATATATTTCAGTCTCCGTTCAAAATGGAAGAGAGCTTTTCGAGCTTTCAGTTCCGTTGAAATTTTAGAGGTTACAACAAAGATTCGCGTATTATGTACATGAGACGACCTGCGTCTCCACAAATTGAAAACTTGAATATATTATACATCTAAAAATATAATATATAATATTATATAATACGGCATCAGAAATAAATTTTTATTTTCAAAAGAAATATTCTTTCAGAAATTCAATCATGCTTCGGATTTGATGTTTATATTTCATGCGCGCGCGTTCGTCTGAATCTGAAAGAAAAATTTTCAGAATGACTTATTCGAATTTAAATCTCGCACAACACTATCCGACGTCTAATATTTATTTATGTATGTATGTATGTAACGAACCGAATTTACTTTGAATAATGTTGTGTGATTCAAATTTGGTTAATTCCCTTTAGACGAGAGAGCTAAAGACCATCTCTAATGTATTCGTGAATTAATGATAATGTCGTTGAACCGAAGCTTAAATTGTGTTCTCTACATCTTCATATAAAGTTGAAAAAATTTTAAACGATCTAGCATTCAAAATCGCCAGCTTTGCGCCACTCTGAATATAAATAGATTGTAACTAAATTTAAATGGAATGAACTAGATATTTGATTCATAGAAAAGGTGGCATGACTCGTAGCAATATGACGATGGTATTTTTATCGTAAAAAATGAAAATTGAATTAATTTTCATAATATTAATAATGAAATTCGAGTATAGTTCTGTGACCTCGAATTGATTCATTGAACTATAATTGTGTATTTAAACGATTTTATTATCGATCTGAACGTCTTCATGTGAATTATTTATGTTTAATACAGAAATATGGAGTTTATTTTAGATTTTTTCCAATATTATCACATCATTAGGCAGTTAATCCAATATAAATATGGGTTAATATTGTTAATGATATTTGATAGCTGAATAGTTAAACTCTTTTACCTATATTAAATCGTTCATATTTCATAAAACATTGCTTTTAATAAAATTAATAATTAAATTTATATAAAATCAACATTCGATGACGTATTGAATCATTTTTGTTACTAAGCTAGCGACTCGTTATCGTAAGAAATTTAATTAAAAATATTTTATTTAATTACACGTATTTAATGATACAATTTATCTATATTTTCTTAACATTATTATTAAATAAAATATTACATTCTAATAAATTTGTGACATACTAAACAAATATATTTTAATGTTTTATATTAAAATTTAAATCATAATTCTTATATTTTCATATAAATTCTAACGCAATATTATTATCGGCAATCATTTATCATTAAATATAGTATATACGAAAAAAAACTCATTTCGCTTAATTCAATTTTATATTATGCCGATGACAGGTCAAAATAATAATATATTATTTTTAAATATTCAAAATCAATATATATATATATATATATATATATATATATATATATATATGTGTGTGTAATATATAAAAATAAACGCTTCAAACAAAATCTACAGTTAAAATAATATATATAGAAAAAATGACCATGACATACGATACTAATTATATTTAATTGAAAAAAAAAATAAAAGAAAAATAGCGTAATAATTATTAAATAGCTTTAGAAAAAAAAAAGTATATACGTTTCTGTGTGTTTATTTACCGTAGAGTGTAATTACGTGCGTTTCGTCTAATATTAACTTTTCTGCTCGGCTGTCATTAAAATGCTAATTAAAAAACTTAAATTTCACGTAAGGGAAGGTTAATGAAAAAGTGGCAAATATTTACGTACACGGCATAAAGTTTTCGTCGAAAATGCAAATTTTGCGAAAACATCGAAAAAAAACACACACACACACACACATAGCACACACTTGTATACAGCGTATCAACATATTTACGTACAGAACAGACAGCAAGACGATATTTTATAGTTATATATATTTTTTCAATATACATATAAAAATGATGAATTTTAATTTTCTTATAAAAAATGTTCAATGTATAATATAGTTCAATATATATTGTATAATTTATAGTACATCAGTATCTATCTATCTATATTTTTTTATATTTTAATCAGTTTCTTCCAAAAATATGTCAAATTAGATTGTAATAATAATTTGTATGAAAAAAAATAATTTATTTTTTTTAATATTATTAAATATAAAATTGATTTTTAATTTATAATTAAAATTACTCAATGAATCATATATAAATATATATTATTTAAAATATATTTTAAATATTGCGAATGGCTGTATATATTATATATACATTGTACGTGTATTTGTAAGAAAAACGTATAAATTTTTCCTCGTTTTTTCAGTCGTTTTCATTAAATTAATAATATAATACGCAGCCAAAAATTAATATATGCAAACGAGCTGAATCTTTTTAGCTTCGGCCGCAGGTTCCTGCTTTAGTTCAAGTTATTATTATTGCTTTGTTGTTTTTGTTTTTGTTGTTGTTGTTGGATTTTTTTTTATCCATTTGTTTTCGGTACGTCTAGGTAATAATTTAACCGTTACGGTTGCGGTTTATACTGAAAACCGGGTTCGTATTTCTTGATTTTTCCGTCTCTCTTTTTATCCCCATTTTCCGACGACGGGATATTTTTTTTTTTTGCATCCCCCTCGTCGTGCTCGTAACGGTTTCCACTATTCGACGACGCATTCCTGTTTACGACGCAGTCAGGACTCGTACTCGGTTAAGGCGAAAAAGGAAAGAAAGAAAGAAAGAAAGGTAGAAAGATGGGAAAAAAAGAAAAAAAAGGATGAAAACAGAAAGAGAAGGGAAAAGGAATAAATAAAACGACCCTAAAGTATGTCACCTGTTCACCCTCAGACGATATGAACAAATTCCTGGTGACGCACAATTTCGCCTAAACGGATTTCTACTTCCTTAGTTCGCGTTTTTAATACGATACGTTAACGCAAAAGGCTCTATTTGTCTGGGAAATTCGGAAATTTACACCTTCAAAAAAATAAAAAAAAACATACGAAGCGAAAGTATATAATATATTCCTTTACCTTTTCCCTTTTTGTTATTTATTTTATTATTACTTTTTTTTTTTACTCAGCCCCCTCCGTTGCGCGTGTATTCGCTTCAGTTTTTCATTTTTATTACTGCTTTATTTTTAGTAAGTTAAAGTAATATTTACGAAACTGAATATATACGCTTTATTGGTTTATATGAACGCGAAAATAGTCTATTTCGCTCATATGAATATTTATCTTATATATAATAATATATATATATTTTTTTCATTTTCTTAGAAACGAGTTAATATACTTTATGAAATATATTGAGATAGTCTTTTGAATAAAATTTGATTTTTATTTTATATAAAAAAAAATTCTAAATATTTATTATTGAAATACGCTTAAATTTTTCTTATATGAATATTTTTAATACAAAAGAAAATATTGCTATTATTTTATTATACACTCCGAACTTGTTTGTTTGAATATACTTTGAAAATATCTGTAAACTCATTATAATAATATTATTAACATATTATTTATTACAATTCAGTATATAACGTATAATTATTTATGAATTCAATTATATTTTCCGACAATTAACAAAAACGCTCTTTCGTTATGTAGTATATTTTCCACTCCACTTCATTAACTTTATTTTCTCAATTTCGCTTAATTAATAGCATATTACACGTTAATTAATATTAATGTTTTTATACAGCATTTCTTTACTAAAAATAACAATCAATATATTACAATTAGCTAACAGAGGGACTTGAAAATCTGAAAAAAAATATTAAAAATAATTATTTATTTATTAGGCATGTTCAACTACGTTTTATATAAGCGAAACCACTTTAGATTGTATATAATTTTTAGTCCCACTTTAAAATTAAGAAGAATCCTCGAGCGTCCCCCTTTTTCGCGCGCATGAAAAACTCGTAAATTATTTAACCTTTGACCCTCCCCCCCCCGCCGCCGCGTCATAATTACACTATAATTAAACGGTAATATTACGACAGAACGGTCGCTTTTCTTTGAATTGTTCGCGACAATCGCTTTATTAAAATGACCGCATGTTTTTATTAACACGGCGGCGGAATATAGATGAGTGTGTGTGTGTGTGTGTGTGTTCGACATTAGAAAGCTTGGTAGTCGTCTGTGTTACCCCAGGAGTGCCATGTTCCACGGCCACTACCAAGAATAATCTCATACAATATAGAGTGGCAAACTCGGGTACCCTTTGTCTCAGGCCCTTGATGGGACATGCATATTTGAGAAGCGCTGCGTACCTGGGACCGCACTTCCAGTACCAATCTGTGCAGACTTTGCATGCAAATCCGACAAGGAGCCAAAGGTAAACTTTGCTGCCGAAATTTAAACCTCCCCAAACCCGACCCTTAAAACGTTCGATACGCTCAATTACGCTTTAAAAACCCTTTTTTTATACTTCGAATTTTGCATCAGTGTATACCCTTTTTTTATTATTCAACCCACACATATTTTTATAATATATATATATCAACAAAATTCTAAGATTTTCATTATTCAAATTATTAATACAAATTTTTATAATGATAAATGTAATAATACTCGGAAAAACCGTATCGTATTAGTTTGTCGTTACAATTTTCATTTTTTGCCATACAATCAAAGCTAATATTTTACAACTAATTAACCATTTTCTTTAGTCGACAAAAGAAATAAATTCTTATTTACAATACTAAAAGAGCGTTCATTTTGTGAATTATTATGACAACTACCTTTGTTGTGTAAAAGTTGCTCTTCGTATTTATTATGTAATGTTATGCGGTAATTTTACGTTGTTTTATTTTTATTTTTAGTATTCTATTGCTATCGAGGCAAAAAACCAATTTTAACTCGTTCCTATACATCTGGGAAATGAACCTTAAACTAAATATATGCATCATTATGCTTCGGGTTAACGATTTAACCCTTGCTCTGATCATTAAAAGTCGTACGCTTTTAACAATTTTTTTTTATATTAACGGATTGAAAATCTTTGCATATCACATAATAAAAAAAAACATTTTTAAATCTATTATTATTTAATAATTACGTAATATAAATAAAATATGTATGTGTGTAAATTAAATAATTATTTTGCTTGTGAGTGCATTTTTTAATATGGTATATCGTTATAAAAATAATAATAAATGTTATATTTAATATAAAAAATTAATAAAATATCTCAAATATAAAATCATTTTGAGAACTTTTCAAATTTAAATTGAACAATACATCAATAAAGTTGTAATATGGAATATTTTATTTCTGTTTTTTTTTATGTTTATATTTTATAATATAAGTTTTAAATTGAAAAGTATAGAATTTTTCTCACTAAGAAGAATATTATTTTAAAATGTATGAATTTAATAAAAAAAAAGAAAGCGTTTATTTTAAAAGTAGCGTAAGTTCAAACGAATCATCGGAAACATACTATTTCTTAAATAATATTAATTATATTAATTGGCATAATAAATTTAAATCTTTTAGAAGCTCAAAAACATCGTTCAATAGTGTCATATGTTATTAATATATTTTTAAATTTAACCGAACGCAAACCCTTCGATATCTCGACTTGAACATAAATGGACTTACGTCACGTTCAAAATAAACGGACATATATTATAGTTTTATTTTTTTTTTACTATATATTATATAATAGATGATTAATATCATTGTTTTTCTTTGTTTTACAGACGAGAATGCTTTTTTGACACTTCGCCATGGATCGCCTGAACGGGTTCGCTTCAGTCGAAAAGCGGCCGATCGGCGAGCGGCTCTGGGTCGATCCAGCAATATCAGGCTTGAAACAATCTGAAAAAAATTTCATCGTTGTCAACATTTTTGTCAACAATAACGAAAAAACGGCGACAATAAGAACACTGGAAAGGGACGAAGAAGCGCAAGCGTTTGTTAGAAGGGAGATAAAGGCGACGGCGGCGGCTCGTCGAAGCCTCTAATGAACTTATCGACTAACGGCGATCGGGCTGAAAGAGACCACAATCCACCCTAAGAAGCCTTCGACGAAGCCAATTTATTATTGTTATTATTATAATTGTAATTATACATAGACAAACTAGAGGGGTGGTGCTGAATTTCGTTCTCGCATAATCTTTTAGGCCCTTGAAAACGTCGACGTTAATTGCGCATTCAGTGAGTATAATTACATATTTCACAAATCAATATAAATCGTAATCATATCAAACATAAATATCGTAAAACATGTCGAAATAATATTTTTTACAATAATACGATATTTGACATTCGTAAACGTCATTATAAATAATAATAATAATAAAATATATATATATATATATATGAACTTATAGATTTTATTTCTTTTACATAATTTAAAGTAGACCCTGTTCGACGACATAGTTCAAGAAACTTAGTGGTAAATTGTCGTTTCTTGTTAAAATAGGGTTGAGTAAAGTTACAATCGCTTTTTGTGTTCGAAACCCGTTCTAAACTTAACCGGCTTCTTAACTTTTACGCCAGTCATTCTCGTAAAATTGTTCCTTATCGATTGACTATATTATTATGTGATTATGTGGTTTGATGGCTTTGAATCGTCTTTATTAACGTATCAATCAGCTCGTTTATTTTTATAACGAATATATTATAATTTTGAAAATTTATTTTATTTAAAAATATACGCGTATTTAATATTTTAACTGTTTAATATTGCATTATGATATATTAAAAAAATGTGCATTGTAATAAATAATTTATTTTTATAATTAATATTTATATCAATATGAATGTCCATCTTTTTTACTAGTGTTCTAAATATTTGATCTTGAGTTTTTTTTTTAGGATTAAGAGCAGGAGTAGGAAACCTTTTTGCTCGTAAACGTCACTTTTCAGCAATTGTCACTCGTGGAGACCGCATTAAACAAAAAAAAGCTCACTTTACAAAATGACGAAAGGTCACACTTATACTTTAAAAGCCGCATTTCTTTTAAATTTGTGTAAAAAATAAACATTTCATATATATAAAATACCAAACAAAAAATATAGAAAAATCTCACCACACTTGAACATGAAAGGCCGCACTTCTTATTTTGAAAGGCCGCAGCATATCCTGATTTAAATCTCAATCATTAAAATATATTCAACAACTAACAATTTTAATATTAACAATAAAATTATATACTTTAACAAAAATAATTATTATAATATAAAACAATATTCGAAATATGATTCAATACAAAATACATTCTTAATATTTAAATGATTTTCTATCACTTGATATTATTATATGTAATAATTTTTAACATTTTCAATATACAAAAAGCATTATTAGAATAATCTATAATAAGTACTATAAGAAAGGAAAAAATTGTATTAAATTTATTATCAAAAATCAAATAGAAATCTTATATCCAATTAAATATATAATATATAAAATTTTAAAACGTGACATAAATTATAAGTGGATTTGGTGAAGGTGCTAATTTGGGGTTCGTATCGAATTAAATTTTTTTTTTTTTTTAGGGGGGGAATTAGCATCGATATAAATTGGATTTTCTCGGAATATACGATCGTTTCATTCTGGTGAGGTGCTAGTTTGGAATTGAAAATTATAATGTATTCAAAGCTTTCTGCCTTTACTTAGCATTTACTTATCGGACCCCAGATATTATTACTTGAGCCCTCGAGCTTTGTCTAAGAACGAATTTCATCCACTAAGTCGAACCCTTCGAAACGCGGCCCAATACTATATTGCTCACTCTGTATATCCATAAAATCCCTTAATTAATTAATAAATCGACTAGTTAAAATTACAATCGCTTTGACGTTTACGTTATAATTTATTTTCGAATCGTTCCATTCATATTATAATTACGTGCGAGTGATTTGAGGTTTTTAAATCTTATATTGAATATATCAATATCACATCTATATATCAAAAAAAAATATTATTATTTATAATATTAATTTTCATATTTAAAAATAATTTAATAATGATATATAAATAATGTTATAATAATGATATACTATATGAATGTATTAATTATTGTTTTATAACAACAGTTTCAAATTACAGAAAAATATCGATTATATTATATTTCGCTAACGTGTAACTATAATTATCGTCGGATTTTATAAACGAATATTTTATTAATGAACTCCATTTAACTCGATCGTTTTAAAATTGATTCTAAATATATTCTGTAAAAACGGCATTACAATTATATATTTAGCGATCGTTTAAAATAAAAATAAACAACACTATTTTCAATCGGAATTTGCATGAAAAATAAATTGTCGCTATTTAAAATTCGTGCAATTTTACGGATTGATTCGACGTGAAAATATGCGATTTTAAAATAAACTCTCCCTCCCCTCACCGTCATCACCACCTCAGTCTTCGGATTAAATAGAACCTGAAATTTGCATATTGATGTGACTAAATTTGTCTGAATCGATCCAAATTACCGAAGGGTTAACGTTAAGGGTGAACACGCTAGAGTATTAGGAGCGATTTCTATTGCTATCATTAGTACTAACAAATTGATGATCCTTGAATTTACATTTATAAATGATGTATATTTATCTGATCAATTCCGAATCAATGCAGCTGTGTAAATATTTTTTTAGTATATAATTTTTATTTTTTTTTTTATATATAAAAATGTTTCTAAGAAAATTACAATTTTTTCATAATAAGGAATCAAATTTGATATTTATATATTTTATCGTTTTCGATATTCATAATAAAATAATTAACATTAAACTTATTAGATATGCAGCGTAATAGAAGTTTGAATTCAGATTGTATTACTATTTTTAAATCATTTAAAAATTGTTTAAAAATTTTTTTATATATAATTCAATATATTGAACAATATAGCATTTATCATTTTCTTCAAATACTATATATAAATCGTGAAAAAAATATATACAATTATATATTTTATATAAAATATATAAATATATATATATATATATATATATATATATATATATATATATATATATATATATATATATATATATATATATATATATAGTAAAATATCGCGAATTTATTTATATTATTTAAATATTTTTCACACTGATAATAATCTATGAAACGTAGTTGACTTTTGAAATTAAACCGTCACGTAGTCGATAAGAAGAGAAAAAAGTCGTAATGTTTAACGAGCGACTTCGAAATCGATCCGTCTTCGAAAAGTACGCACCCGTATGAAAATTTACGTATATTTCAGTCGTCCACACGAAAAGGCTATATTATTAGAATTGGAAAAGCTCCGCGCTCGTTATTCGCGAACGTGAGCTTCTTGCAATGCTGACGATTTTATCGAAACTTTTCATATGAGCCACGTACGAGAAGTTTGCGTTACGTAATATGCTAGTGTCCCGTTGATTCTTTTCTCCGACCTCTAAAACCAACCCCTCCACATTATTTCCAGTTCTCCTTAGTGTGTAAGGGTCGTAAATTGAGAATATCCTTTTTGCGTTAGTTTATTCAATATGCATGATAGTTCGAGGGGTGAATAGTTAACGTTTGCTATCCGCATACAATTTCGCTACGAATCGTATTTGGTTTCATGCACATTTATATATATATATATATATATATATTCTTAAATTTTTATATCATATTTTGTTTTTAATTTTTCCTATACTATTTTTTTAAGAATTATAATATTTTAATAATATATAATATTTATCTTATTATTCCATATGATTACATTATTATGATAAATCTAAATATAAAATTTTATGTTAATAATTAATTATAGACTTTAATCTAGATCAAAGATGTGATATGAAATGTGCATTGCTCATGTGAATATACTTATGTGATTTTATATAAGAAATGTATATATATTTTGATATAAATATAGAAATTTGCGACCTTTTGTTGCCATATAACTTATAGCTTGAGCTTTTTTCATGAGTTAATACAGAGTTAACTTTAGTTTAAATTTAAATCGTTTCATATTTTCAACTTTTTATTTGCTTGTCTTTAAACTAATATCTTATCAATACGGCCTCCATAAGAAACCATGACTTAAATATGACCTAAATATATATATATATATATATATATATATATATATATATATATATATATATATATATATATATATATATATATATATATATATATAAAGCTTCCCCACTTTTGCTCTAAATTATATCAAATAAACGAAAAACACTTTTTACATTGCTTTAATAAATTTACCGAAATTTTTAATTATATTTGATTAAAAATAATAGTTTTCTAATGTAAAGTTCTTTCATAATAATATTACATTTAAGAAGTCATTTTATATTATAAAGCTATAGAATTAATCTGATAAAACTTTATTTTTAGCATTGAAACAGAATTCCGGAGTTAAAAGAATATATATATATATATATATATATATATATATATATATATATATTTATTTATTTATTTATTTATTCCCAAAAATATCTTGAAAAACATACATTATTTCCATTCAAACGCATACAAAATTTCGAACCCGTCATTTATCTGATCAAATATGTAATAATTCTGTAAAAGCGTAAAACTTTTTAAACGCCATCGCCGCTCACTTACGTTAAGTACGAAAATTTACAGCTGGAAAAGCGTTAATTTTCTCAGATTTTCCATTGTTACGGAACGCACACAATATGCGTCTTCGAATAAACGAAGGTTTTCGCCGACCGCTACACATTTGTACAATGTTGTTTTTTTTTTCTTTCACAAACTGCCCGTTTAACCTTTGCGCAACATTTTCATTGACAGGGTCCAATTCCCTACTAGAGAATTACATATCAACCGAATCACTACATTAGCATGTGTGCGTTTATATTTACTTATAAATATATATATATATATATATATATATATATATATATATATATATATATATATATATATATATGTATATGTGTAAACCGCATTTCTAGGTTCCCGCAGGAAATGTACAACATCGGTAAACTTCGTATATTTACCGAAAACCCACTACGGCATATACAATTTGTCATAACGAATCGGATATTGCAATTTGTTCGATTGTACAATTTCTACTGTTACAATTATTCAACTATACTATTTTAATTAATACTAATCTTCGGCATAGAAGATGTGAAACGTACTTTTTTTTTTTTTTTGCTTTGTCGTGAACGTGCTGTGTATATTTTTACTGTAAAGTTCACGAAGCGAATTTTCTAACTTCGGTTTTACCTTTGAACCAAGTTTTACTGTTAATCGCACTAACTAGACCAAGATTTTCGCAACGAAAGTCTAGGAGCTTTTTAACGATATAAATTTTCTTGCTCTTTCTATTACGGCAATATGAAACTTGATTAATGAGCAAGGCGTTTAATTTTATCTTTATATAACATGGAATAAAATAATTTAATATTATATAAAATTTATTTTTAATCTAATTAAATACATTTGTAATGAAATAACTTATACAAATATGTGACCTAATTTTTAAAAGAAATTTAATCATTAACTTTGTATTTTATATTAATACTAAAATGCTTCATATATTAAACTTGTCGACAAACTATTTTAATTTCGAAGCCTCAAAATAAAACATTAAAATTTAAAACGATGAATGGTTATTGTAATGAAATGTTATCGGAATTTTTCTGTTTGTTTTCGATATTATATATTATTTAATATTTTAAAATAATTTAGATCTATCAAATGAAATATTTTATAAATTTTATAATGCATATAACATTTATCGCATTACAATTCAATATTATATATTAATACATTAACGCTTAATTATTGTGAAAATCATATCAAACATATTTTTTTTATTTATATGATATATATATATATATAAACTCGTAAAAAAAAAGTGTATCAAAGATATCGATATTGAAATTTAACACTATTCCATATTCACACTTTAATTAAATATGAACGATATCGCCATATCTATAACACGCTTTTTATTCGAAATGATGGAAAATCCGCTTCGTCAAAAGAAAAAAAAATAAAAATAAAGGAAAAACTAAAACATGAATCGACCATATCAAATTCTATTTGCACCGTCAACCGGAATTCAATTAACCGAGAACTGGCAATCGACATATAATTGCACTTGTCTCACTAGTTTTCATCGAGCACCATTATTACTATCGACCGTCCGATTGACCCTCGTCAACCCGAACGTTCCTTTTTTCAAATAATAATAATAATAATTAATATAAAAAAAAATAAAATTTATATTTTTATTTTTTAGAAATGAATCTAATAAATATGGACGCGGAAAACCGCGTCGTATTGAACGTGGGCGGCATCAGACACGAAACTTACAAGGCGACCCTCAAAAAAATACCCGCAACTAGGCTCTCCAGGTTAACTGAAGCCTTGGCCAATTACGATCCTATCCTCAACGAGTACTTCTTCGACAGGCATCCAGGAGTGTTCGCTCAGGTTCTCAATTATTACAGGTATGTGTATTACATCCTTGACCCTTTCAAACAAAGAAAGATTCTTAACCAATCCCGAATATATATTTTTCAGCTTAAACCAATATAAATTGATAGTGTTATATTTTTATATATAATTTGTTATAAAGATGTGTAAACATTATTGTTAAATTAACGAATTCAAATACTCGATTCGTATATAAATTTTTATATATTTATATTTTTAACAAGGACGAAATATAAATTTGTAACGCCATACGTTATTCAAACATCGCCAATAACTATTACGAGTTCAAGATCCCTTGTGTCGTATTATTTTTATTACAATTTATACTATTTCATTTTTATTACAGAATTTTACTGTAGCTTTAAAACTATGACATGCGAAAAATCTTTATATTCAAATGGTATTCTAAAATTTATTAAATAACGTCATATTTAATTGTTATATTGTTATATATTCTATGAATTTAGAATTGTTTATTTTTTTTTAGTATAAAAATTTAATTGTTATTAATATATATATATATATATATTAATGATTCAACGGATATTTGAACTATTTACATTATAAAAAAACTATTTCGCGTTATCCTCGCGTTGCCTCATTTCAAATAAAGCTCATTTCTCACATACTTCAAAAAGCTTATAAATTCATTCGTAGCAATTTTCATAAACACGAAAATTCCATCCTTCTTTGATGCTCAAAAATATATAATATATACACACACATTTATATTATAAATATTATATATATATATATATATATATATATATATATATATATATATATATATATACATATATATATAATGGGAAAAAAAATAACAAATTCTCACAGAACCGGAAACGCACACGCAAAACTACAATATAATATATATATAATTAAATTTAATAATTCTCGTGTGCGGCGAATAAAACGCTTAATAAACATTAATAATAATAGTAATATATAAGTTATATTTAAATTGCGAACATGATGTGCAGCATCACTTTGTATCCGGTTGTGTGCGGTATTCGATTTCATGCATGAAATAATTACGCCGTACCAAAATTGAACGATGCATCCTGAAAACGTTTCAATGCGATTTATGCATGAAATTGTTTCGCTTACACTTATTATTATGTAAATTTTATTATTGGCCGATCGTTTGAAGCGATTTCGTTTGTTTATATTGTATATATATATTTATTATATATATATATATATATATATATATATATATATATATATATATATATGCGTGAGTTTGTTAAAATATAATATTATAATGTATTTTAATAGCGTATTATTTCTATTATGTTTTGATGCGTTACGTTTATGCGGTAGCGATTGATAATATATAAATATATACATAGAATATGAATTTTAATAATAATGCTAAAAAATATTTTTTTTTAATAATACATATATATTATTCAAAAATAATATATATTTTTATTTTTTTTTTAAATAATTTTATTTGTAGATATAAAACATTAGATGGAATTCAAAATATTTTGTCATTATAACTGACTTATATAAAGCATTAAATTTAATATGCAATAAATGCTGTAATGATACCTCAGCCTCTGTATTCGCCAAACATGGCACCGTATGTATAATGAAGTGATAAAGTAAAAGGAACCTTGTAAGGTCGTCGTTTTACAAATATATTTGAAAATAAAGTGCATCGTTAAAAGATCTCAGATTAAATATTTAGATTCGAAAACGTTTTGAGCTTTGGAAAAATAATATCTAATTGAAACTATTTTGAAATTGATTTTTTTCCAAAACAAAAAAAAATGCATTTCTTTTTTCAACACACTGTTTATATAAAAATAAATTGTTTTTATTTTTTTTTACACTTTCTAATAAATATATATATATATATATATATATATATATATATATATATATATATATATATATCAATATATAATAAATATATAAAATAAATTTACATAATAAGATTCCGTTGTGCATATTGAATATCGTTACGAATGAATAAATTTCACATTACATTCGAATAGTTATTGTGAACTTCACAATTCGGTTTTCGTCAACTGAAAAATTGCGCATCGAAAGATTTTTCAGCCATGAATTTAGATGAAAACGAATTCAATATGCGCGGACAGTGCGCGAAATCACTCTCTTTTTTTTTTCATATATATACGCATGCAAATAGTATGAAAAGCGCGCCGCAAACGAGCAGCAACCAACCCCCGTTTTCCACCCTTAAATAATAAAAAAAGGAAATTCGAATGTAAATAGTACTATAGCTATGATGACGTAGACGATATCGCAGTATATAAACCGATAAATGTGTATGTGTGTGTGATCGTAATAAAATCTTATGTTATCGCAGCCGCGACTCATATTAGACATAGACTATTCGATATATTATATATTTTTCCTAGTGAAAATTTTCCTATGTTTTCCACACACAAAAAAAAATATATACGTTGCTTTGTTCGATGTAATTTAAATTTATATTAGTATTCGAATCGCGAGGAAAATTCGCGATTTTTTTTTCTTTTTTTTATATATTATATATTTGTGTGTGTATGTGTACCGTATTATGAAATTTATCCCAGTTCGTATACCGCACGAGATTAAACAATTAATTTTGATATTTTTCGCATTTTCCGGAACGAAAAATCGTACGTGCCTCACGATTGAAAATCGCATTTTAGCTGAATTTAATCCGTTTTATACTTATATTATTATTTATTATTGTTATTATTATTACTATTACGTATATACGCCATACATATCAGAAATTTTCAATCCTTAATATTTTTATTTTTTTTAATTTAAAATTATTTTTTACATAAAAGAATGAACTATATCTATATATTAGAAAACATATATCGATATTATCAAATCAATAGAAAAAAGTTTATTATATTTTGTTAATATTATTGTCCGCGAATCGCAAGTTGAATACGCCTGATTTGTCTGATGAAATGCGCTTTTTTAATCTAGGACCGGTTTTATCCGTTTCGTATATTTGCGGTTCTTGTTTTTTTAATGTTATTTTACGATTTCATGAAATATAAAATTCACACGTAAGCTGAATCCAAATGAAATTGATATTTTTTGGCGGATGGTTCGTTTCGATGAAAAATCACATTTAAATTACATTTTACAGTATATTTTTTTATTATATATCTTTTTATAAACTATAATCTATGCACATTTTTATTTTCAACAGTTAAAATTAATAAAAAAAATATGAAATTTATTATTAGATTTAAAATTGTGTTGCTGTGAATGTCATTTTTAACCGCGATGTATTTGTATTAAAATAAATCACTTTATTATAAGTGAATTATATAATGTATATTTCATTCTGATTTTTTTTTCATTTGTACATTAATTTATTTTATATCAGTTATTTAGCACGGTATATTTAATCATGAAAATGTCATATAAATATTCGTTATCATTTGCTACATCCAAAATAATTGCGTGTTTTTTTTATCATTTTTCTTTTATTTTTATTAAATATTTGTTGAAAATGAGATTTATACAATAAGTAATAAATAGCACTTGAGATTTTTATCATTTATATAATTTTTTATTTAATTAAAATAAATAAAAAAAAATATTGGCTTTCACTTTAATTCTTATTTTAAAACGATGATTAATTATTTTCACAATCTAAATATTTCATATAAAAATTTTACTAAAAATAATTTTCATATATACAAGCACATTTTGCGAACACACGATTGAAAACTCCTGATATATACAATCACCACGACAAGGATAAGAGCTTTCACTGTATTATATTCCAAAAGAAATTTCATTTTTTTTTATTTAATGATTCATTTATATAACATATTTTCTTTACACAATTATAATATGGAAAAAATATAAAATTTCATATTTATAGAAAAAAGATCATTTTACATATCAATAATAATATGCACAATTAGAAAACAATACTGAATTTCATCGTTATTGAATTTATGTTCTCTTCTCATATTGAAAATTATTGAAAACATATTATTGAGATAAAAAAATGTATTTAATATTTATTAAAAATCTGTTTCAAATTTTATATATGAGTTACATTATATGAAATTTCTTTTTTAAAGTTCTTTGGTATAAATTGCATTCATTCATCGCATGAACAAAAAAAAGACTCAGGTGCACAAAAATTTTCATACTGAAAAAAATTCATCATTTCTACCAAAAAAAAATCCTTTCTTCACAACGAATGCATATTATATTATATAAATATATTAGACAAAATCATTTAAAAGGTTTAAAATATATATAAAGTATTTATTATTCTTTATAATTTATATATTATATACAAATTATATATTGTCTAACTATTGAGTTTTCGAATTTAAATGGTATTCGGTCGTAAAAGTTGCGAAGTGATTTTCAGTTCAAACCTCCAATGTCAGTGAAAATTCGCACCCATACGCAAATTTAACACGACCTCACACACACACACACACACACACATACAGAATCCCTAAATCCAAATAACGAACTTTCCATTTCACTTTCGCCACTTTCGAATAAACATTTCAACTTCTATTCGTACACTAATTGGACTTGTTTCATGGGGAAATTTTTCAAAACCACGTTCGCCGACTTTGAATTACAAATTAATGCGGTTTAATTTGTCACAATATTGTGAATTTGTGCACGTGTTAAAAAAAAAAGGAAAACTTTTCGACAAAAGACGTAAAGTTTTCATCTCGAATGTGAAAATTTAATTATATCTTTTCATTTGAATGCAAGAAAGAAAAGCTACGCCAAATGCTGTAAAAAGATTGAAACTTTTTACACACAATAATTATTTCACCATAATATTGAACTGTTGCGAATTATTTCATATAAATTAACATTTTATTTATTTTTTTTTAGAATTATATTAAATAATTATGAAATATTTTTTACTCTATATATGAAAACGGCATTCGTCTTATATTTAAAAAAGCAATTATATTTGATATTTTTATACCATGTTTGCTATTATAAAATCAGTATTCAAATATTATTGTTAAAATGTTGAGTTTATAATAGCGTAATATGAAATTCTCACATATGATATAAAATTATATGTTTATTTTAATAATTACTGTTCATTATTAATACACGTGTATAATTATCATTTCATTAGATTAAATTTTATATAAATTATTCATAAAATTTGATAAATAATTTATATAAATTATTTTTCATATAAGATTCGTTCCACGAATTCGCTATCGAATTAATACAATGCAAATAAATGATTTATTCGAACGTATAAAACGTTTCTAAAAGTCGTGTTTTCTCATTAAATACAATAAAGTTGAATTATATAAACTAATGATAGTTTAAAATATCAAAACATTCGAACAAAATTACCGAGAATATAAACAATTAGCGGCAAACGTATTATTTAGCATGAAAATTAATTTTTCGTCGTCGTCGTCACTAAAATCAAATGAATATTTTCCGACGATGATTTAGCGCAAATTATAAAAGTTACAAAGTGAAATTCGTTTTTATGACCGTCGTAAAAAGTTTCGAATATTTTTCGGATGATACTTAAAACTTCATCGATCATGTCGTTAAAAGTGATTGAAGATGTTTATTGGACTTTAAGCGAATCGTATTTTTTTTTTAATATTTTTTGCTACACGTTTACCAAACGAGCAATATAATTATGTGTAATATATATATCGAAAGAGTTTTAATTCGTTTCCTATATATATATATATTATTTGAAGTCACTGTTATCCATATGTCTTGTTTGAATAAGAAATATGATTTTCGCCCATTCGAGTGGTGTTCGTCGGTCGATTTCAGCTGAAAAAAAAAAATACTGACAGACCGTCACTTTATAAAGTCTTCAGCGTAATTGCGCGTTCACATCAGTTAAGGGGTTAGAACGTCTTTCGCGTTAACTCTTTCACGCCCCAAGGAAAACATAATGAAACGGTCTCGGGAAACCGAGATACACTGGCCAAACATTTGTCTTAGCTTTAGCATCGGACCAAAGTACTGAAAACGTAGTCGAAATCCCCAGTCGAGCTTATGTCTACCGAATATACGTACGTTCACTTCGACAAACATCTGTCGGGTGCGATAAAAAAGTTGCCGGAAGCTCGTGATCGAATAAAAAAAAATATTGACGTTTACAAACGTATTTATATATATTTTTGTGATTTTTTTTTTATATATAATAATACTGTGTAGATGTGTTTATTTTATATATATTTAAATGTAAACGTCTCTTAACACTGTGCATTCGACAGGTGTCGTTTGGTCACAATGAAGCCTAAAAAGACACTCATTTATATAGAGATAAAATTTTCTTATCTTAAATTAATCCGCAAATGCGTAATCATCTAGCTGCTTTTTCGGCATTGAAAATTTGAAACTTTTTTTAGTTCAAACTTTACAATAATTTTAATCTATATAAACACGGGATAATAAAATAATTGTATATATCAGTATACTTTAAAATACTATTTCTTTTTAAATCTGGCTATTTTTTTTTTTTGGTTTAGAAATTTGTTCAATATATTCATATATTCTATATAAAATTACTAAATAGCAGAGGTATATAAAATTTTAAAATATAAAAACGTACATTTTTTTAATATAATAATTTTAAATTTGGTATAAAAAATTCACAAATAATACTGCGAAACGTCTCGAATGCAAAAAAGTTAATTATATATATTATAATATTTAACTACTTTTCAGATCATAATATTTACTGCAAATTAAAATGAAAAAAAAATCTTTTTTTTTTAACTATCGTACGATTGATTGATAGCTAATTAATATATTGTAATTAAAAAAATAATAATATATTTTATATAAATCATTTTTATTATTATTATTTTTTCAATATTAATTTTCCAGTACATATCAACGCGCATATCTATATCAAATTCATCGCATCCGTTTACCGTTTAAACGCCATAATTTCGTACAATAACCACATCCGGTAACTTTTTACATACACACCATACATATATATATATTTATATATACAAATGTAAACTTTTGTAAGCGTGTGTATGTAAAATAAATTGCCCTGCGTCATTATAAGAGGACGTGCGCGCGTGCGTAAACAAGTTTTCAATTAACCCGAAACGTCGCGTTGAATTCCACGGAAACCGCAACATTTTACAACGTGCGTTATGCACGCGAGATACGCACACACTCTTTACAAATATACATACATATATATATATATATATATAAACTTGTTCATATTACGCCTTATGTACTTAGTTATTATTACGTTTTTTTTTGTTTCTCTTCAACATTTTATATGTACATATTGCTTACTTTTTTTTCGAGCTTTGCCAACAACAGGTAGACGTCTAGTCGCGAAGTTTTCATTTTCGCGTCGGAATTTTCCCGGACGTGGCACGTTTCTGGCGCATTGACTACTACTATTATATATATATATATATATATATATATATATATATATATATATATATACTACGTAAAATTCAAAATGAAAATGCGATACGATTTTTCATTTCGTATTTTCAATTACGTGCTTACCCGAATAAATTGCGTTAAAAATAAAAGTGCTTAATTATATTGTTCACGTGTTTATATACAAACGATTTTTCTCATTGATACACTATTTCTTCGAACTAAATATAGTAGAAAAATTGTTTTATATTTTATTACTTGTTGATATTGATTAAATCTCTTTTTATCGATTAAATACGTATTTTTTAATTATAATAGGATAATCATGTATTCAGTTAAATATCTATTATTAAATTGTAATTATTTTCATAAATAAATAAAGATATATAGATTGTGTCATATATTTTTAAATATTTTTTTTTTGTTTTAATTAAAAATTTATTTTGTACGAATTTCGAATCATTCATTAAAAATATTTAAAGTTTTAATTTAATTTTTTTTAATTGTTTTGATTTAAAACATTTTCATAAGCTTATTGATATTATTTTTTGTAGTTGTTTTGATTTGCTAGTTTTAAAAATTTGATTTTGTTAACGAAGTCAAAACAAAAAACTAATAATTAATTAAAATGTATTTTTTTTAAATCGTAACTCTTTATTAAATAAATTATTTAATAAAAAATATATATAAGATAATGATTCAAAGAGAACTTTGATATTCAAAAAAATACACTTTCTCATATATTAAAAAATCAATATTTATTTCTTAATAATTATATTAATATTGATGAAACTTAAATTTATATAGACTGGAAAAAATCTAGAAGTCCTTCACTTTCTAGAAGCAATGATTTAATTTACAATACAAAAAAAAATGTGAGACACTAAATAATGACAATATTAAGAATTAAAATATAATCGCTGATAATGAATAAATTGATTTAGAAATTACAGATAGTTTTATATAAATTAAAGTGTACTTTGCACTTTCAGCCTTAGGTGATCGTACTATAAATTTTACTTTCGGAAGACAGGTTGCGGTTAACATCTTATATTAATTGAGGCTTCAACGGCACGACTCGATCCCTGATTAATGACCGTTTATCCGGCCAAATCGACGAATCAATCATAGCGCCTTGTCAACCGGACGTGCCGATTTTCCGACGGCTCCGTCGCTGCACAATCACATCCGGCGAGAAGATTTTCCGGATCGCACGTTCATTTTCGCATTTTACCGCCGAATTGAAATTTTTCATCCGTTTTTACTGTGGGATAAAATTTGAAAATTGACATTTATATGATATATATTTTCGCATTGTATATTTGTTATAAGATTTTTAATATCTCCATTAAAGCTCAACCCGTAAGCGCTCTTGAATCATCATTTCCTTAAATAATTTAAAGAAATATTTCGTTAAGAGAAAAAAAAAACGAAAAGTTCGTTATATTCATTTTTTATCGAAACAAAAGACGGAAGCCTTCAACAGCACTTCGCGAAAATAAGGAAACCACTCGAGTTCTGAAACGACTATATAATATATATATATATATATATATATATATATATATATATATATATATATATATATATATATATATATATATATATATATATATATATATATATATATATATATATATATATAAAATACGATAAAAGAGCAAAGTGAGATTAAATTACTTTTGATATACAATCTGAATCTGCGCACTCAAAACGTTAAGCTTTTAACGTCGCGTTTTATTTTTCTACGCAACCCTTCTAGCGATTCTAGATTTTTAACTGCGATATTTTCCGAACAAGAATCTATATTTCTCAACTGAAATAATATTATATATATATATATATATATATATATATATATATATAATATTAATTAATAATAAAATATTTTCGTGTATTAAAATATATGCAATAATCGTATTTATTAATTAATATAATGATTATATATATATATATATATATATATATATATATATATATATATATATATATATATATATATATATATAATAACCGATAGTGCGGTTATTGAATTCGAATACACAGCACAAACAATACACAACGGCAAACTAAACAAAATGCCAATATCCGTTTCAAAACTTCGTTCAAGCGAATTAATATAAATCTATGAATGTATAAATACGCAAATAACCGATACATAAAGTCGATAATTGCGTAACATTAAATAGTAGTTTGCGAATCGTTTTCGTTTCATTTTAAACTTTAATTTATATAATATTATTACGACGATATATATTGTCTGTCTATAAACATATTTTAATATTAAATTTTTCATGATAAAAATATGTCTTTTATAAATGAAAATCGACATTTAAATGACATTTTAATATTCGGATCACAAAGCTGCTGCATACTAAATAAGCTTTTATCTATTATAATATTCTTATTATTATCTTTACAAACTATAAAATACACGATATCAGATGAAAGTTCTTGTAAGTAAAAGATTTAGAATCATCATTCTCTGCAAAAAAAAAATAGAATTTATTAAAATTAATAAAAATTAGGGCAACCCATCAGTATCCGCGTAATATTAATGATTAAATATATTTTTAAGAGATATTACTTAGAATTAATAGTATTAAAAATATATAACATTTTAAATATTCACTTTTATAATCTTTTGAAACTTTAAAATTTTCGTAATAAAATTCTCAGAAAATAAACATTCCAATTAAAAGTTATTTTCGACTCGAATTTTTTCGCCCTTTGTGAAATAATTTAATTATTTTTAGATTTTCATCGCCCGAAAAAAAAAACTAACTTCAGACAAAGTTAATTTAGCTATCGTCGTTCTCGATAATTATTTCACGGCAAACATTCAAAACCAAAACCAAAACCAAAAAAAAAAAAAAAATAATAAGTAAATAAATATATTTTCCAAATCCGCATTCACGTGGAAACATTCACGTTTCACATAATAATAAGGTAACGTTGAAAATTTTATTACCCTTCCCCTATTTATGCGTGCTTACGCCAAACGCTAAGGCTGTACAACACTGGCGATGTTTAAACGCAAAATAAACTTTACATATTATAGCGTTCATTAAACGAATATGTTTATTTTGCGGTAATACCTGACGGAAATGACTCTTTCGCTTTCACATCATCCCTACATACGTCCAAAGCATTATATTATATTATATTATATATGTATATATACAAATATATATACAATAATATTACATAATAACAATTTAGTAGATAAAATCCGTTTTATTGTTCGTATAAAATTACCATTTCGTCAGATGCATTTCCACAATGAGTTTTGTCACAATTGAAACGGAACTGTGGAAAATTTACGACGCGTTTGTTGCAACGTCGTTTTCCACGACGACTCGTCTATCTGCTTCTATTATATTATTCCAGTAATAAAATAACTATATATATATATATATATATATATATATATATATATATATATTAAATGTAAATATGTGTGTTATATAACGTACGGAAAAAGCTTTTTCTTATACACGTGGAAAATAATCGACGTTAAATTGAAATGCTGCGAAACAGTTTAAACCGCTATCCCATATAAGAGATATGTTTCTGCGAACGGATCCCTATTTTGTATTTACGTTACGATAAAATAAAATAAATATATAGTCTTGCGGCACCTTTTGGACGTTTTTTTATTGTTTAAATCGTCTTCTGTATAATACCCAATTTTAAATTGTGCAGCTGAAACCGATGCATTTCAATTCGCAGCGTGTTTAAATCCTTGCTGAAAGTATGTAAAAATTTTTTTTATCTTGATAATGTCGACGATTAAAAAAAAAAGAGACCAGCTTTAAAGTATAGAATTTTAATTATTATAAACTTTTAATATGCTATTATTATACAAGTATATATTTTTAAATATTTAATAATCAATAAGAAACAATATCTGGGAGTTGAACTTAAATTTCAGATTCATTAAATAATAAACCGTACAAAAGTTAATATTACACTATTTTAATTTTACTTTTAATTAATTTCTATATAAAAAAATAAAAAATATTTTGGATAGATGTATATATTTATGTGCTAAAATGTTTCGTTTAACATAATTATTCTTGAGGCTTTATTATAAAGGTCACCTTTTTTTTTGTAGGTGTAACTATTTTGACGTTCCAATTTGAAAAATTGTTCATTATAATTTGGGTCGAGCCGCAATTTAAAGTTACTAATTTTATTCGTGAAAGTTTCCGAAAAGCGACCGGGAGGCTTTCTTTTTACCATTTTTTTTCTTTATATATATATATATATATATATATTTAAAAAAACGTCCACACTTTTTTTAATGATCGTTAATCGTCGAACGTCCCAAAAAGGTGGCGCAATTAAGGCAACAAAGGAATTTCTCGACGATTGTCTCAAAGGGGCGAATGATAATTTCGCACTCAAAATATATATTATATATGTATACAACAAAAAAAAGGGAACAACCATTAATGCCCTTAACGATTACAATTTTTGCATTTGGATGTGGTGGAAAGAAAAAAAAACGGAAAACATGTCCGTTTTCTTCGTTTGTAACGTTTTGTTCACGCGTAAACTGAAAAACTAAACTTGAAAAAGTAATTACATTAAAACTTTCTTACACACACGTGTGTGTGTGTGTGTAACGATATATTTTTAATTATTGAATTTGTATATTTGAAAAAAAAATAATTACAATAAAGATACTAAAGAAAAACAAACGTAAAAGTTATATTCGTTAAATTTTAATCTCATCTAATAAATCATCGATTTATATTTTTAATACTTTTAATAAAATATATTTGTGTATTTATTATATAACGGTTTTATAAATTTTTTAACATTGTCAAGTTCTATATATATATATATATATATATATATATATATATATATATATATTTGTAATATTTTCTGCGAAATTGATAACTCAAACTCGTAAAAGCGAATGAGCCGGGACAATTTTTCCACGAAAAACGTCGAGAAAATCCGACACGAACGACATCGACATCGACAACAACAACAACAACAACAAAAATATATAATAGTAAAAAAAATATAATAATAATAATAATATCGTTTTACTGCGGCTGTTTCGTCCGGTCGTTAAGGAATCGTCATATCGTCACCATTTTTTTTTTCGTTTTTATTTTTAATATATTTTTTAACGGTCTAAATAAAAATGACAAACGGCCCGGTTTAATTCGCACCTCGTGTCTCACTCCTTTGAGAATTTATTCATAGCCTCTCGACATTTTTGTTTTTATGTGTCATTGTTGTTGTTTTTGTTGTTGTTATTGTTGTTTTTCCGTTTGTGTGTGTGTGTGTGTATTTGTTTTTTTTTTTTTTTTGTTAAGTTGGCGTATATTTTAACCATCCGTCTCTTTAGAAATCATAGTGAAAAGTTCGACGATATGAAAATTTTATTTCGCGAAAATGATTCTTATTATTTTTTTTTAAATATCCTTTCATTTTATTTATAAAAGAATTGTTTGAATATCATATTTTTAAATTATTAGTAATTAAAAAATCTTTAAAATACTTAGTTCTAAAGAGTGCTTTTTATAGCAATTTGTTATTTAATTTACAAAAATATATTATATAACGCTGTTGATCAAATATAATAATCCTATTTTACCTTTTCAAACAATCAAATATGAAATTGCATATAAATACAAATTTATTTAAAATTTATATATTTTATAATGTGCCATAATTGTGTTTTCAAAGGCGTCATATCTCTGGAGATTCTTTTAAAACTCCTTTTTTAACCCTTAATTAATGTTCATAAATATGTAAAATGTAACATAAAATGATAATATAATTTATAATATATTTTAACCGAAGAAAATATAAATATTCATGCATATACTGTGTAACAAAATGAAAATTGTTTAATTTTATTACGATCATTATTTATTCTATGAGATCAAATTTTAATTCGTTTTTAAAGATATACAATATTTTATATTGTATATATTATATTATTATAAAACATTGCAATTCTTATTCTTGTGAAAGTTCTGCATAAGAAGACGCAGATCGATTTTTGCGGAAAAGTAACGGAAAACTCATTTTCAAAATTTCACCGATCCGAACTCTGAGTTTTGAGCAATCAAAAGTTGAGTTTTTCAGGGGTTGTAAACTCTATGCTTTTCCACATCGTTTTCAATTAAAACGAAAGACCGAGATTCGCTGTTGTAAATCTAAAAACGCCAGTGAAATTCATCATTTAGCACTTTGTTCTGCCCGAGGCTATTTAGATTTAATTATTTCTCGTCTAGATTTCAACGAGTTGCGTTTGTACAGTTTATATATAATAAATTATATTAATAAATTATGTGTATAGTTTTATGTGTGTGTATGTGTGTGAAAAATTGATAATAATATTTCATATTAATAAAAAATATTTGCTCTTTATATTAAATATTTATATGATATTATTTATACATTTATAATAAACGATATAATAATATTTTATGAAAACTCGTAACAACTCATATTATCATAAATTTTATAATAACGTTCATTTTCAATAATAAAGTAATTATAAATACCCATATATGAGAGAATAATTTTTGTAATTTTCCAATATATTAATATCAAAATTAAAGCATCGATTCAAAAACTTTTTTTAATAGAATATATTTTATGATATATAAAACGATCGAATATAGATAGATAACAAATATGTGTTTAATATTAAAAATTTAGAATGAAACGATATATTGAAGCAATATTAATTAGCTAAATTTCGAGTTAATTAACGTTCTTCTATATAATTTTAAAACAAATATATACAACATTTGCTTAGATGGTAATGAGAAACCGCTGAAATGCTTTTTCGATGAAAATTTTCAGTTGAACGTGTAGAATCATCGTTTTAACAATTATTAAACACACATACGATTACTTAAAATTTATTTCTCTCGTATAATATAATTTAAATGAGTATATTAATTATTTTTATGTCTCAAGATATACTTAATTATTATCAAAATTCTGAAATCTCTTATTTTTTTATATACTATTTAACCTATTTTTTACATTGAGATTATTTTAATATTTTATCATCAATAGTGAATTCGTAACAACTTTAATTCTTTTCATAAGGAGGATATATTTTTTTTTTATTTTTTTCCTTCAGATTATATTTTAAAAAATCTCTATATATAAGATTTTCATTTAATATGTGACATCATATATTCTTTAAGTCCCTTTAGAGATTTTTATATATACATTTTTTATGATATATTACGATATTAATATTTAATAAAATTTCATACAAAATATCCAAAGTGTATATTATACAATTTAATAATCAAAAAAAAAATATTCTCAAGCTTAACGATTGTTTTGATTCAAAAATTATATTAATTATATATGAAAATATTTATATATATATATAGTATATATTTTATTATTTTTATTATATAATTCATCACCTTTTAATGCGACGATGTGACATAATTAAAATCGTCCGACACGCGTTGTAAAACGAACAAAACGTCCAAATCTGAGACTTTACAATGTTCGTTCGCGGTTTAAAATATTCATTACGTCGTATAAAAGCTGAGTAGGGTTGGATCACAAATTAACATTTCACACCGTTCATTATTATTACGAAGAAAAAAAACATAAACGACGATAGAAAAAAAAAAGTGGCGACTACGACATTATTTATCCTGCGTAATAAAAAAAAAATTAAAAATTATTCAACCAAATAATTAGCGAGTGAAACTTTTTCGTTATTTTCGAACGTAACTAAAAAAAAGACGATGCGAATAGCGCACGAATATATATATTTATATATTCGATAGGAAAATTCAATTTGAAAACTTTCAGACGTCAAAGAAAATTCAAATTCGTAACCGCGAACTCTTCGAATTATAATACGAATGTTTTTCAGTGTTTCTCAAAGCGTGATCGGCAAACGTAATTGAATACGACGTCGAAAAGTAGATTAATTCGTGATAGAATTTATTCTATTCGTGTCGTCGTATAGAAACAGTAAGACTATGCTTTATATATATATATATATATATATATATATATATATATATATATATATATATTATTTATATAAGTGTCTTAACGAAAATACTTTGAGAAGCGCTGATCCAAATTGCATATGTTGAACTGAAATATAGTGAAGTGTTATCGTGCTAGACGATGTTCGCGGTTCAGTTTAGTTGGCCGTTTAACCGCGTCGGTTTATTATTATGCAACCGTTACTATGGTTCAGCACCTGTATATAACTGAACACGGTCAACTTTGCTCGATTTAAATAAACATTGACGCAAATCTGTTCGACAAATATAAGTTCAAACGTATGTAAAACAGTTACATATATCGCTACTATAATACATACGTTCATATTAATTATTTAAATCTGAGAATAGAACAAAATTTTGATTTACATTCATCCTCATTGATATAAGTTAAATATAAAATAGAAAACTTAATCTCATAAATTATTTATTAACGTTTTAATATATTTCTCTAATCGAGTCGTTAATACAATTTTCAATCATCACACATTCTTCCTTACAAATACAAATTTATAAATTTATTTAATACTATGTATATATATATATATATATATATATATATATATATATATATATATATATATATATATTATATAATAAACGTATCAACATTAAAACTCATTTTATAATACGAGTCACTTTCAAACGCAATTATTTCTTTATAAAATATATCGAATGGCGATATATCGTTATTAACTTTTTAAAAATGTTACGTCATACGGACTTTTCTTTTTATTTTTTTTCCACTAGGATTTCCTCACGTAAGCCTTTTGTTGGCCGTACAAAAGGATATTTGATTTATTGCGATGATTTATTAACGTGTTCTGTTATGAAATACATATATATATATATATATATATATATATATATATATATATATATATTTGTACATATATATATATATATATAACAAATAATTTATATCGCTCTTACATAAGCTTCAATACGCCATTACCGCTGCAATTATTGTATAATTAACCGAAAACGTGCTGCTTTCACATAATTTCATCCACTATCAAAAAAAAAAAAACGACAATTATTATTACGATATTTAAAATCGTTCTTTTTTTCACTCTAATCTTATCTTCATTCAAATTATACGACGCGCTTATAAATATGTCTGCGCGATTTTATTGCGCAACAAAATTCCCATTAATAATTTAATGCGGTTTTCATCCCTTTCCGACGTATAATAGTTAAATAACTTTTCCGATAAAGGTTTATTATTTAGTTATCTCAATAAAATAAATTGGTCGTAAACAATATCTACCCCCCCATCCCTTCCCCCCCCCCACACACGTATTACATTCATAAAGGGCGGAATTGTTACATCTATCACGCATGAATTTAATATTACTCTATATACGAATGTTTAGAAACTTTTTTGTCTCTTTATTTACATATTCGGAAGTTAATATGGTAATATTTTCACCAACATTATTATTTATCATTTCAGTAATTTTCGTATTATGAAAAAAATATTCGTCTAAATACTTCTGCGCACATTTTTTACCGAATACATTATTTTCGTAGACTATTTACAACGTTATATATAAAATTATATATTAATATTAAATATCATTTTTTTAATATCTAAAAAATCCAATATAAGATTGTGACTTTTTCAGTACTAAACAGAGTCTGAAAAATCTAGAAACCCTATATCAACCATTAAAACTTAGTATTAACATGTAAAAGACATCTTATTTCCAGTTAATTTTATAAAGAAAAATATATAAAAAATTTTACTTAAATTATTCTGAATATGATATAAATATTGTATGGTATAAAGATATATTTTGACATGATATTTTTATTTGAGAAATATTTACGACGTACTTTATCATTTAGAACATGAAATGGATTTATATATCAACTTTCGTTTTTTTTTTTTCAAAATAAACACCGTATCATAGTCACAGGTTTGTAGAGGTAATTTAAAAATTTTCTCGAAATTGCAAACTAACAAAGTTAAATAACCCTCGTGAACTTTTGTGATGCAAACGGTAATACTATACGTTATAAGCACAGTAGTGCTTCTAGTATTTTATATGTAACATTATATGGAATGGAAAGTTTCACCGAGTAAACTCCATCCGTTGGCAAATTACACTTCATTTCAACACAAAAATATAATAGCTTAACAAAATATCTATAATACTTCACGAACTTTAATATTTCGTGAATGGAATAAAATTTATCAATATATGTATATATAGTATATATAATACTTATGTACAAAAAAAAAAAAAAAATAAAGAACGTTTCATATAAAGTGTAAACGATTCGGTGTGATTTTCTAAGGCGAGACCATTAAGTGCAACATATGCTGAGCTTTTTGCATAAAAATGAGCCGAAAAGGAGCTCGACCAACAGCCCGAAGCTTCTTTGACTTCTTCTCTCATACATATTCAACGAGAAAGCTCTCCACGTTAATTGGATGAGCTTCTTCTAATTGAACTCCTTTCTAACGATGGCTCGTACTGAAAGGTTGGTAATAGACGCTTTTGATGGATCGAAATTTTTCGAAATTGGCCAAATTTTAATCTTTAAAAAAATGAATAATTACAAAGGAAAATATTTGATTAAAATATATCGTACTTTTTTTTTAATGTAGATATATATGTTACTCTGAAAATCACCCTTTTCGACACTTGTGAGACTTTTGAATAACGCAAACATCTCCTTTAAAATGGACGAAAAAAATTCGTTGCAGATCCCTAAAATTTATCAGCGCTCATAAATAAGGAAGCTAGTGTCCTTTTGAATTGTTCTCTTTTCTCAAAAGCGGAAACCTGCTCCGTTTTTTTCTCGAATTTTTTCCCTCAAGATTGAAATCGCTATCCGTTATTTTTCATTCTGAATCTCGGACGAAACTTTAATTTGTATTATGTTTTTCGTTTTACTTTTTTTACGTGCAAATATTTTACGGAACGTTGTAAAATTACACTATTAAATTGTAAAATGTTAATTTACGAAAGTTTTAATTATTTTAATATGTCGTTTTCATTTACAGAACTGGAAAACTTCATTATCCAACAGATGTTTGCGGACCATTATTCGAAGAAGAGCTCGAATTTTGGGGTTTGGACGCCAATCAAGTGGAGCCCTGTTGTTGGATGACATACACCCAAGTAAGTACAATAATATGAAATTTCAACCATTATTTTCACAAACTTGTCAATATAATCACAATAACCTAATATGTCCTTTCATAATCAAAAACTAATACGTCATATTTAAAACATTATTCTCTTATCGTTTCCTCGATTTACTTTATTTAATTTATATATAATGAAAATTTAAAAAAAATAGTATAGTTTATAAAAACTAAAGTCGTAAATATAAATTATATATATATATATATATATATATATATATATATATATATATATATATATATATATATATAAAGAAGAAAACAGGGTTGAATCAATAAAATGGAGCAACACAGCCGAACCTAGGGGAAGAAGCGACTTTGACCGACAAAAGTGGAACAATTTAGAGTTGGATGTATTGTAAATTACGAAAGTCGAAAGCAGACGAACAAAAGGCGTACGTACCCCAACAAAAAGTTTATTTTACTTTTAGCTACATACTTTATATATATATATATATATATATATATTTATATGAATTTTCACAAACGACCCATCCTCCCATTACGGACATATATACGCTCCCCATCAAAAGCTCATACTCTCTTCACCGCTCGGAAATAATTGAATGATATTTCACCGCCGCTTTGGAAAAGGCAACGTGTGTCGTTATCTACCCATTTTTTATTATATATATATATATATATATATATATATATATATATATATATATATATATATATATATATATATATATATTCGCAAACCGAAAAAAAAACATTTTCTTTTTCGGTTAACTTTTCGGTCACCCTGTAGGGCGAAGCTTTCGAAATTTATACAATTTCACGTTCAGCGCTTTACCTTTGAAAGCTTTTCTGCGTATAGGCGTTGCGCTAATTTTTATGATAAAAAGCTATACCTAATTGGAACTTGTTGATTAATTCGAGTTCGGCTTTCGTTTCCAATTAATCGGAAACACGGCACGTTTCGAATTCTAATTATCGTTCGAATATTTACAATGTGTCTATATTAAAATAGTTTTATATAAATTTTGTTTTTATTAAAATATTATATATATATATATATATATATATATATATATATATATATATATATATATATATATAAATTTCTATCGTAAACGAATTATTTTAAACGATAATCCACTAGGAAAAATATTGAAAATATTGCATGATAACGGATAGATTCTTGAGATTATATAAATTGTTTCAACTTTGATAGTGTCTTATCTTTCCAGGGAAACCTAGTTAGTATTCCTTTGTTCTAACAAATGAAAAACTTTCGTGAAGTTTGCACAAGATTTTATCGGTGATGTTATATTATTCAAAACAAACTTGGTATCTAAATAATGCTATAGAAAATCTAGGCTATTTTGCATTTTATTACAACATTTATCACGTAAATTTTCCATATTCAATATATTTACTTTATGACAACGTAGAATTGAATCGTTGTTTTTTGAACTGATTCAAATGTTTTTTTTAACACGTAGTATAATTATATATTTAAAAAATCATTATTTAAAACTTATTATACTAAAAATTCGATATATGAAATTAGTGAACGAAATAACCTTTTTCAAACGTCGATAGATATCTTTCGACATCTTATAGCTCTACTCTATACAGAAAATAGTATAAAAACATTCACAAAATTTGTACACAAATACAATTATCAAACGGTATAATCTATATTCATATACCACGTTCAAATTTATACATATTATACAACAGACGATTTTCGTGTAATGGGAATTCTTATCTATTCTCGGATACACGAAAAATCTCTATCAATTCACTCAGCAGCTACATTCCCCCCTGTCCGTTCGCATTTATTACGCCAATATAAAAAATATAACGTTTATAAATAAAGGAAAATATTACGTGATAATACGTGCTGATAAAATGATAAGTATTCGAGAAACCGTTCCAGAAAAGTTTCGTCTTGTAAAAGCTCTTATGTAAAACTGGCTTCGGGGCTCGAAACGGTTATTGTCGACGTCGACGCCGCTTTCACTCGACAAAATTTCCAACAAGCAGATGGACTTTCAGCTGAAAATCATAATGCATAAGCGCTTTCAATATAGACAAGTCGAAAAGTCTGTTTTTCTATCTCATTTTCTCTCTTTCAAAATTCAAATATTTCGCTCTAATACATTTTAATAAATAGATATTAAAATATATGTGATATAATATTATTTCGTAATTTTATATATTGTCTTAAAAACAAAATAAAATTATTATTGATAAAATAATATATATATATATATATATATATATATATATATATATATATATCAAAACTCGTGAATCACATGCGGCTCTTTAAACTATTATTAGTGCCCATCGATAATTGTACCCGAGTTTGAAAGAATTAACTAAGAAATACTGTCATTTAATTATTCGCCAAATTTTAAAGAATGATCAAAAGAAATAAAATAAATTTATTTAATTTTTAATATTTAAATTCAATACACATATTTTGTATTTTTAGTATTTAATTGCGGTTCGCGAAAAATATCAAATTTGGATACCCTAGGATATCCTTGATACACACACACACACACATAAATTGCGAAAATGTATATAAATCACATAATAATTGAGAATCAAATCCTTATAAAAGTATTATTTATCTCTAACTAAAAATTATACAAAATAATTCTTATATTAATAATTTTATTACTTCTAAAAAAATGAATATACAATATAAATAATATGATAAGGAAAAATAAAATATTTTATAATATTAACTTAAAAAAAAAAACAAAATTGTTTATTCGATTTTTCCGATGAATTATTACGTCCAAACGTATTAGACAATTATTTCAACCGATCCTGTATATATTAAAGAACACACACACACAATTATATTAGAGAAAGTGCGCAAAGGCATCGAACGAACAGCGCGAAGTAACCGTCGTCAATTGTTATTGTTTCGACAAAGTTGCCAGTCGCTTATCTTGTCTTTGTCGCAATATCCCCTATCTATGGCACGAATTTCATTTCGTCCCCCGTTTTCGTCCCCCTAAGATACACATAAACATGTATAAGATATCGATCTTATGAGCGGAATGTGAACTCTTTTTTTTTTTTCGCTTTTATCAATTTTTACCCCTTACGGATTTTCATAACTGGGCGACGTGACTTTTTCGATATGACAATATTAACTTTCTTTCTTTTTTTCTATCTGAAATTAAATCCGGATAAAAGTTAAAAAAAAAGTATTGTGATTGAGCGCTTTTGTGCGAACAATAAACGGAATGGGATCATTTTGAAAGGTTTCGTTTCATAATAACAAAATCTAATACATTGTCATGAAAACTTAATTTGAAAACGAAAATACTATATATTATATATATATATACAATATAAATTAAAATGTCAAAGTAAACATTTCCGACGCAAATCGAATTAAAACGTCACGTCAAATTTATTCGTTGTAATCGAACAACGTTCGAGTTTTTCTTTTAAAAAAAAAACAATATAAAATATAAACGGAAATTTAACTTTTCAGTGATGAATCAAAGAACCTTTCCGGTTAACGCTGAATACCGAAGATGGTTCTGACGTATCGCTAATAGTTTTCTTTTTCTACTTACTCTTTCTTTTTCTTCTTTTTTTTTTAACACTTCGATGCTCCTTTTGATGACTTTGATGTCCTGGAGACGAAAAAAAAAAGAAGATCCGATTTTCTTTGTCACCAGAGCGTATCAATTGCGCTGAATTTCTACTTTATATTTGAAAAAAAAAAGGTCAATCTTGTTATTTAACGACAGCGTTACATCAACGTCTTTTATAATCATACGCGTGATCGATATTATTTTATAAAATTATAAAAAAAATCATATTTTATATTATACAGATTTTTCAATTAAAAAAATAATAATATTCTCCCTTCCATTCAAAGTAACTGCACTGTCAAATTTTAACGATCAACTTATCAAAGTTTATAATTCTATAGATAATGATGTTCGCTGAATATATCTTAAGACACGTTGAGAAGTGTTTGAAGAACTGTTTTTAAGCTGAAAAGTTGTTAATAGGTATGTAACTACGTATTAAGATGTTTGAAACTAATTACTTTGACAAAATAGTCACTTATTTTGTTACACGTCGTTAATTTTGCACTTTCAACGAATGCATTTCAAACATTTCATGATAAATATATGCAATAATATAACTTAAATATTATAACAAAATTTCATAATTATTCTAGAAATTATTATCTAGTTTCATAATTCAGAATAACTACGATCAATAAGCAATATTCTAATAAAAGTCCATATAATTTTTGTTTAATCACTATATCAAAACTTTTTACACAATTTTTCTAATATTAAATCATCAGCTATTCATCTAATAATCAAAAAATATCATTCCTTATTTAAAAATTTAAGATACTAATAATTTTTTATATACAAAAAAAGATCTTAATTTATTTAATTATATTATTTGTCAACCTGTTGAAAGTATTTTAGATTTTTGAATGAATAAAGATTAACTTGATATACAGTAAGACCGTCTAATTTATCAAATTTTTCAATTAACCTTTAAAATCATCCTTTATTTAAAAATTTAAGATGTTGAATTATTTATACAATATATACTTATATTTTAAATTAAAATATAAATATCTTTTATAAATTTACAATTTTATTATACTAGCAATCAGTTTAATTAGATGTACATAGTTTTTTCTTATATTTATATATATATATATATATATATATATATATATATATATATATATATATGTGAGTCGATTTAGAACCGTTTCACGGTACACAAAATACGTTTCGCAGTCAAAAATCTATCATTCCTATTCCGCACTTTCGTCGATACGAACAAATATATACGT
The DNA here is from genome assembly GCA_024500535.1 of Leptonema lineaticorne. Lineage (NCBI taxonomy): Eukaryota > Metazoa > Arthropoda > Insecta > Trichoptera > Hydropsychidae > Leptonema > Leptonema lineaticorne. The sequence continues at coordinate 8,367,697 of JANIJI010000030.1, read as the reverse complement.
TTCGAACAAAATATTGGAAAACGTCGATCAATTTTCCAATAAAATGCGGGTCAAACTCGGCGAAAAACGAGCATCCGATGCAATGCGATCCGTAGCCGGAAATCGCCGCTTTTCCGAAACCAATTCCGGCCGACTTCCTATTTATACCGAACGATACGTAGCCGTTGAATATTGCCCGTTTGACAGAACAATTATTTTGATCGTTTTTCTTATAAGCCAGTGAAAATTCAAAAAAATTACCACCTCAGTATACTACAATAGTATTAAATCAAAAAATTCAAAATTAAAAAAATAAATAAATAAATAAATAATCGTTGATGTTATAAATCAAGTTTTGTATTGTGTTTGACGTTGTTATTATATAAAAATTTCCATTTCGATAAATCAGTGCATATTATTATTATTATCGTCATCCCCCTTATAATACCTGTCTTCGGCAAAGTAACCCTTTTCGGTTTGATCCACATATTATACAAATAATACAATATATATCTACGGTATTCATGAGCACCTACAATATATTATTATATATTGAACAATAGTCAAAGTATCTTATTGAAATGTCGATTACTCTATGACAAAAGCCATTGATGGTTAAATGACATTTGTATTGACATTATTATATAACTAAATAATGTACGTTAAACTTCTTACCGAAGTAATTATGAGTTTGATATATTTGATGTAAATTGTTATATAGTTGCAATTAAATACAAAATTTTCACGGTGAAAAATTGTCTTAAATAAATTTCTAGCATAAAACCTAAAATAAAGTATTAATTATACAATAATTGGAGAATATATATATCAGCTAAATATAAAAATTTATGAGAAAGGACCTCTTTGTAAAAAAAGAAACATGTTTCATTATGACAATATTTGAATTGAAGTATGAATCATTAAGATATCTAATTTATTCCCTAAATTTGGCTCCCTTTTTTTAGTATTGAAATTAAGTAAGGTTATATTAAAGTGTAACAAAACCAATCTTATTGTCCTTCGTAAACTAACATTAAACTTATAGTAAATAAATTTTGATCAATAAATGGAATTTTTATTTTTTATTGTACCATTTAGCAATATTTTTATTACTTTATTATATTTGAGACTGATTACGATCGCAACAGAACCGCATGCAGATTAAATAAAAATCATTTTCAATAACCCCATTTAAAAATAGTATAACGCTACAAATCCATATACTATTTTGACATAGATCGATTTAGATATAAATACCATTGAACCAATCAAGTGTAAATCAATAATAAAAAAAAAAGCTGAAATTGCCAACACAGATGACATACTCATATTGGAATATCATAAATAAAAATTGAAAAAAAAAAGCGAACAAAAATAAAAACTCACTCGAAAACGAAAACGTAATGGAACAAAACAATTCTGCCTTTTCAAAAAAAATAAAAAAAATAAAAAAAAATTCAAGGGTCTCAATGCGAACTGGCAAATAGTCAGCGGGTCATGAGTGACGAAGGTCCGACCGGAACAGCATATGGTCCTCGCGGATTAAAATGACCCTTATTGCTCGTCCAATCCGGTCGGAAAAACCGGAAAAAAAACCGACTCGCACACACTCAACCCTCGACCGAAACGACATTTTCATCCCCCCTAACCCCGAGACGACAAGTCAAACGTGCGAAGAATCAATCTCGATGGCAATAAAAAGCTAACGCGTCAAACTATGGACATTTTTCATCGTCATTTTTCTCGACGTTTAAATATTATAGTAATAAAAACCGGTGACATTATAGCGGCCGACGCCCCGCGGAAAAACCTTTGTTTTTCCACTCTTGAAATCCCTCGACGATAGTTTCATAAAAAAAAATTGTTTCTTCTTTTTATCATTTCTATTTCTGTTATAGAATTGAATCGCCGATTTTGATATCGATCTTTACAAATTTTTATATTAAAAAAAATTCTTAAGATGATCTTAAATTATATGATACTGAATATTTTTCATTTATTTTACATTCGAAGCTAAATTTTTATTTTAAATTAAACATTATTTAATAATAAGTTATCCATACATTTATTATTTATTATTTTTTCATTAGATTCAAAAATTTTCCCTTATATTATTGTGAGTTCATTTCAAATAGATATCTATATTTATTCTCAATATATAAAAAAAATTAATAATTGAAAATTCTTTGATATAAATATCGTTAAAAATATTGGATAATTAATTAAATATAGATTTAATAAAAAAAAATATATATTTTTATTGAATAGAAATTTCATCCTTTTTATATTGTTCATAAGTAGGATTCATGATTTTCTACCCTCTTTGTTTTTACTGTAGTATTGCCTTCACTATACATCTGCTTCCACTCCATTCGTTTCTTTCTACAAATTAAAGTACGTAGTGCTTTTATTGAGACAATCGCAGCTTTCGCATCTTCGGTCCATCTGCAAGAAAGGCCTTTTCCTACTTTGTTTTCATTATCGGAAAATTGCCGACCGACGGCGTTCGAAACGTATATCGTGAAATTAATAAAATGAAATAATATAATTTTTATTATGGGACACGAGCGAAATATGAACGTTTCATATAATGACTGAATTATATTATTTATATATATATATACCATATATATAAAGCCTACAATAGGCATAACTTAACGCGTACATAAGTTTAAATTTGTCGGTTTAATCTTGGAGAACGGAAAATTCTCGAATAATACAACATTGACCGTCTGAAAGCATGCGTCGTAAGCTGAAGTCGCACTAAAGAAAGAGTTACGGACGTCAATAAAGCGAAATTTATGTCGCAATTCAAATCTGATTCGCTTTATTGTCCGTTTTTAATGAAAGTAATAAAAGGAGGAGAGAAAAAAAAATATATATATACATATATAAGAAAGAAAGTGATTTATTTTTTACGACGCATACATGCGTTATTTGCAATTTCCGTTAAAAATAAATAAGCGTTTTCGCGCCGCGTGCGAGTTTGGTTTTTTTTGTTTCTGTTTTTCTTTTTTCATTTCTCGTTTCCGTTTTCTTCTGATGAAAATGTTAATATTTAAAGTATTTTTATCACTTTTGTTATTGTAATATTATTATAATTTTATCTATTTTTTTCATCATCATTCATAAAACCTAATTTAATACCATATCAACACTCTCTCTATATATAATTTATATAAATAATTTCATGAAATACAATCATTAATTTTATTTTAAAACATATATATATATATATATATATATATAAGTATAAATTAAAATTGTTAAATATATTAAGTATTATAAAATTATCATTAACTGAAAAATATTATATATACCATATAATATATAAACAAAATTTAAATTCAAAATAAAAGAAACAAATGAAAACCACAATTTTAAAGATTTAAAAATTCTATTGTAATACAACGAAAATTTTCCATTAATTTACGTTGAAAATAGAAAAATAGATTAAATTTTTGTACGCGTGAAAATAAATATTTAACCGTGTTTTTAAATCACACGCAATAAAATACAATGTAATATTTTTTTAACATTATATATAAAATATTACAATTAAATTTTATCGAAAATAACACGCCACATTTAGACGCCGACGAATTTTCGCATTTAATCCTCCCCCCCTCATTAAAAGTTTAAAAAATTTCAGTCATAATAAACAATGCTTAATCGAGAATCGTTTTTTTTTTTTAATTCTCGATTATAAAATTAAATTTAACCGCGTTGTAAATAAATAAATAAAAAGTATGCACCGCACTTATAATATAATGCATTATACGTGACGGTGAATTATTATTAAAAAGTCGCATAATCGTAAAAGTTTTATATATATTCATTATATTTTAAATAAATATTTGTTTAATCGAAAAAGTTTTAGTTATATTGTTAGTAATTTTTATCTGTGATATATATTTTCGTCGTCAAAGACTAAATCGTGGTTTAATTTCATAGTTAATTCAGACAAATTGACGTTGAAGAAATGAGATCGTCACGAAAGTTAACGAGCTAAACCCCCTTATAACGTCATGAATTTCACAAAATAAACTTTTATCGTATTTATAACATACATATATATATGTATGTGTGTGTATTTATAAATATTGAAAACCTTTGACCTGAATCAAATGTCTCCAATCATCCCCATTTATGGCTCCAACTTCCAATTATAGACGCTTCATAATTTGTCATCTGTCATCGAATTTATATTTATTAATCCAATTGTTATCATTAAGGTTACCATTATTTCTAATGAGAACGGGTCGAAATTGGTTAAATAGATTTTCAAATACCTATTAATATTTAAGAAAGAACCGTAAAAAATCTAAAGACTTAAAAAAAATGGTCCTCAATCTTGAAGTCAACTTGAAGGAGGACGACTTAAAAAAAGGAGGACGGTTGTTCACTTTGTTATCATTTATATAAATATTCGTAATCATATTTAATCATTGTTTTTCGCATTCCAACCGTATCTATTAAAGATTAAATCTAAAGAGCCTGAAAATTTATCCTGTTAAATATGAAAAAAAAAATTGTGACATACATCATTTAAAATGAAAACTATGTTATTTTTCAACAATATGAAATTAAAAATTGATAAATCTATAAATACTAAAGGAACAAATAGTCGAAAACACATGCATATTTTAAAAAAAAACACACCCACCATATATATAATATATATACTTTTATTTTTTTTTATGAACGAGTACGTGTTTTAGAATATATATACATATATAATGTAAGGGGATGAGCGGTTAAGAAATAGGGGGACGGGCGGCGAGTATATCGCGCTTAATTTACGATACGCGCATATGCTCATTTACGTTTACGACTATAATATAAAATAATGTATTTATCGCGCACTCACTTTTACGTACGAGCGAAATTATAAAGTAATGCTTGTTTTTCCGTCGCCGTATGTCGGGCTCTGTTGCGCGTTTATATATTATGCGAACGAATAAAATTTTCAGTTAAACAACGACGAGCGGTCTCACGGGCGGCAAAATACTCATTAATATAAAAATTCAAATTTCACTATTACCATTTGAATTTATGCGCTTTTATTTTCGCATCGGGGTACATCTTTCTCTTTTCTTTTTTTACTTGTTGAAGACAGTTCTTTTCAACTGCCTTCAACAGATTTCTTTGTCACTTTTTAAAGGGCGGCTTCATCACTTAAAGGTCACGTTGTAATTCAGTTTTTCTTCAGGTTTTCAATCGGTTTTTTGCTCATTCAATCGTTATCACTTAACTAACGTACGTGGTTATCAGTGTTATTCGATGTCCAAACATACATATAAGACTATAGATTCTATTGAAGGCAACGTTGTTCAATGTATTCACTTTTACATCGAACATTAGCTTCAGGTTACTTTTATAAATCGGTCAATAATTCACCTGGGTTGTTCAGTCTTCGCTGACGTAAGTTAATAGATGTAATTTTCAAGCGATACTGATCTGAAGCATACAGATTGTAACGCGTAACAGCTGATGATTAGGAGGACCTGTAGGGGGATACCCTAGTCTTATGATTAAGAGATTGAATACGAATTTTATGCGACCAGAAATACTTCAACAACCCCACTTGATGACAAAAACATTCACCTTTGGTTGGATATCTAGTCGGTACCACGGAAAATTGGTAATGGGATTTTCCCGATCTCTGCAATTAATGAGTACAAGCAAAATATTAAAATTCGAAGTCTTTTTCTAGACTTTTAAGTACAAAAATTAAAATAAATATAACAATCAACAACCTTTGAATATAAAGATCCATACATATTACATAAGCTATTAAAGATATAAAAAAATCAAAAAAATATTCCTTACAAATAATTTCTATAAAATATTGTGTTTTTTGTAATATACGTTACTTTTACTTATAAGTTATATTAAATAACTTGCTTAATGCAGTTCGGTTGATTAAAAAATTTTGAAATACGTTGTATTTTTTTTTTAATTTATTCAATATATATAAATTAGTAAAAGTGACAAATTTATTTGAGATAAAAAAAAAGAAAATTTGTAAAAAATTGAACGATCACAAAACATTATATTTAGATTACCGCTATTCAAAAAATGAGCCATTTATATGGGAACAGCCTGCTATAAAGGTGAAAAAAAATAAGACAATCTGCAGTAAAACTGATACTTATCTGACACATTTTTATCGCTTTTATGGAAAAAATATCGTAGAGATATTTTTAATGGCCTTTTTTATTAAAAAAATATATATTTTTTAATTTTATATATTTTGAAGTCCGCAAAAATTTTACTGATTTGTATAAATAATTATATTAAAACACTCTGAATGATGAATTTCAATTTCTTTGAAGAGAAAAATAATATCCTATGATCAAATAAATTTAAATACTACACCGTAACTTTGAACTCTGAATGCGTTTCCAAGAGAAAAAAAAAGAGGAAATTATATTTTTTATTATTTTCTAACATATTCAGATATAGATACATTTTCAGCGAAAATAAAAAAATAAATAAATAAATAAACGTCAGATAAACAAATCCTAGAAAATATATTATTCGAACGGTATCATTTCGCACATCACGATATGTTGAGTGACGGATTTAATAATGCGCAAAATTATCCCCGAAAAGCCAAAAACATAATCCGGTAACGTTTTTCCGGGGAAAATTTCGTTTTTCCGTACAACGGAAAATCTGTGCGACGTTATAAAAACATCCCCCCATTTTACGAACCACCACCCCCTCCCCGCTTCCCCTGCTCGTTCGCTAGAAATTCGTATTTTCAGATAACATTTAATATGTGCGTTTATGTGTGCGCAATGTGCGTGTATATATATTTTGACCGTTTCGCAAAAGCATTCGTGTAATACAATATATCGCAAAAGCTTATATGTATTATATTTTTATTATTATTTCTTATATTTATTTTTTTTTTTTTTTTGAATATCGTATTTATTCCGAAAACCCCTTGAACGTTCGCCTTTTTGTTATTTTTCAAGTGTAATTTTAGACGAATATATGTAACACAATAATATATATATTAATATTTTTTCCTAGTCAATATATTCTTATTTCACAATATTTCTTTAAAATAATTCAAAATTATTCATATTATATTTAATAGTACTACATTCATGGTAATATTATATAGGTTTTACAGAAAACAAGTTAATAAAAAAAATATTATAAAATATATCTTTATTAAAATATGTAGTATAATAATATTTAAAATTTAAAAATAATTATGCAAATTTAATTCACAATTCGCATTTTAAAAATCTTTAAAACCTTGATCATATAATAAAATACTAATGTCTTTTAAATATAAACCACTTTAAAATCCTTTTTAAAATATATTAATATTTTAATATAATTTATTATTATGAAAATTAAAAAAAAAACAAGTATATAATTTGTGAAAATATATAGCCTTTGTTTTGAACCACATAAAATGCAATTTATATCCTTTGTTGAACGTTATGTAGTAAATACAAAACTTTCTTAACAATATACGTCACAACATCCTAAGAAACCACGACTTTATTATACCATATGCCGGATTATGAAATGAAATATTTTAGGAACCACTGTAACAATATCAAAAATTTTGACCCAAATGACCAATATGTCCAAAAGTTTCGCATAACTTATTTTATGTACGTTCATATATTAAAATATATACCTGGTATATGTTAAATAATACGTAATTTATAATCAATATTTATTATATAATAAAAAAAATCAATATTTAGACTATTAATATTATATAAGAGATATTTTTCAATATTACTGATGAAACTTTATTATGCAAATATTAAAAAAAAATGAATTTAGTCTGCAAAATTTTCAATATGTTGTAGAAAATATCGAACAATGGCGCACTCTAGAATACGTGTACATAGTTCGTGTGTTTGTTTACATTATTTGTGTAACGTGTAATTGAAATGTAGTTTATTCAAAATGCACTCTAAGCGAGTTCCCATAAAATACAACACTTCAGTACTTCGGCAAACCGAATCTGAATGAATTCTGTTATGGAAACACTAGCAGCAGTAACAATCAACATCAGATTTTCCATTAAAACTGTTTCATGCAATGAATATAATATATATATTTATATACGGGAAAATATTCTAGGTTGAAAATTTTATTCCATTGTTAAACAAACAGTACAATTTTAAACGGAAAAATATTTTTTTTTTTATTTTAATATAAATATATTTTTTCGATATTTAAAAAAAAATATTCGATATAATAGTTCCTTATAAAATCGTTATTTTGAGTTTAAAAATATATATTCAATATTTATATCACAAAATTTGATATAAAAACACGTGAACAACGGAGTCATTAAATTCACTGACCTACATTGAACTGTTCAGAACCTAAGAGTTCAAACCCTCATAGTTATCACATATTTTAATATAATATAATTATTAACTCAAAAAATATATCTATATTCTTTTATTTTAATTTTAAATTAAATTAAATCATTATATAATACGTTCTAATGATACTAAATAAATATATGAACAATATATTATTCAATTCATATTTGTGTAACTAAATAAATTTTGCAATAAAAATAAATATTACGTATTATTATATTTTTTATTATTGATATTTTTTTAATTAATATATTAATAAAAAGAAATAAATAAATAGAATCATTTTAGCGTTAGTTATGAAGACATACTCGTGGCATTTTCCGGAGATTTTTCCGGTTTAATTATTGAGAAACGACGCGACTTTAATTCCTCTCTATTATACAGACCAGGAATTCGTCAATTTTGTGCAGACGCATACAAATGCATTTTCACACATACAAATAAATAGTATTTATTATATATAATATCAATATTTTTTAAATAACATATTTATTAATATGAAAAAATAAATCAAATCACTTTACACTTAATCAAGTTAGCGTTAGTTATGAAGACATACTCGTGGCATTTTCCGGAGATTTTTCCGATTTAATTATTGAGAATCGACGCGACTTCAATTCCTCTCTATTATACAGACCAGGAATTTGTCAATTTTGTGCAGACGCATACAAATGCATTTTCACACACACAAATAAATAGTATTTATTATATATAATATCAATATTTTTTAAATAACATATTTATTAATATGAAAAAAATAAATCAAATCACTTTACACTTAATCAAGTTAGCGTTCGTTGTGAAGACATACTCGTGGCATTTTCCGGAGATTTTTCCGGTTTAATTATTGAGAATCGACGCGACTTCAATTCCTCTCTATTATACAGACCAGGAATTCGTTAATTTTGTGCAGACGCATACAAATGCACATTCATACACACACACACACACACTCACTCATATATAAATATAAATATATATATGGCACATAGTCACCCTCGGGGGTAAAATGAAAAACGAACTCGGGTCCAACCGTATATAGGAATTCGAACAGCATACATATGAGAATGTTCGGCATGCAGAAGCCGGCAACCCTCATCCCTATTGAACAGAAGTGTTCGCGTTGCACGAAATATTGACGATTTTCCACCGTGTACCTCGTGTTAAACGAGTTTCAACGAGCCTTTTCCAATTACACACACACACATATATGTATACACAATATACGGGGTTTTTAACCGAAACGTTAGAAAACACATGCGGTTCATTTGGACGGTTCTCGTTTTATTAATTGACTCTAAGAACGGGTTGATCTCGTTTAAAAATTTCACTCGGGAAATTCGCGCTTGATCAAAGACGCTTTTCCAATGAATTTTTGTTGATATATACTCCTTCTGCTATATATTATATCGTCAATGTGATTTTGTATAGTCATTCTATACGAAAAATTCGTTTTCGATCAAATTCATTTATGTGTATGATGTATATTCTTACGCTTGATTGACTATCGTAATTTTTCTTATATGAATAGATTTTTCTGACGTAATAATTTATTGTTATGTTCATATGAATTTTTCATTTTAATATGAAAATATTGAAAATTATTATTTACTATATAAATACACGAATTTTTTTTTTAAGTTTTATATCAAAAATAAATATATATATTAAATCGACCGAAAATATAATAATAAAAATAATTTCAAATAAATAAATTTACGTAACTTATATTAAATGTTAAAAATAATACATAAATGACATTTAAATTTACTTTAAGAAAATATAATTTATTTTATACTTCTTATAACAAAATTATTTTTATTCAATATTAAAAATTTTATTATAAATTCAAATATAAATATTTAGAGCAAACTAAAACTTTGAACCAAATTTTTAGTAAAACATCTGAACTTAAAAATATTAAATATTTAAATCGTATTTGATAATCAAATTCATTGTAATAATAATTTTATACTATTGCAATTTAAATTGAAATTATATATTTACAATTTTTTTTATATAAATTAACGATAATTAATATAATAATTTAAGCACGTGCGTCAATAAAACGATTTTGAACGCTCATATTTTGATTAATATATAATAAATATTATAATTATCATAACGTTTATTTATCGCATCGGAAAATATATTTTCCGCAACATCGCATACCCGAATTTCCATACGTTTTAGTCAACCGTAATCAAGCCAAATGTTATCGAAACGCGAAAATTATCATAGAATTGCAGTTTAGACGTGTTTTTACATGCGTTTTCCTCTTCTTCGCTGCATAATTCATCGCCCGTTGGTTTGTCCGTTTGCGCGCGAGTAACGCGCTTTAACCGTGTTTCCTTTAATCTTTTCGTTAATCCATCGAAATAACCGCTCGCACGCCGTTAAATATTATCGCTAATTCGCAATGAGGATTAAACGCTTTTAATATCATTTTTTATCGTGAAAAAAAGTGAATATTTATATACATATTATATTTTCATAATATTTAATCTCTCCAATTATTTTTAATTAATGGTTTTTTTTCGTTATATATATATATATTCGTATATTTCTAACGATGTTAATCCGATTGTCGGAAAAATTCTGTCATTATTGCGGCGTTATTAATGAATTTCATTTTCGCACTAACTGACCTGGATTTTTCTTTTTAATTTTACACGAAATATTAAAAAAAATGTTTATCCAATATTCTCGTACTACAATATTATATAAAATATGGTTTGAAAAATGATTACAAAACATAATAAATTATTTCTATTTTTTTTTTTCAATATATTTACATTTATATTTTTTCTTTGAAACTTTAATCGTTAGCTATTTGACTAATTCTCAAACGAATTTATATCTCATCTTTACATACATATTCCTATTGAAAGCACTACTATAATTATATTTTAATTAAAATTAAAAATATATATCGTATATTATTTTGTAATAGATTTCTGTCAAAACATATTCTTTTCTCTATTAACGTGCTTAATATAATATTATTTACTATTTTTCATTATATATATAATATTTTTTTTTTGTTTCCGCTTTTGATATCTTACAATGACGTTAATATATGATACGAGATATTACTTCGGTAATCTCGTCAAACTATGTCGGAAAATAATATAAATATATACATATTTTTTTTTCATGTCCTTTGTCTAATATTTCATATTTTTTTGTCGATTGGGAAAATTACGTTCGTAATGTATTTTTTGTTCGATTTCCCGATACACGTTCACATTTTATGTATCTATCACAATATTTACTGTTACATATTAGTTACATATATTTTTATACTCTTATATATAAAATATATACGTGAAATATTTTTATTTATAAATTCACATATAAAAAAAATGGAGAACACAAAGGGTTTATTTTCATAAATGATATAGAAAATATTTTCATATATATCATATATATAAATATAATATATATATTCTTCTACCTGAAAAATATTATCGATTAAAAACGACATTAACGCTATACAATTTGAACATATATAAATATAACTACTTTTAATAATATAAAATATCTTAATCGTATTACAGCCTGAATATATGGAAATTTTCTTTATTTTATCTATATTATGTACCTCATTTTTATACGTGTATTTTTAATTAAAGATTATTCTTAAAAAAATAGTCCGACCTATAGAAATATATAATACGAGTAACATATATAAATTTTAATTTTCTGGAATAGCTTTGGAAGCTCTATATTTAATATCCAACTCTGTATCATTCTACAATTTATATTTATATATATATATATATATATATATATAGTCATGTATAACACTTATCACACCCTCATATTTTACGTATGACTAAATGTCTCATATCTCATATACTATCTGGTTGAGTAATCTGTTCTCTCATATGACTTTATGCATATGTGTTTATGAATATTCCGTTACTTGTTACATCAAACTAAAAGTTGTACAACTCGTACTATTTACATATTGTTAAATAACGGAAATAATTATTAAAGTTTTCGCTAATACATACATATATATATATATATATATATATATATATATATATATATATATATATATATATATATATATGTGTGTGTAAGAAAGAATTTTTAATATTTTTTTTCTTATTATATTACAGCATCGAGACACCCAAGAAACCTTGGCGGTTCTAGATCGTCTGGATCTCGACACCGAAAAGCCTTCCGACGAAGAAGTAGCCAGAAAATTTGGTTTCGAAGAAGATTATTTTAAAGGTACGGTTTCGTGGTGGCAACATCTGAAACCGCAAATGTGGAGTCTGTTCGACGAACCCTACAGCTCCAATGCAGCCAAGGTAAGAAACGTATCTGTTCTGAAACCACCTTAAAAATCCATCAAATCCCACAATACTACCTCATATATACACAGTATAGATATGTGAAAATATATAATATATATACACAAGATATGTTAGTGTATATATTGTATATATATATATATATATATATATATATATATATATATATATATATATATATATATATATAATAGGGGTTCGGTCCCTTTCATACAATGCGTGTATTTTGTGTAACTTTTTTTTCAGATCAACGACTTAGAAAATTACGGTCGACGCGTTTCGTATACGACGCATAAATAAATTTCAGCCCTATAAATACGTATCAGATTTTTCACGGCCATTATAATATTTTATTCGGGTATTATTAGTCAGCCAAGTGTAATTTTATGTATAATAATGGCGAAACTTTCGCAGGATCGATGCGTGTATAAAAAAAATCGCTAGAAGTTGTATTGCGATTTTTTTTTCTTTTTTTCGATTATAAATATTATCAACGTAAATATTTCGTATCGTTCGATCGTTTCATCTTTATTGATAATACTGACAATTCTCAAAATATACAAATTTTAATAAATTAATTTATTTAATTAACGATAAAGAGGTCGCAATCATTCAACGTTGAGTAACATTTGATATTTAGGTCAATTTTTTTATATTTTATATAATATACAATACTCACTTTATTAACTATAAAAATTGATGCTGAAAATAATAAAAAAGGTTGTTTTTCAATTAGCATTTTTTTCTAGATTTAATTAAAAAATTGATTAATACAATTAACTTATGATTTATTTTCATGGAATCGGATCAAAACAATAAAAGTCGACCTCGTTCCGTTTCAAGCAATTTCTTTAATTAAATTTATGTTTTTTATCATGAAATTGAAAACTATTCCTAATGTTTATAATAAAGCTAATAATTAAACTCGTTTTTAGAATAAATGAAATTATGGGACGATTATATTTTTGATATTCCATAAAACTTTCTAATCGATCCGATTTAAAAAATACAATAAATTTTACAACTACAAAAATAGTATAATATTAAATTAAAATATAAAAATAATTTCAATACGAAAATTATATAATTACATAGCATTTAATCTAAAGATACTCCCAATTATTCTGCATCAAGTTAACCATTTTTATTAAAAATATCTTTCTTTTTAGTCTAAAATTACAATAAAAAATAAATAAATAATTAGTAACGTATTTGAATTTATTAAGAATTTACATTCGTTAAGTACACTAAATGAATATAAAAATTTATATGGAAGTTAAGTTTTTTTTAATGAACTACCATATATTACTATGAATAAAATTATAATATTTATAAAATAAAAATATGTTACACGAAAATTTTCAATATATTCATTATATAAAGTTTGCAAATTTATGAACGTACAACAATTTAATTTTGATAATAGCACTGAAATTTAATAACGCAATGAAAATATTTGATTTAACTTTGTTTCATATTACGCATTATATAACACTTTTTGTAATGCGAAATCTTCATAGGCAGAATATTTTGAATGTGTGCTTCAAACTCCAAAAAACAAGGCTTCTCTCTTCAAACGAAATCAATACACTATATATGAACATCCTCATATTCAACTCATAAACGTAATATATATATATATATATATATATATATATATATATAATAGAAAAAGAAAAAAATAATAATAAAATTCACATTATACGTGGATAGCGTTACACACGTCGTCGACGTGAAAAATTCTACTTTCTTACGAAATTTTCCCAATTTTTCGCGCACATTACCTTATTTTTCTTCGCTATATTAACGCCAGTATGAAAGTTTTTCAGTAGGGTTGAACGTTTTGTATCGACGAAAGATATCAGATTACTTTCTTTATCATCGTATATATATTAAAAAAATAATTATTAATATCAATACTGTTACTTTGTTTATTCATCAATTGAACGTGTCATTAATATTTTCATCATACTATTCATATATTATTTTATATGAAATAAAATTATTTATATTGATTATATTTATATAACTATATAATTTTTATTAAATATAATAAAAATGAAACAACATTAGATTTATGATATTTTTATATTATTCGCGTTTTCAACCCTCAAAACGAGCCTGCGAACGTCTTTTTTTTCTTCCCCAAGTCTAGCCCCGGTTCTATCTTTTCATTTTCTTTTTTTCTTCTTATTCTTTCCATTCTTCACGTGCAATACAATATGTATTACTTGTAGAGGGTTGGTGCGATTTCGTGAGTACCTCGTAAAATATTTAATATACACGTACACGAGTTCACATATATAGTATGTTCCCATCAAACACCGAAAATGACAATGCAACAACTTTGTACAAAAAAAAAAAAAAAAACTTTAATGTGCTCCGCGGGTGAAAATTGAATTTTTCCTGCGGTCCTGCGGTTTTTCGCCTCTGTTTATATATATATATATATATATATATATATATATATATATATATATATATATTATTTTTGTTCGTTTCAACCGCATACGTGTATTTTAATTCTAAATGAAAAGTTGAGGATTTCACGTGCGCGTTCACATTAACACGCGTTTATAAAATCCGTTTTCGGCGTCCGGTTTAATCCTCGAAATATATACAAGCAAATATGTTGAAAAAATATAGAACCGTATATATATATATATGTTAATAGTTCAAAGCGAAAATTATTTTTGGTTTATTCTATATTTTAACAATCAAAAGTTTCTTTATATCACAAGAATTCGAACCTTTAATCCATATATAAATACTATCTATTAACTATCACAATTTATACTCTAATATTATTTAAAATTATATATATATATATATATATATATATATATATATATATATATTAATATTTCTTCTGAAAGATCAAGAGATCAAATTGTTAAGTCTGATAAAAAATTCACGAGAAAACTATTCTAAATATATTTTTTTCGAGTGAATTTCGAACATATCTATAATTACTGCATTAATATATTATATAGAAAACTAACATATCTAAAAAAAAGAGATGAGTTTTCAAGTATCGTATCATCAGACATCAAACTCGCAATTCGATCACGAGACTCGTAGTATAGTAATCAAATAAACCGCAAACTAACCGTGTAACCTTATCTAATACATTAACACTACCGTATATTAATAAATCTTCATTTATATTAATATTTATATAATTCGTTATATAAAATTAATATTTTCCCTAATACAGATCTTTGTCTTACATCACAATATGTATATATATATATATATATATATATATATATATATATATATATATATATATATTATAATAACACGATATGTGACCTTAGTAAAGTATCTGTATCGTGTATTTTCTCGGAACTGGGGGTCGTCGTGGACCCAAACTTCCCTCGAAGGCGGCATGTGTAGAGATTAACACGCCTCAGTATTGATAACACATCGGTTGAATAATGTCAAACAGGGTGTTTTAGGTGGCTGAAAAGGCTATATAGTGAACACCCTAAGTGCCACCGACGTCGTCGTCGTAGTTCACTATCTGCAACCCTCGCCCGCGATGTCAATATTCTGATCCCGCATCAGCAAATTGAAATTTAATATCGACCGTTTTCACCCTACGAGAGAGCCTTTTCTTAATATTTCGCCGTGTAAAAATAGATTATGTAGTGTTTATTCGATTATTTTTTTTTTTATGTTTTTTGTCGGATAATTATACATATATAAATAAATATTTTATTTTAAAAATCGATTCTAAACTATTTATAATTGCAAACCGTAATCAAAAATCTAAATGTATACAAGTAGAATCAATATTATTATATAAATATGAAAATTTTAAGACGAAAATTATATATTAAAAAGTCCCTACTTTAATATAAATTACATGTGGTAATTCACTTATATATAATTGTAACGTTTAATTTCAGACTAACATCACTATATCATAATATTATATAAAAAAGTATTTTAGTTATATAAAATATAATATATAATATATAATCTCAAAAATATTTTTAGCATTATTTTTGCTTATTTTTAATCCATCAAAATATTTTATATGTAATATCAAAAATTTTTCAATTCTATTTTTCATCTTCAATATATAATATGCAACGTGTTACATATTTTACAACATGTGTGAAAATTTTTAGAGTCGCTAATATAAATAGTATTGAAATTTTTCACACATGTTGCTTTATAAAATATGTAATATTTTGTATATGTGTATGCTTTAAAAATTCATATATAATAAATAATACCTTTTTTAAAGAAATAAAATACTATATTTCAACGTATATAGTATTATAGATTTATCTGATAAAAGACGTCGAACAGAAACTAAAAAAGATCATTGCAATCTAATAAGCGAAGACCGAGGAAGAAATCGCTTCCTCAATCTTAGGATTCGATTTCCGTCGAAAAATTTCACCTTTACTCATCGAAATACAAAAAAAAAAAGAAGAAGAAGAAAGACAAGAGAAAAAGAAGAAAAGGAAAAAAGAAAAGAAAAGCGAAACAATCGAAGGAAAAACTTCGTTCTGTACATTAAGTGAACGAGCGTAAAAGAAAACAATAAAAATCAGATGGAAAACGAACCTGTAGCGCTATTATCATACATTTTGTTTCAACCGTGTAAAAATGGAATTCGATGGAAAAAAATGTTACTGTTGTTTACTTTTTTTAGTTTTTCTTTTTTTTTTTTTTTTTTTGTAGTCGAGTACCAATTTATTCACATAACAAATGTGCAAAATGGAGCACAACTCAAACCGAACAATCGAGCTCGCTTTGTTGAGGCGAATTTTCAATTAACTATTGTGCTACTAACACATAACATATGTGCTCGTAGTCATTCCAAAAATGCTACATATATATATATATATATATATATATATATATATATATATATATATATATATATATATATATATATTCACATTTTATGTATATATTTTTTTGATAACAGATATAATAAAAAATAATATTTTTTTTTGTATAGAATTTCCTTTGAAATGTTTGAAATGTTGATAAAAATTTCGATTATTTCGTTATAGCTGTTATTATTCGCTGTGTCGCATTCGATTATTGGATTAAATATTTAACTCGTTTTTTTTTTACGAAGATCAAAAGTGCTAAAATATTTTATGCATCGTTTCGTTATTGTTTTTATTTTTTTTTTTTTATTAAATTTATTATGATTAAAAAAAATTGACAATTACAATATGAATTAAATTTACTGAAGAATATTTAGTAAAAATCATACGCACAATTTTTATTGATGTTAGCATTTATAAAAAGATTTATATAGTAGAACTGTGAAAATTACAAGAAATACCATAATATTAATTAAATTAAAACTTTGAAAAACACGAAAAAATAGTCATTTTACTTGTAAATGGAAAAATAAAAGAATCATTTCTATGAAATTAAGTATTGTGTAATAAAATTTTGTTAATAAAAAACTATTGTTATTGGCCATATTTCATAAAAAATACGTTTTTCTGAACACTTAAAAATTATGTTTTAAATAACAATATTTTTCAGCCGTTTTATTGAAAAACGGGAAAACTTTCTTTTACATCTAATATATAAGATTTTTAAAGATATATTATGTTTTATCAGATTTCAAAAATCTGCTGTTTATTCAAAAAATATACAACTGTTTGTAATGTTAGTTAAATAGCATTAACTATAAAAAGCGCTAGTGACTTATAAAATAAAATATTTATTTTTAATGACTTTCGAATTAAAAATACACCTTTATGAATAATAAAATATACGCTATTATTAAATGCAAATAGAAAATTGGAAATTTATACATTTTCATATCAAACTTGTATCATCAGATTGCAATTTTGCTGAAAGAAAAGTTTAGTATTATTTATTGCTAGAGTTTCATAGGAAATGTAAATCATTAGACTGTAGCAATTTCCATATATTAAAAACTTTTGTTATTACAAGATTAACATAAAATTATTTTTATTAAAATAAATAAAATGATTTATTATATCATATCTCGTTTCCATTTTAAAAAATACCGTATACTATCAAAACATTCGTGATTTCGAAATGTCAGAATTTAGATTTTGAATATGAAAATATATACATTTTCTTACTATATACAAATAAATTCAACTTTAAACGACTATTTGATCATATATAAATATATATATGTGTGTGTGTATTACATGCAAATTTTGAAAAATAAATAATAATCGTGAATTTCCACACCCGATTTCAATATCTTTGCCGTGTATCTGATAGTGAAAAATATATTGGCACCAATAGAACCGAAGGCTGCTTCATAATTCTTGACTGTTTTTTTCCATTTTCCAATTGGGGAAAATGCAACGAGAAAATACCAATGAACAACGAGCGCTTGTTTGATTTATCGATTGCGCATTCGAAGCGTTATTTATTTCGTTTTTCTTTTTGTTTTTCATGCAACGATTTTCATACAGTTAACGGCATAACGGATTACAACCACTTATCATTGCTCGAGAAAATTCGACCATTTTTCCGACCTAATAATATTTTTATCGACACACATATACACGATATATCAATTTTATATCCAGAAAAGTATTAAAATTTATATCGAAAAATTGTTAGATATCTTTTCGTGAGTCGAATTTTCTCAAGCTTCTGCTTTATTATCATCATAATTATTATTATTGTTATCATTGTCATTGTTATGTTTTCATCTCGATGCTTTTTTTCGCATTTTCAGTAGAAATTCTTTTCGTATTATGATATTATCGTGGTGTAATCTCATTTATCTGAATCAAACGATAATAATCCGGATAATTGAATTCGCTCTATGTATGACGCAATGAATAATCAGCTTTATCTAGTTTTTTGTTAATTATTTTCCACTGATTGTATTCTCTTTGTTATATCTGCAAGATATCACGCAACTATTAAACGTTTTATTAATATAAATTATAATTTTATATTGCATTTTTATCATACATATCCGATGAAATTGCATTTTATATATATTATGCTAAAAGCTCAACGAATTCATTGTTTTATCTTTATTCATATATAAATATATTTTCATTATTAATATAATATAATAAATGTGAAATTATAATACTTATTATATTAAATATGTTTCAATAAAAAAACATAACATTGGTACTAAACATATATTTTATTTTTTAATTAAAATTATTTATTTTGTAATATTTATATAAATTTAAAAAAAAAATATTATTAAATATAATTTCTGTTTCACGTTAAATCTTATACAGCATCAAAAACAGTTTTGTTCGCAAAATACTAACATATCGCACATTTAATGAAACGTACCATATTTTGTTGAAAAGCTTCGAAACGTCTCTAAAACATAAACTTAAAGCAGATGTTCTAGGATTTGTTAGATACACACTTGGTCCGTTAAAGTTCTTACCATCGGTACTCCCTTCTATAGTTTATTCGTTTAACTAATTCGCCTATCGTCGCAATTAACATATTAAACCGTACTACAAATTATATAATATTCATAAAATTTTAATAAATAATTAAAATATATTTATATATATATATATATATATATATATATATATTTTACTTTTTTCAGATAATTGGCGTCATATCAGTTTTCTTCATATGCGTTTCCATTTTATCGTTCTGTCTGAAAACGCATCCGGATATGAGAGTGCCGGTCATTAGGAATATTACTGTGAAAACGGCGAATCAAAGCACCGGTTGGGTATTAGATAAAACTCAGACCAATGCTCATATTGCCTTCTTTTATATAGAATGTGTATGTAATGCATGGTTCACACTGGAAATACTCGTGAGATTCATATCGTCGCCGAACAAATGCGAATTCATCAAAGCATCGGTGAACATCATCGACTATATAGCGACGCTTAGTTTTTACATAGATCTTATATTGCAAAAGTTCGCTTCGCACCTGGAAAACGCGGACATATTAGAATTCTTCTCGATCATAAGAATCATGAGATTATTCAAATTGACCAGACACTCGTCGGGTTTGAAAATTTTAATACAAACGTTCAGAGCGTCGGCAAAAGAGCTGACGCTGCTCGTTTTCTTCCTGGTGCTGGGCATCGTCATATTCGCAAGTTTGGTTTATTATGCCGAAAGGATACAAGCAAATCCTCACAACGATTTCAATAGTATACCGTTGGGTTTATGGTGGGCATTGGTCACAATGACAACTGTGGGTTATGGTGATATGGCACCAAAAACATATGTTGGAATGTTTGTTGGAGCACTGTGTGCACTTGCTGGGGTAAGTGTATGAAATAAATCTTTTTTTTTTTCATAATAAAATATAAATATAATCTAAAATTAAAAAAAAACGTCAAAGCACTTTTACAATTAAATATAATGATGAAAATAAAAACGGTGCATAATAGATAAAAATAATGCAATGAAAATACCGTTAACATTTTTTATTATACAATTTAAAAAAAATGGATCGTATCTTCGTTTTCACATATCGTGCATTCGACATATTAATTATACGTGGTATTTCAACTAAATTAAATTCGTTGTTTTGTCGATTGGAAAATGCTTTCAGCACTCTATGAAAAATATCACGCAATAAAACGTGTACTCGTTATACAATACAATAATTTAAAATGTCTTTTATAATTTCTATATGTACATTTTTTTTTTATTGGATACTGATAATTTTATATTAAATCTTTTAATTTTATACACATTTTAGGTACTTACGATAGCACTTCCGGTTCCCGTCATTGTATCCAATTTTGCCATGTATTATTCTCACACGCAAGCCAGAGCAAAATTACCCAAGAAAAGAAGACGAGTTTTGCCTGTTGAGCAACCTAGAGGACCAAGACTTCCTGGTAAACACTCTTTAATTACTTATCAAACCTTTTAATTATTATATTATGTGATTAATATATTTTTGCCAAATATTTTTTTTTTAGGTCAAGCAGGTCCTGGAGGTCCACCAGGTTCTATAACAGGTGCTCCGGGCCAAGGCGGGACTCCAGCTGGTCCAGGAGCTCCCGCTGCTCAAAACAGACGTATGAATGCCATCAAAACCAATCATCCAAAAGAGATGATGGGAGCCAAAATGGGTCAGTATTATCATCAAAAAAATATCAACATTTATCTCATCATTTTAATAATAAAAAATTGATATCATACTATATAAAATAATATGATAAAGTCGACGACCGAAGAATTATCTCGTCCGTTTATATGTACGACGATGACAAATATAATAAATAAAATTTTCGTCAATAATTAATATTATGATGCTATATTTTATTTTTCATTTCGTTTTATTTTGAAAATACGCTTTATTCGATCACTTTAATGTTGTAATCGGCGCAATGTTTTAATTTTTAGCATTATTGGATCTTTTTTTTTTTTGAAAAAAAACGTCATTATAAGCAAATGTATTATATGAGAAAAAAAACCGTCAAATTTTGACGGTCGCATACTAACTTATAATATATATATTTTATTATTTTTGCTTTATTCAAAAACCTTAAATCATTATTCAAAATCATTTCCTATAAAGACCATGTAACAGCAATTGATGGCTTAATTTTTGATATTCACATCATATATCATAATTCGATGTGCACAGTATTTTAAAAATTTTATAGTAGATTGAGCTGTCTAACGACAATCGAAATTTTAACTGTGAACTATTTTATTATAAATAATTCATATTTTACTAATGAATACTTTGAGGTCGACAAGAAGACGAGTGTTGTGCTTTATTTATCATACTTATGTGCTTTAAATATTTAATTCATTTTTCTTTTTTTTTTGTTTTATTATTATTATTATTATTACTAATTAATTAATTAATTAATAAAGAAATGCTATGTTATATATGCATATATGATACTAAATATATTTTAAAACTTACAATAATGCGAATGAAATTAATCTCAAATTATTTTTTTTAATATTATTTATATATATATTCAATAATCTATCTATTTCATAGGAATAATTTGAGATATTTTCATTTGAATATATTGTATTTTATTATAGAAAAATGTTTAAAATGTATTTTTTAAATAATTAAACCAGTTTTTTATATATAAAAATATAATAATATATCAAATTTAATATTGAATATTTAAAGAATATCTATATTTATATATTCAATATTAAATTTTAGAAATAAGGCCTTTGAAGGCCATTTTTTTAAAATATATATATTATTAATTTCTGACTTAATATTTTGAATTCTAAATTTGATTTTGTATTAAAAATATAATAAATTTTATATTACAATAATTTATTTATTTTATCGTATTAAAATTGATTTATTAATTAATTTTTCATATATGCATATAAACAATGAGAAAAAATCGTAAAATAAAAATACAACAGCTATTTTTATATTTATATATTTAATACATATATATATAAATAATAACAATATGAAAATATGTGAAATATTACGATTATTTTGCGTATTTTTACATTCATTGTGCGTTTGTGGTGCCCAATTCCACAGATGGCGACCGTAGCGAGCTAGAGGCCATGATCCAAAGCACCCCTAACCACTACAAAAAAAAGAACCTGAGCATGCTATAATGGCCAATATGGTCGAAGCTCTTCGATCGGGAAAAAAATCGCTAGAACTGATCGAAAACCAAACCAAACCAAAACCAAAAAAAAAAAACACGTCCGTTTTTTTTTACAAAAAAAAACTTGTCGTTGTCGATGTGATTGGCCAAAAAAAAACAAAAAAAAAAGATAACACCGAAACGACCCTATTACACTACCGAATTTTCCATTTCCCGGCTCCGACCCAACGTCACCGCATATTATAACCGTAATAATCACAACAACCACTGTCCGACCACCCGTCGTCATAATCACAATTATCACACCACTTTCTCGATTATTAATTACTCTAACTAACTATTATTATACTTTCGAATGCACAACTATCTATCTATTGTCTGTCTTCTATCTTCTTTAATTGATTGTTTAGTACAGGCGTGTCAAACTCATACAGTATTGCGGGCCACATACGCTCTTTTGTGTTCTAATTTATGAACCGCACTGTTCAAAAAAATAATAATAATAATAGAAAACGATTATATTTTATTTATTAGTTTTTTTTCCTATTACATAGAAAGTATAAAAATTCCATATAACATGTTCAAATTTTTCAACTGCAAACATTACATATTTGATATTCGTAAAATCACTTATAATTAATATAAACTGTACACTGCAACCTCATTAAACGGTACTACATACAATTAAAAACAAAATTTACTTTTAAATATTAATTTTATATATGTTATCAAAAATAGTACATCTCGTCGGGCCGCATGTGGCTCGCGGTCTACGCGTTTGATATGCCTGGCTTAGTATATACAAATTGTAGAATATTGAACAAAACCCCTTTTTAATTCATCGTCCTAATCACTAACAGATAACATTACGTATACATTGATAAATTTGCTTTATATGCTTACTTTGCTTTATATGCAAATTTCTAATATACAATTTTATAGAAAGAAACATAACATACCTTATATATATGTTAGTAGCTTTTTGCTAAAAACGTAATTTTTCTAATATATATTTAAAAGAAAATCTAAAAATATAGCTGTATAATATTTGCTGATTGATGCATCAAATTTTTAATATTTATTTTCTTGCGACATAAAAAGGGATTGTAATTTATTTTATTGCGACATAAAATATATTGGGAATAATGATAAAATGAAAACGCATGCATCTAAGAAAATGCACGTTTTTTCTATTTCCTCAGAGACATATACCATATTTTCTGTATTGAAAATCTATCTTTTTATTATATATAATATATACATCATCTTTATATATAATTGAAAAAGAAAAAAAACTATTAAATCGTTCAGTTATTCGATCTACACATTAAAAAGGAAAACATCACATATATCTAAAAACACTACAACGTTTCCATATTAAACAAACACTATCCTTCCTTATAACAATCCTTATGCAAAATAATATCCTTAAATATATATATTTATAAATAATATATAAATACACGACCACCGCTCGTAGCTCCCAAAAAAAAATTAGAAGCTTTAGCAACCCGCTTCCCGACTGCCATCATCGCAGGTTTGATTTTTAACTTTTTCGTTTATTTTTTTCTAATTTTCATTCTTCGAATATTAATTTTCATTATTTATTTTTCATTTTCATCTTCACTTTTCTCATATTTTTCCTTATAAATATATATATTACTGATTTACTGCTACATCTATATATATATATATATTTTTTTAATAGTAGTTGGTGATTATTATTTTTTTTTAATTTTATTTATAGCAAGAAAATCATGAAAAAATATATGAGTTCTTCAATCTGCTTGCACCATATTTTACAAATTTTGTGTCTATATATATATTTATGCTAGCATATTGTTAATTATGTCATAATTTTTAATGAATAGTTATTTATACGTGATTATATGATGTTGTGCTTTAATCGTCCGTGTATTTATTGTTTATTTATTTATTTATGTATTTTTTATATATATATATTTATAGTGAAGTGACGCTTTCGTCGTCGTCAGCTTTATGTGTGTTTTTTTTTATTATTATATATATATTATCTATTGTATACAAAATTTTTTTTTCATATGTTTTACGATGTTTGAGATCGTTTTCGCGACAATTTTATGAACGCATCCCCCGTTTATTCGTAAATATATATTTTATTCTAGATTTTTTTTACACGTGAAAAACGCAACAGATTTTATAGTAGTATTTTTCCGTAAAAATAAAATAATAATAATAATAATATCCGGATAATGGTACGGTAAAGGCGTTCGTAAAACAAAAAAAAACTGACTTTAAAAGTGTTTTCAGATGATGAACGACGCAACTCGAATTTGGGAAGAAATGGGACCAAAGCTTCAGTGGATGTAGGGCGGAACTAGAACCGCTATAGGGTACCGAAAATCAATATAAATAATAATTAAAATTTTCTTTTGGCCAAAACTCTGTATGGCGTATGGAGAATGTATATCTATTTAAAAATTTAATACCATATATATATAAATTAATCCATGGTTGCATATTGTATAATAAAATTAAACAAATCAAAAAAATATTAACATATATTATATTATATATATACCCTGTAGTGTACCCTTCTGATTGTTATCGGGAATTAATAGATTAAATATTTAATATCAAATTAAAATCTAATATTTAATCTATGGTTCCATTAAAATCTATCTAACGTTTCCATCTAATTGATTTCTGAGACCATTAAAAATAATATAAATATATAATAAACATTATGAAAAAATGCGTAGGAAATTATTTTAGAAGCATGCTGTGTTTTAAATATATAAATACAAGCCAATAGGTAATACATATAATTGGAATTTATTCACAAATAATATTTACATACATTTTCAACAAATTCTAACATTAATTTTACACTTACAATTTTCAATATCTCTCTTTTTGGATTCAATTCTTGACATATTTATCATGATTTAAAAATAAATTATTATATCTTTAATAAAACAAAATCAAAAATATACGCATTGATAATTAATTACCTAGAGCTTTATTGTAATTACTATATATTTTAAATACACTGATTTATAATAAATAACAATAAATTCCTCATGCGCTATAACATCAATTTTATAATTCTATGCTTAAAAAAAATAATTCACACGACATATTCAACACATCTAATTATATGTTTTACCGAGTAAAATTATTATTGAAAAAAAAAATAAAACCGCATGTAAAATACATCCTTTTTTTTCAGACATAACCATTAAATAATCATAAATAAATAAAATAAAAAAGAACGTGCATGGCAATGAATGTTTACATATATATAATTGTGGCGATATTTGTTTATTGAACGCATCATATATATATATATTTTTTTTACTATAAATGTTCTACACATATTTATATTATTATTATATTATGAAATATTTTCATCACATATTATTCCCATTTTATATATATATATATATATATATATATTTTTTTTTTTTTTATTTGTGTTTGATATATGTTGTGTTTACATACGGATATGTGCATGATATATTTTAATAATTCGACGTTTACACAGAAAAATAACCATGTTTTTTTTTTAAATAAATTATGAAAATTCACACAGAGCATTTTTCATCTTGTATGTATTTATAATATGCATGTTGTGTGATCTATGATATAGATTACGTTTTGTTTTAAAATTATATTTAATATTATCATGAAACAGGTTAGTATTAAAAAGTATTTTTATGTATAATTTAAATGATTTTGGGATAATTTTTGAGCATTGAAAATCATGATTAGTTCCATATATATATATATTTTTTTTTTTAACTGAGCTTTTTTCAGAAGGCTTGTGTAGATTAAACGATTGTGAGCGAATTAAATAACGATTTTTTTTATTTAAATATATATATATATATATAAAATTAAATTTTGATTATGTTTATTATATTAATTTATTGTTTTAATTGATATATAGTTACACTAAGTATGATGCCCGGTGTTGGCCTGACTGCAACGTTGAGTCCAAACGGTCTCGATATGAATCCAGCCTTGGCAATGATGAAGGCGACCCAGTGTTTCGAAAATTTGGCATTTAGCGGTAAACCACTGGACGCCGAAGCCAACCTGATCAGCAAGGGTCTGATGGAGAAGAACGTCACGGAAAAGGGTTTCTTGGAGAAGAATAATATGACGGCGGAGCCGAAACCGGAACCGGAAAACGATCCGGAACCGAATCGATCCGACGACGACGTATGCGGCGAAGATAAAAACTGTGAACTGCAATCGCTCGTTCAGTCGTCATAATCGCTGCGAAGTTTTTAATTTATTAATATATTAAAATATATATATATATATATATAGCAAATATAATTTTCCAGAATGTGGCTTATAAACGAAAAAAAAAACAATAAATAAATAAATTAAACGGACTAAAACGGTGTCGATGAACCAAAATATGAAAACTAAAATCAAAAAAAAAACAAACAAACAAACTCCAAGTGCATAATTCAAAACGCTAACTCGCTAGTGGATATTAGTTTTTTTTTTTTAATAACAAAATTAAATGAAATATATATGTATGTAATTCCCGGTATATATTGATGATAATAGCAGATTTCATATATTTTTAAAAATATTATAAATATATAATATCGCTGAATATTGATTAGAAATGATGATATATATATTCGCATCATTTATTTCTAATTGATATTCAACAATTGTATAATTGAAAAAAATATATATATTTAATTTTTTTATAAGCAAATTTATGACTTTAATCTTATTTTTACCGCATATGTGTTTTGCATGTAAGATATAAAAATAACAGAATAAAAAGTCCATTTAACGCAAATATACAGTATATGACGAAAATTGTTAAATTTTAATATAAATTTAATTTCATAGTACTAATGACATACAGAAATTATACGTATATACATATATATTATTTAAAAAAATGTTTTAAATATATAAATATGTCGTTAACATAAAGACGCATTTATATTAAAAATAAATAAATATTTAAATGAATTAAAAAAAACGCATATGCACATAAATAAATGTATAAATAATAAAAAAAATGATTTAAAATCATGATATAATATAATAATAATAAATCATTCGAGTTGCGATCGGATTATCGATGACATAAGAAAATTGCCATCGGAAAAGCCTGATGGCAATTTTCGCGTATATTTTTATATTTAAAAAAAAATATTATGTAAAACATATAAAATATTATAAAAATTCCACAAAAAAAAAGATTTTGAACAATGTTAAACAAGAATAAATTATTAATATATTATAAATAAATACAATTGGCAATCCGATCGCCGCTTTTTAATAATTATTACTTAAATTCATCTTTATTAAAAAAAAATGTCGCTTTTGCATGTAAAAGAAAAAGAAATAAAATTATATATACTTGTTAACTATAAAATATACAAATTATATTATTATTGTTTATTATATTGATATGGGTAAAGTTATTAATTTGTGACCATTCACAATTTTATTTTCACAAATAATACTGCTTATAACAGTGCTTCTCAACTTTTTTTCAACTCATGATTTACAAAAACAATATTTTTTTAATTATAAGTGTTTTTAAGTAACAACTTATAATTCTAGTTTTAAAAATATATTATTTTAGAAATTTTATAATCGGTTTTATATTTTTATCTATTTTAAACAAAATTATGATTCTTTTGATTGTTTAAATTATGTCCATGTAATAACTTGACCCATAAAATATGCGCATATTAAATGAATTATTGTTGAAAAATAGATTTTTTTTTTAATTTTTCAATACCACCTTAAAATATAAGCACACACATTTCATATATAACCATTGTTTTTCAAACATAACAATTTATGTTTATTAAGTGAAAAAAAAATTGATGTATATATTGAGAAAAAAAAACACGTAAGATATGGATTAAACAATACACTCAAAATAACAATAATTTGTGTAATTATGAATATTTTTCTCAAGTATCGTAATAATAATAGTTGTAATGAATAATATATAAATATATATATATATATTGGATTAGTGAGAATCACAGAGACTTTGGACCAAGATTTTTAAATTATCTTTGTGATATAAATTCATATTAATATTTAAATTTTAAATACAATGGGTTCATTGGATTTTTTTATTGCAAAATATTATATCGATTTTTTAAAAAATCGTAGTGTTTCTCAAAATTTTGATTTTTATTATTATTATAATTGCAATTATGAATTCTTCCAATTATTCAATTTGTGAATTAATAATTGATAAAATTTGCATTGATTAACATATTTTTATTATATTTTAATCATACTTGAGAAACGTTGTCAGAATTAATATAAATATTATAATGGTTTTTTTTTATAACTTTATATTGTTAAATCACTCCATATATTGAATGAATTAGACATCACTAAAAACGATTGCTGAAATATAATTATTATATGAAATTTATATTACTGTAAAGAATATCCTGTCTGAAAAAAAAAATAAGAAATGAGAATCGGTTTTAGAAAATAAAAATTCATTGTATTTATTGCTCATTGACATATAGTTAAAAAAAATGAGGATATTTTTTAAAATGAGAAGAATGAAAAATTTAACAAAATTTTATGGAGGGTAATATTTATTTTTATAATTTTCAAAAAAAAAATGTGGAAATATTATATAGACGTGTATATTACGATTATACTTATTATTATATTCAATGGATAATAAAATGTTGTATATTATAATATACAATAAATATTGTATGTACATGTAATGTGATGCACCATTGCAAATGAAAAAAAAAATACGCCTGTAATTTTATAATGTAATTTTTATTATATTAATAAAATTGTCTTCTCTATGATATCTGAAATAACCATATCTATATATATATATATATATGTACATATATATTTTATTCTTTCTGATGATAACATATACATATATATATATACATATTGATGGCAAATTTACAATTTCATGAAATAAATTTTAAATTATGTACAATATGTTGCTTTCAGTGTAAAAAAAAAACACTAGTCGAATTTTAAATACATGTACGATTGCGATCAGATTAATAAAAAAATAATAATAAAAATATTTTCTATTGAATAGTGAAATATACATATTATATATATATATATATATATATATATATATATATATATATATGACTGTAAATATTACAGATTATAAATAATGTAAAATCGATGTAAATTATTCATAATTACTATCGATATCGGTGAATGTAATTTTTGTATATCAATACACTTTGTATTGATATACAAAATTTATATGACATACATTTTAAAAATATATGTCATATAAATATGTATTGAAATTGAATAAATAAGGATTTTTTTTATTTAAAAACAATATGAAGATTGATTTAGAATTATAATTTATATAATATTATTAAAAAAAAATAGTACTATTATAGATTTATTTCTAAATTTTATAGAAAAATCTGTGTTCGTATATCATTTACCGATTTTTATGGTAAATATGAATAATTTTCAGAAATTATATGAAATTTTTAATATGTGACATTTACAGTAACATATATATTATACATCAGTTATTGAAATAAAATATGTATATAAAGCATTTATGCTTTACAAATTCGTGTCCATAATGATTTAGACATTTATGCCGCTATATGCTGTTGGGTCGAGCATTGAATATATATAAAAAAAAAAATAATTACGGCTTATGCAAAAAAATAATATGAAAAAAATGTCATAAATAGTCATTTGTATAAATAATAATAAAAGGAAAAAAACATGGAAATAAATACTCGATAACGCATCAAAAATGGTATTTAAATTTTAATCTTCCTTGTGATGTTTTATTATATATATATGTATATTAACTGAAACGAGGAAAATAAATGCAAGAGAAAATTATATATGAAGTTCTATCATTATTATTATTATTATCATTATTATTATTATTATTATGGTTATGATTATTATTATTATTATTATTATTGTATTACGATGAGTTTTCGAAATAAATTCTATAATGAAAATTATGCGGTTTCAATTATTTTCCATCGATTTTCGTGAACAAAAAGGTAAATTACGCTAATTATTCGAATAGCTTATTAAATTTAGACATATATTGATTAAAAAAAATCGACGATCGTATTTCAACTAATTATCCAATTTAATGATATTTATAATATTTAATAAACATACATATACATATTATATATAAGAATTATATTTAACGATGTATAAATATAACCGCAATTCATTCGTGTATGAATATTTAAAATGTAATTCAGAAATTTATATATGTATATATATATATATATATATATATATATATATATATATATATATCCTTATTAAATTATATGAATAATTTAATGAGAATTATTTTATTCATCGACCTACTTTTTCCATCCGAACTATAATTTTGGAGATAAGTCCAAAAAACTAAAAAGTGATTGAATTTTTTAAAGTTTTTTTTTTGATTTTCAGAAGGAAGTTCCCATTCTGTTAAATGAAACTTTACGACCCCTTATTAAACAAATTGTGTAGCATACATTTCCGAAAAAAAAAATATCCAATTTGACAGAACTAATTTATTCGAAACACGTTTTACCACGACATTTTCTATAACATTTTTTTTTTCTTGTCGCCACGTGCCGTGTCACAACACCGACACGCATTCGAAATAAACTGTCCTACTCCGATTTTGAACGAAACTCGAACAGACGAACAGAAAAATAAAAATTGAATATATTTTGATTGATGTCAAAAACGAAACTTTTGCATTACAAGTTTTACGCGTTTGTAATATTATATATTTTTTTTTTAATCGGCAGCTGTGAATATTTTGACCATTTGAGTCCATAAATCTTAGTTCAAATACTAATTCCGGTTATAATGTGAACGCGTGCTTTTGCATTCATTAAACGATCGTTTAAAATATAGATTACCGTATTTATATTATTGTACGATCATTTGTAACGGTGTTGTTCAACCGAAAGTCCGCGGTCTAATTTTGAACCAAAATAAATATACCAAAAAACCGCAGAATTTAAAATAATCGATATATGCGATTATATTAAATATCCGGTTATTGTGACTAATAATCGCCGATGACGTGAATCAAAAAAAGATTATCAATCGAAATATATATGGAGGAATCTTTTCCGATTTTTCTTAGAAAAATATGTATTTCAGGTCAGATAACCGTCCTCTATAAAAATTGAACACTGCATAAAAGACGATAAGCCGGTTTCAATTATCTCGAAAGCCGCAGAACATAGTTTAAAAGTACCTGACATAAAAAAAATTATATAGTTACCGTTTTCAATATAAATCTCTATTATATCCATATTGTTATAGTATTTTTATAATAATCTTTAACGGCATTATTTTTAGGTCATAACTTGTTTTATACTGATTCATAATCTTTTAAAAATCTTAATTATTATTTTATATAATAAACATAAATAACTAATCAATTTTAATAATAAAGAAAATTTTTATATTATAACCGCAATGATTAATTTCTAATTTTAATCTTCTTCTTCTTAATTCTTTTGATAGATTATTGGATCTATTTCTTATTTCAAGCTTTCTCTTTTGACTTCGGATTCCAGCTGTCATTCAATCGTTTAGAAAATCTATCAAAAAATCATTTATGATTTAGACCAGATGTGGTCAACAATTTACTTCTTATGCGTCAATTTCTTTGATTCAAAAATCTTCTCAATTAGACAAATATACATAAAACTATATATTTTATTAATAAAAATACATTTTTATTATAAAACAATACTCTAAATTTATTTCTTCTATCAAAAAGTTACATTCATCTAAAAACTAATCAACGACTATACAATATAATCAACGCAGATTTTTCATCGTGCCGTTAAAACAATCCACTTCAACATTTTAATTGCAGATTTATGAACACTTTTCCTTAATTAAATATGCAAATTTTCACTAGAAAGAGATACGTTTTAAAATAATTCAACTTCAAAGTGGTGTAACCATAAAGGGCGTCTGTACACGTTAAAATACATACATATACGTTATTTTATACACGTTAACACACCTATTGAATACTGTTTTGTAATTAGTTAGGTTACATAGGGAGTTGTAGAGGCGGTTACCCTGGGACTTTCTAGGGACTCTAGTCTAGTCATTAACATACCTACGGCGTGAGGCGACAAAGCCTTATTGCAAAATTTGCTCAACTTACACGAGATTACGACGAGCATTCGGAGTAATTAATCCGGGAACACGTCTGCCTGATGATCATTCTTCATTTTTTTTTATTTTTTTACTCATCTTAACTTTAAATTTTTAAGACCTCCAAAAAGGAAAAAAATAAAAATCGACATACTCCAGAAATTTATTTTTTAAAAGACATTTCAAAAAAAAAAATAGAAAATAAAATTGAAACACGAAACAAAATTTCTATCCTTCAAAAAACATCACCGATCTAAACTTCCTTTCAACACTCACATTTTGATCGATTTTGACAAAATAGGAAACATTTTACTTTATATCGTTTTGTATTATAAAAATGAGATAATAAATCAATTTCAATAATTTTAACGTGATAACGATATAATTTAAATACTTGAGAAAATGTCTAATTAGGTATAATCGAGTTTTAAAATATTTATTACAATTTCATTAAGAATTACCGATGACAATTCGAATAGTTTTCATATATAAATAATTTTCAACTTGCCGTTCTTCGAATCACTGATTTGAACTAGCGGCATCCCTTAAATATACGTTATATATATATATATATATATATATATATATATATATATATATATATATATATATATATATATAGTACATTATTCGAGCGTCCCCCGATTTCGAAATAAATCATTCGTCCGAGAATGATTTATCACGGTCGAGAATTCGAATTAGTCGAAGATCGCCGTTTTAATCGTCGAAAGCGGAAAAATGTCGAAAATTTCGCCGAAATCCGGAAAATTAATTGGTTTTATCGCCGTACAACGGTTCGCTTGAACTTGAAATCATCCCCCTCGGGGTTAAAGATATTAACAGTAGGCTGGAGCGCGATCCGTAAAACGAACGATCCAGTATAAAATTGTCGACCTCTGATTCGATTATATTCAACCGTGTTCTGTGAATTGTTAATGAAAAAAAAAAATTTTTTTTTTTTGATCTTTTATTATTATTATATAGAATTAAACGCCGCGAAAATATTATCAAAATGGATTTATATTGAAAGTTTTCGCAGTTTGTGAATGTTGGCTCGTTATCATCTTCTTCGTAAAGTTGTCCGTTTAACTTCAGTTTTTAGAGTTATATCGATACTATTATATAATAGTCAGTACGAACGTTACGTCATATACAATACTATTAAATTATAAAAGTTTGAAACCGAGATATCGGATATATTATATATGAAAAATTCAATCATTTGCTTGTCTTAATAAATCAAATAAAATGAAACCTTTTTATATATTAATATTTTGCCGAGAGTTCATTGAACTATGTCTCCATGAAAATTTCTTATATTAGAAAATAAATTACATATACAAAAGATTTTTGATAAAAATATTTAAATTATTATTAAAATCATACAGAATAAATCATTTGATCTAAATTTTTTCTTTATATTTTCAGGTTTATACTTCAAAAAATAATAAATTATAGATACTAGAGGAATTACTACTTTAACAATTTTTAATAATAATTGTCATTTTAGGTAATATTATTTTTTTTAATTAAATAGCTATTTGTCAAATCTAATGTAAAATTTACAACAGATTCTAATAACTAATATTGTAACAAAATATTATATTTTTTGAATTTAGATGCTAATCAAACACAGTTGTCATATACAATTTATAAATATTTATAATAATAACACGATTTTAGTAGAAACTAAAATCGTGTTATTATTATAAATATATGAAAAATAATATGAACAAGACATACTTTTTGAAACAATTTATTATAAAGTACATAAATTAAAATAAATAAATACTATACATAAATACAAACAATTCTCGCACTGCATCCTGACTTTAAACTGGATTAAATAATATAAGCAGATTGAGAAAGCGTAATAATTATCATCAACAAAGCGTATATTGTTATAATTCTATTAAATATATTGCCGCACACATTTTTATAATTTATTCAGTTTTTTTTAATATATACATATATTTATCTCACTAATTTAAACCAGATTATTGTGACCCAGTACGAGCGATAATAACGGTTTAATTTAAAAAAAAAACAGATTCGACGATAAATAATCACAGCCACACACGGTCACAATTAAAACTTACATTTTCAGTCTTAATTTAATAATGCATATATATATATATATATATATATATATATATATATTAATATAATCATTATTTTTCATGTCGTCACTTTACTGAAAGAGATATTTATATAAATATAAAAAAAAATAATCTCGCTCATCCGACACATGGCAACTGTTCGTATTTAAGGCATGCTCCTATATTTTCTTCGGGATTCGACTTTACGGCCGCAGGTCCAAATTTGACTCCGATTGCGAAGGGTTTAACCGACGACTCTATGCGACACGTTTGACCCGAAGGTAAATCGGGACAAAGGGACGAACCACAATGGAATGGGTCACAGACTCCGCCCACGTAAGCATTTGTCTGAAAGTGAGATAAGATTATGAAATGCTTGAGTGAATCGAAAAAGTGCGAAAATTCGAGGCCTTGGCCCCGTTCAGCGCGGCGATAATTTATTATTTCGCAGATCATTAGTCGTCCTTCCAATTTTCATTAATAAAAGAAGAATATTAATTATGCAGTATTAAATTTCAAATATATATATATATATATATATATATATATATATATATATATATATATATATATATATATATATATATATATATATATATATATATATACATAATACAGATAATAAAATTTAAATAATACGGATTAATTATGAATAAGGTGACTAACTTTTTATGATAAAAAGGAGGACACGTTGAGATTGGTAGAATAGAGAATACAATCGAAACTTTGATAACTTCAAAAAAAATGAAGTCTCGAGAAAAGTCCTCGATCTCAAAAGTCTCAAGGTCAACTATACAAAAAAAAAGTCTTTTTGTCGATTTATAAACTGTTAAAAAAATGTGTATTACAAAAAAGGATACATCTCAAAAAAGAGGACTGTCCTTTCAAAACATAACGATTGGTCACCTTATTAATTTTATATGAAAATTGGAAGATAAACTTGAAAAAAAAAATTGTTAAAAGTATAAATTTTTGAATAGGTATTTTTTTAAGAAATAAATTATATAATTTTAATCTATATAAGAGTATATGTAATTCACAAACACATATTTTGTAATTTACTGAATACTAAATACTTTTGAAAATATATTGCAAATGAACGTGTGCATTACATAAAATATATTCATGATATAAATTCATAAAATATTATATATTTACGATATATAAAAATTTCAAAAATGAATATAAATTAATAAAAACTTAACGTATTTAAAACTGTCATCGACATTTTTCACATTAAGAATAAAAATAATGTGAAATAATCGAAAAACTATAAAAGTTAATCGTCTCGGCGAAGAGTCGCAAGTTTTATAGTGTTCCTGAAATTGGATTGTAATTAAAGCACGAACTTCCTAATTAAACTTAGTCAGTATATTCAGGTTAAATTGGAAACCGAAACCGTTCAAAAGACATTCACTACATCGATTCGTTAACTATTATATATATATACATGTATATAATATAATATTAAAACAAAACATAATATTATAATATGACAAAACGCCTGTCCGTGATATTACTGTGTTCTTTATTTTCATAGTTTGTTCCATATTGTATACACAAATGACCTAATCTTCGTTAGTCTGTACACAGTTTCCTCTTTGAAGAGAAACAGACTGTAAATAATGTTTTGTATTTTATAAAGGTAATATGAAAACAAAACAAACCAATAGAAACGTCTAGAATTCCAGATGGTCCAAAATAAACACTCCATTATTATATTATATATAATAAAAAATAATAATAATAATATATAAAACGTCGTACAGATTTTATCAACGCGCTATTCTAGCGGAATATTTAATGATAGGATTGTAAAAAAAAAATTAAAATATTTATTTTATTACTCCTAGAAAATCGTCGACATCGCATGGAGTTATGATACGATCTTGACATTGCTGTCTTCCAAAATTGGATACACCATATCCATAATTGCCGTAACCCCAATATCTCCATAATTCAATGTCGCCAGGTCTAGTATTATTCAAAAACTGAGCATATGGATTATATACGGTGAATTGACGAGAACCGGGCAACTAAAAATAGTAATTACTATGATATATTGATTGAAATTAGTGTAATAAAATTATCGTGTTGAATCATTTTCAATACCTCGTTGGAATTCACCTCTGGCGATATTCCGTCACCGGAACCTTCAGCTAAATCGTCGATTGGATCTGAAAAAATATTAACTGTTAATCTGAAAATGAATCGATCGAAATATTTTATATTGAATTATATTTACCTTGAATCGGTTGATTCGTGGGACGATTGGCCGTTGAAGGTCTTTGTATAGATTCACTTCCGGCTCCTCCTAAATCTGAAAATGATAAAATATTTTTTTTTCCCTTAAAAATATTCCACAATTGTCAGATTACATGAAAAACGAAAGAAAAACATGTAGTCGAATAATAAATTATATAAAAGACATTTCGAAAACACGACCTATTTTAATTGATTCTGAATAATAATAAATGCAATCAATAGTCATTCTTTCATCTCATTATATTGTATATATTTGAAACTAATCTTCATTACAAATTATAAAAATTTTAATTTGAATAATTTTAATTACATTAATTTCTAAATACATTATTTATTTACAAATTATACTGAAATAAATAGCACAACAGATGTTTACAGACGATCGGATCTATTGTGTGCGCACTTTTATATCACCCTGTATATTCAAACGAATCGACACAACAACCCACTTATTTACTATGAATTATTCATGCGGTTTTACTTTGTGTATATTATTATTATACTTATTATATTATATAAAGATTTCACTAGTACGTTCTAATTGTTCTATTATAAATTTTCCGTTTTTCCTCCGCTTTGTTTTCTGTTAAAGAAACGAATTTCTTGTTTAAATTTTAAATTTTCAATCTAAAAATGTCAATTAAGAATTGTTTTCTTCGCGGAAACGTTCTAATTCAGAATGTCGCATTACTGGAAAACATTCGTGAAAATTTTATCAGTAAAACACAAATTTCATTTTATTGTTTAAATATTTCGCATTTCGATATTAAAAATTTATTTTCACAAAAATAAATTATATAAACAAATATTTTCACAAAATAATGTTAAAATTTCATTTAATCGAAAGTTGTTTAAACTCTCATATTAAAACAGGTTTGAAAAAAACGAAAAATTTAATTGTAATATAACAAAAAAAAATATAGTAATAATTATAAAATTATATAGATTAAAAATTTCGATGACAATTTCAAAAAAAAAATTAATAAACTTTCTAATCTGAAAATGTACTTGGAAAACGTGCTAGAAATTCTAAAAAGCCGGTAAAATTCAAGAAATACGCGAGTGCTTTTTAAACTTTTTAAAGCCACAACCCCCTTAAGCACTATTACAACAAGTTACGGTTCTTTAAAATATAATTTAGATGCACTCGTATACTATATCCGTATATAAAACAGATATAATTATCAAAATATGATGTTCCAAGAAAAAAAATGTTAAAAATAACGATTAATTATGATTTCAATTTTTTTTTTTATTATAACGAAAAAATATTTATGTATTTAAATATCATATTAACCCTTTGCACTCGAAAGGTGCCGTTTAATCACAATTTGGATTAATGAGAAAACTCGATGTTCGCCAATGACTATTTATGTTCATTTCTTTGAAACGAATTCCCACACTCTTTCTGTATAATATTATGAAGTATAAAATGATATAATTTTAAATAGAAATAAGATTTTCTTATCTTCAATCAGTCTGCAATTACGTAATCACAATCTGAACTGCATTTTCAACATTAAAACTTTTAAACTTTTTTGGTTCAAACTTGACAATCTTACCAGAAAGATTACTAAAGTTATTTTTTTTAATCTTTATAAACATAGAACGATTGTATAGATCATATTTAAAATAAATCTGTTTTTTTTTACTTTAATTTTTTTTCAATAAATTCATACATTCAACATAAAACCAATAAACAGCAGATATATATTAAAATTTAAAAATATAAAAGCTTGAAACATTAATTTGTATGTATAATAATTTTAAGTTATGAGTAAAAACAAATCACCAAAAACTTTACAGTCATTTTTGAAATGTATTATTTATTAATACGTATCTGTCAATAGAATAAAAATTAAAATCTAAAATGTTTAAAAAGCTTATAATTTTGGAACAGAAACATTTTATCTATACGCTTCAAGTTGTCATTCGAAAGCCTAATTTTATTATTATTATATATATATATATATATATATATATATATATATATACTAAAGACAATTCGATCACGAAATACGACAAATTTGACCGGCGTAAATGAGGAAAAGCGACAGTGGCGACCGACGGACTTTTCCGCACGCGACACTGGATCGGCTCCACAGAACGAGCGGGCAGTTCGAAGGGATTAAAACGGCGACATTCACGGATTCGCATAAATCTAGAGTCTGTAGTGGCGCGTTGAATAATAAACCTCCGTCGGGTGATTAATTGCCGCGGCGAACGTTTTGCGTTTTCCACGCCGTGAAATATGGTCAGATTAATTCACGTCAAAAAACGTGGAATGAGAATGTGGACCCGGCGCCAGAAGACGCCGCCATATTTTCTAAATGTTTAAAATGAAAGATTTTTATATATATATATATTTATTATGGTCTCACCGCCGGGTCTATTAGAATATTGCGCAGCGTTTCGACCAATTCTGAAACTGTAAGGATCGCACGGTTCGTATGCAACGGAACACATTCCTCTTGATTGTCGAATGCAAGCGTTGTAATCTTGATTGGCTAAATGGCGGCCGTTTTCAGCGTAGTTCATCGTCTGAATGAATCCTGAAACAATGACAGATTTGTTGTTTCAGACGCGTGTTTGCGCCTATGCGAGCAGCGTTTGTTTATACGCGGACGCAATAACATTATTAACAATGGTCTATATGATTAATATTATATAATATTTACACACTTATATATAGCGTAAATCAAATTCAACTATTTAAAATATGTAAATCAAATTCAACATATATTTATATTATATTATAGTAGATCGGAAAATAATTTTTTTTTTTTTTTTGATATCAAAAAAGATATATAAATATATACAGAAATAATTTTAATTATTAATCAATTAAATATTTTCCATCATTATCGAACAGTCTTTGCTAACATTCTGATAATTGTTCTATATCTCTTTTAAAAAGTGGTAATTTAATGGCGCAAGATATGGTGAATAGGGTGGATGAGAACAGGAAAAAAATAAGGAAGCTTAGATATGTATTTTTTACAACATTATCGTGTTGAAGGATTCATATTTGGTTATTGATCAAAAGATATGTTTTTTTTTTCAATAATTATCGCTTCAATCGCTCTATATATAATTTATATTAAATAACGAGTAAAATAAATTGGAACTAAACGATAAAAATCGAACACTACAAAACATTTACAATGCAATATAATATTCGATTAATTTTAATCAAATTACGCTATTTACAATAAAGAAGAAAAATATTTTACATTTCTGACAAAATTAATACACGGTAATATATATTAAGGATATTATTCTGCTACGGTAAAGTGAGTTTGATAAATATCATACTGAGATATCTCGCTTAATAAAGTAGCAATTTCAGAACATTACTTCGTTATCATAAATGGAATATAATCAACGAAAATAAATAACACAATATTTTCACCGATATATTATATCAGATAATTTGTTTATATCTAATCGAAAAAAAAAATAACAAAATATTTATATCGCATTTTTAAAATAAATATGAAATTTAATCTCAGAATATACGATACTATACATATAAAAATTATCTTAAATTTAACTTTAATATAATGTATACAATTATAATTGAATAAGTAAATATATATATATATATATATATATATATATATATATATAAATGCATTGTAGTATAATAGAATGGTTTAATTTATCTCAATCTGGAACACTTCTATTGTTTCAAGACTAGAACAAAAAACTATGACAATCGCAAGCCCAGAGATCGTTATGACATTAATCATTTTAAAGAGTGAAGAATGAAAAAAGCTTTCCACTTACGATTGCTCTTAATTACGCGCAATTTGCAAAACGTATTTTAAAATTACCGCCAGTTTTTTTATTATATATATATATATATATATATATATATATATATATATATATATATATATATATATATATTTATATTTATATATAAATAAATAATATAGAACGTCTTCAAGTATTTACTATCGTAATATAGTAATATAGTTTCATTTCATAAAATCGTATAAATGAATGTGAAATATTATGTAATATAATAATATTATTTTATATGAGGAATACGTTGCATTTTTAGTGTCGTGTAAAAATTTCAAATGGAACACAAAACGACATTATAAAATTGCAATTTTTGTCACTCGAATGGCGAAAACGAGTCGGATTTCAGCACTTAAAAACTTTTCAAAACACGATAAGAATATTTATGTATCTAAAACACGTGCAAGTTTCAACATTCAGAATACAGTCTTAAAATTTAGAATAAAAATTGAAAATGTTCTATTTTTCATTTTCATATTATTATATATTTTTTTTCAGTATAAAAATATTTATAGAACTCAAAAAAAAATGTTCATAATCAAATTGAAATAATATTATAATTCATAATATAATTATTCAATTTATTATATATTTATATATAATATATAGATATAATTTACGATAAATTAATATCTTCAATAGCGATAATTCCTTTTATTGTCCTGTCTTAGACAGTTTCGATTTTGATACATCCATAAAAATCGTTTTCTTATATATATATATAACTAACCGTATTCATTATTTTGACTTTATTTATAATTAATATTAATATATTTTATTATTGAAAATGTATAGTTTTTTTTTATATCTCTAATCAAATTTTATGAGGATCCAAGGTATAAGGTGAATTTTCATGTGTGAAAAAAAATTTGAAATTGAAATAAAAAATTTGTTCTAGTCATGTTAGTCTAGCGTTTGCAAAAACCGCGATACTCAACAAGATTTAAAATGTTTACAAACACTAAATAAATTAGTTTTCGGATTTATCACCTGTGTTTTCAGTGAAATACTGCATGCAGCCGGCAGGTGCTCGTTGTCCAAAAGGTATTTGCGTCACTTTTATCTCCCACAAACGGGATAAATTAGGCCTAGATAACCTCATAGTGACAAGAAGGCTGTTAACCGCCCTATCTATGTCGTAGTATACTAAAAAAGGAACAAAAAATAATAATAATAATAATAGTTAAAATATACTATAAATCGTGTTCGCGATAAGGCGCACAAGTCTATTGATCGAAACCGGAAATGACCGCACTATTAAGAAAACTGCGATTTTCACGATTAAATTTAATCGGCGAACGTGTATTTTTTCCGATTTTATTGTTTCGACGACACTATGAAATTAATTAGACTATAATATTAATTATTATAGTAATAAATTTTCAGCAATTCATACTAATTTTTCATATTTTTATTCTTTTATTTTAACCACGTGTTGTTTTATAAGATAGAATTATTATATATAAGCCTATCATTTTTAATATTTTATGAAAAATAATATAAACCACTTATTCATAGAAAATTTAATATTATTTTTCATAATTTTTATATACATTACTCACCATGTTGATCACTATTTTGTCCACACAATCGAAAATCTTTTCTATTTCCGCCGGATATTGTAAATAAATCGGAATCACATTCGCCGGTCAATCTATTAGGTTGACCCTAAAATTATAAAATACAAATTTACATATAAATAATATAAACTTATATTCAATTGCGAATGAATTGAGGAAAATGAGAAACAAATGACCGGTTATCGATTCTAGGATATGCGATGCAAATATCCCGTTTTTTATATTTATATATTATTCATTATACAACTATTTCTAATAGATATTTAAATGCAACGTTGACCCAAAAAAATATCCCCCACCGTCGATTCATCCTAAAACTGGGACGGTTCGTATTAATAAATAACGCATTAACGTCAAGCGAAAATATTACTGGTAATGTAACATTATTTTTTTTTAACATCATTATTTAAAGAGCAAATCTTGAAAGTATATACATAGAAAAAAAACGAGTTATTTATTTATTTTTTTTTGCGACCGTTGAAAACGGTGATGTTAATTGACGTTTATCATTATTATTTTTTTTTTTTTGCGGATGTCCATTAAAGAAGTCTTGTATAATCGATGAATATTTATAAATCGAGTTTTTTTTTGCAAGCCGATTCATAATAAAAATTCCAACATTCAAATGTATAAATATTAAATTGTCAAATTGATCTGCACTCGAACGAATATGTTTTCGAATCGATGACAGCACATTCGATTAAACGGTTTGAATGTGTTAAAATTGTGTCAATTTGTATTTAAAAAAAATATATAATTATTTATATTATCGTATTTCAACTATGTCTCGATCTAATAAATAAAAATTACATGTCCAATATCTATCGTCCAAAAATTTGATGTGCCATTCTATTTTTTTTTCTAATATTTTAATTAAAAATTTATGACTAAATATCAAAAAAATATCGTATGATTTATATAATATGAAACTATGTAAAAAAAATATTTTATTTCAATATGTAATAATTTAATTAATTTTGTTTATATAAAAATAAAAATATTATATTATATTAATAGTACAATCGTAAATAAATAAATAAAATATAACTCGGGAAATTAAAGCTAAATATACCATTTTCTTTAATTTAAATATCTGCATGAATATATTATATAATAAAACTGGAATATTAAAATAATAAATATAGAACACGTATTATAGGGTTAAAATTAGATTTAATTAAATCGAACAACGCCTGAAATATCAAAAACACCGAAATATACAATATGCAATAACCATGCGAAATTAGACTATCGTAAATGAATAATTGAAAATTATTTTTGTCTTCTGTAAAATAATGTTATTTAGGAATATATAATTCAATATATATACATTTAGGTATATCGTTTAAATTACCAGATTGAAATGCAGAAAATCCAATCTTAATTGAGATGCTCCGTCCATTTTTTTTATCACAACATCACATGTGTCCAAACTTCTGGCTAAACTTGGAAATCGAGGTGATATAAAATAGGTGATATTATTTTTAATTTCACTGCCGCAAGACACGACGACTACAAACAGAGAGAGAAAAAAAACGTGATTTTAATCAAATATACAACACTATTTTTTTTAATATATATATATATATATATATA
Source organism: Leptonema lineaticorne (assembly GCA_024500535.1). NCBI lineage: Eukaryota > Metazoa > Arthropoda > Insecta > Trichoptera > Hydropsychidae > Leptonema > Leptonema lineaticorne. Next base: position 8,322,939 of record JANIJI010000030.1, on the reverse strand, counting down.
TATATATATATATATATATATACGCGCAATATATGGTTAGAATAATTCCGACATATAGCAATATGCGTAAATGTGTAAGATAATTGAAAAAAAAAATAAAAGATTAATTTGAAGTTGAAAAATGTACTCACAAACGCAACATACACCGAATCCGTGAGCGCAAGATCCGCTTGATGTACCGTCTCGTCTTCTGCAAGCGTAAGCATTAATACAAAGACCTGATCTTCTTCCATCTTCAGCCAGGCATTCTTCTTCGTCGTTTGTGAAAAAGAAATTTAAAACTGTAACACAATAGAATCTGTCAGTTGTGACGATTTTCATACGTCGAATCTTAGCATATATTAATATAAGAAAAAAAAAGGCCAATTTATATTCGTCGGTTTGAATAAGCCATATATATATATATATATATATATATTATATATAAACCATCTTTATCAAATATAATAATTGTATTTATTTTAATATTTATAAAAATTCTATATTTCTATATAGAAAAAAAAATATTATTATGTAATATTTTTTCACAAAATCTGTCAAACAGCTGTGAAACGAATAACGTTATTTTTATATGCAATTTTGAATTTCACGCCATAAAATTTATACGGCATCCACTCTATTTTAATCGATATTTAATCGTTCAATATGTAAAATTTTTAATCTATATTTTACTTTGAAAAAAAGTGGATAAAAACCGATTCATATTATTATATTTGATATTTATTTTTTTAATAAATATCTAGAAGCGATAAAACAATGTCTAAAATTGCGATAAATTTATTAATATTAATTAATTCTGAATATTTGTAAATAATTAAAGTGTTAAGTTTTATGTTAAATATATTGATTTAGCTTATATTAAGAAACGTTTTTATCCAAAAATGATATTTTATAAAATTTATATATGATGAAAAATTACTCATGATTAAAATTTCTCATAAATTATATATATATATATATATATATATATATATATATATATATATATATATATATATATATATATATATATATATATATTATAGAGTGGTCATAAAAAGCGTTTAAATCACTTTGAAATGCAGAAATCGTCATTTAAATCTTATAATCATTTCGCGATCGTTATTAACGCTAGCGTTTTATTTACTCGCAATTCACGCGAAAACAGATAGATGTATATAAAAGCTTAATTTTATTGCATTATAAATTTTAACGGTTCGTTTGAGTCGTTAAAATTTTACGGCGAATTTTGAATCGATTAAATTTAACCGATGAAAATTCAAGTTGAACGCGAAAACAAAACTGCGCAAATGGCGAGACCGGACAATTTGGAATTATTTACGAGAAAACGTAAAGCGTTAAAATGCATCATCGATTAAATAATAATACTAAATAAACTTATAGAATTATATAAACGTTTATTTTCATAGTATGTTATTAATTTTATTTTTAAATTCGTCATAATTCAGTTAAATTTTGTGAATATTAAATATTCAACAAAGTCATCAAAGCGACAATGTTTTAAAATCTCATTGTATAAAAAGATGTATTAATAATATTTGCTAATCTTCAAACACAATGGATTAATATAAAGAGGAAAAATATAATATATAAATATTATATTCCGTATATAAAATAAATATATTCATATCCGTGTACAATTTTGCACACTTATCTACTTGTTTCACAAAATAAGGACATGCATTCATGACTATTTCAAATATAATACTTTGAAATGAAGTCATATAGGTCGTATATTTATATGAAAAAATATATAATTTATTTTATTATTTAACTTAAAACAAAAATTATAATGTTCTTATCTCATAAAATAAGTATTTTCAATATAAAAAAGAATATGCATATTTTCTTAATATTTGAATTCTTAAGGAAGGGTCACAGCGATTTACATACGTATTTTATTTTACATAAATATATATATATATATATATATATATATATATATATATAAATATATATTATAATTCACATGTCGTACGTCACTTTCACGTGTCACACAACGTCATAATAATTTATAAATTATTATTATTAAAAAAAAACGAGTGTACGTTAAATAAACACCTATATTTATCAATAGTGTGTCAGTAGAAGTGTTAACCGATTCATATATAACTACGACGATAATCAAACAAATGGTATAGAAAAAAAAATTAACGCACATTAAACCGCTATATCTATTTTTTTTTTTGCTGTTAGAAAGTAAAAAAAAATGGTACTTTTTATATATTCACGGTTACGAAAAACGGTTCAATTTATAATTACGTTCACGGAATTATTCTTATATATATATATATATATATATACAATACACATATTCGATTGCAGGTAACGGTTAAACGATGCCGTAACTACGCAATAAGGTAATTCCAGCCTTAAACTTGAATAACAGGAAACGTCAACAGTACAAGATAACCCGGTGAACTGAATTCTCGTCGTCGAACGAAACTTTAAAATGAATCGTCTTTGATTACTATCTGAAATTCAAGAGTTTAATTTCGTCGATTGTCAAAACGGAACGATAGATCGATAAGCGTTCCTCTTCGGCTGTCACGTTAAATTTTAACTGAACGGTTAAACACGTCGACACGGTGCTATACTGTGAATTTACGCGTGATTAAATCTTTTTATCGTGTCGCAAAATCTATACGCATCTTTATTATAGTATATTGTGTATGAAACGTTATAAATTATTCATGAAAATTAAAATAATAATATGTATCGATTTAATCTAATATGAACGTATAATAAATGAACGCACATTTTCATTTTTTAATTGAGAATATATAGTTTTATTTAAAATATTATATTATTCAAACATATATATAGTCATATATATATCAAGTCGAAATAATAATTAAAAATCAGATGCTCAATCTAATAAAACAGTCGTATTCAACTTTTTACGTTTTGTAGATTGCAAACATTTATAATATTATTTAACTGTATCCGATCTAAAATTAAATAGATATCTATACTGAAATATAAATACGAATAATAAAACATATTTTTAAATCGATATTTTATAATATATATTAAACACTATTTACTTTCATAGTTTTGAGGTCTTATAAGAAAAATTTTATTAAAAAAAAATATTTATATATATTTTATTCAAAATTTATGGATTGAAAACGACTGTTATAATAATAAAATAAACCAGTACTTCTAAACTAAAAGGAGAAGTTTAAGTGTATTTGTATATGAAATATAATCCAAAGTATCAATCTTGATCAATCAACGGATTGTAAAATAAATTTTGATCGATCGCACCCAATATATTATGTATATTAAAATCGATTTGTAACGCGAATGAAAATTTTAATATATAAATTTTTAAAGATCAAATCTAATGTAAAATTACAAAAAGGAATATTTTAATACAATAATATTCAATTTCAATTTGAAACGTATATTGGGAATATTTTTTAACGCGAATTCTTTGCACATTTCGAACGATTATTTTAATTTTATTAAGCGCACTTGTATCCATTATGTACTCATCGGATGACAGAGTGAAGTATTTACGGAATCTCTTACCGTAAAACAAAAAGAAATTGACACCGTTTCGTCGACATTGCGGTCATTTAAGGATCTGGGTTAACTCCATTATATTTTAAGAATGAGAATATTAAAAAAAAAAACGCGACTTACATTGAAAATTACGATTATTACACGTCAATTTCGCCGGTAAAAAAAAAGCGTAACAACGAAGCCCTGAATATTTTTAATAATTTTCAACGTACATAAAATAAAATTAAATATATATATATATATATATATATATATATATATATATATATATATATATATATATATATACATTATTTTGTATGTCGTTAAAAGAATACTTGTTAAATAAAAAAGTACGCGTTCAAAACAAGTAGAATTCGCAATCAAACAGTTAAATTAATTCGCAACAGTGGTTTTCTTATCACGACTGCGATTGACATCAAAACCCGCTAAGATGAATAAAAAATTAAATTAGATACTTAGAAAATGAACTAAATCTAAATTTAAAACGGAAACGTGCTATTTGACAATTTTTCACGTAGAATAAAATCATTATTTATTCCATACACATACAAATAATTCTACTAATCCATAAAAAAAAATATAATAATACAATATATCGATAATTTTATATATAAATATTTGAGCACAATTTTATATGAAACAAGTTTTAAACCGATACAGTCATCGTACATTTATCGCTTTTATATAAAATTAAATGTTTAAATAATGCGAATCGAATCTAAATTGTAGGTCTAGTACTAATTTAATAATTTTTCATTGACCTATACTAAATTCACTGTCCTATTTACAGCACTATGATCATTATTGAATTTAACTAATTACATTTTTCTTTAACTAGTTAGATTTTTTTATATGAATAACGCTTAATAAAAAGTCAAAATTAATCATGTAATATACGTAATTAGAAATAATGTTTAAATAGAAAAAAAAATAAGCAATTTATACTTTCATTACAATATAAAAATATATATGTATAAAAATACCGCTACTCGATAAATTGAATACAATAAATAACAATTCATAAATCGGTACTCGTTATTCGTATATTTAAAAATAAATAAATAAATACATAAAAATTATTACGAGTGCGTGGGCGAGCATAAAAAAAAATTTTTTTTTACGATCGTAATCATCGAATATCATAAATTATGCCATTAAAAAAATTGACATGAACGCCTTTTAAAGTGATCGTGAAAGCCGTATATTAAATTCCAGAATTTATCAACGCGTACTACTTAACTTGCTACGGTTGCTACTAATGAACGACAATCGAATAGGTGCTAATTAAATGATTTAATTGGCGAAAAATTAATTGTTATTTGTACTCGTTTTTCGACGATTGCATTGCTATTATTAATCGCGAATAATTTTATTGTATAATAAATATTATAGAAAAAAAAGTTTCTTTTTTCTATATATATTAATTTGATGCTCTCTTTGATGTTTTTCAATATGTATAGATTTATTTTTATAATGAATTAATTATTTTTTTAATAATTAATTTATTATTAAAATAATAAAAAATATTTATTATTTTTTTTTAAATTATCTTGAAATTCAGACCCGCGACATGCTGCATTCTATACAATTTATACTATTATCTGGGTTATCAGCGTATTTCAAACATAAAACAATGTAATTAATGTTAATACACGTGAATTTGGAATTTTTTATGATAATATTTAAATTTACTTTCACTCGAATTTTAGTATAAAAGTGAGTATTTTATGGTCGAATACCATGCATATATGCATACGAAAGTGTTCTTATTTTTTTCTATGAATATATATATATATATATATATATATATATATATATATATATATATATATATATATATATATATATATAAAAGTAAAATTAAGTACAATTTATTAGATGAATTATTTCGATCGTTTTTTTTTTATCATAAAATCGGTGTGTGAAATGCATTACATATAAATTAAACTACTTATTAACCGAAATTAGAACTGAAAAAATACCACTGATTAAATTTGAACTACTTTTTATTAAAATAGAAAACAAACGTAAATATAAATATAACGGTTATACGTACATATTTATTTATAATGTATTTATATATAATTTGGAAAAGGTTGTTTATTATATATTCTTATTTATTAGTCAATCTGTATAATGAATATTTTGAAAATTAAATAAAAATAATTTACAATAATGATAAATATTCGTACTAAAAATTATCTTACATAAATATACTTTTCAGAAAACAGCTGTATAATGTATTTATAACTACAGAATTATTTTTTTTATTCTTCAAATAATAATTAATAATATAAATAAATATATTTATATATATATATATATAACCTTCAACAATCAACCTTAAAAATTAAAATAAATATATTTATTTTCTATAATCATACTTTAAATTTTTTAAGATAATATATTTGTAATACAATAATGAAAAATATAAACTTACTACTTTTTGGTCTTCGAGATACGGTATAATTACTATTATTTCGAAGTTGCATTTCGTGTATTTTCGCTGAATTTCCACCATGAATTTTCCTATTATGGGTATTATTATCGTTGTGTTTATTTTTCGCGCGTGTAATTTTAGCTCCATCGTTCCAAATATCGTACGTTGGCAAAAAAGGCGATTGATCAGCGTAATGTAATATCAAAATAATCACCAGAATCCAAGACTTCATCATCTATGAAAATCCAACAATTTACTCATCATCATTATCATCATCATCATCATCGTGCGAATTCTATTCAAAGTTTATCAAAATATTGAACATATTAATTTTTCAACACTATATACACAACGCACAAATAAATTAAACACATTAATATTAATTAATGAATATAAAATAATATTAAACTGATTTATAATATATATGTTTATAATGTTACACAGTTTTGCACAATTTGAAAACCGCCTATATTAAAAGCGTATATTTTAATAGTTGCGCACACCAACTGCTTTCGATGGTCAGCTTCGCTAAAATGATACTTTTCATTTATTAACGGACGACAAACCTGCAAGAAGTAGTGGTATTTTGTGCAACTTCAAATGTAATTGGTTCCGGTTCGACGTCGACCAAGTAAGAAAAATCGGTCAAAACTTTCGGTTCCAACTTTTTATCAGTTTTTTTTTTCTTCTTAAACGCCGCAGTAGCATATCTGAAACAATCATGACGCTGGATGAAATAGAAGAAAAAAATAGTATTTTTATGATAAATAAAATCAATACCTTAAACATTTTTAATACTTCATATCTTATATAGTCATAAATTAAGTAGATTTAAATAATTGATGATCTTCTTTATATTACTATATAATACATCATTAATAGATGAATTCTCACAATCAAACATTTTTAATTGAATATATCAAATATAACATTAATCTAGCGTTGACTTATAATACTGACATACAAAATAATAAATAGATCACAATCGAATAAAATATATATCTAAAAAAAAAACGAGTCACGAATTTTTGACAGGTATTATGATAAAAATCAACAATTTCATTATAATAATAAATTGTGCAAAATATCAGCAATCTAAAATAAATCTAACATTGATATTAAATACAAATATACTTCAAGTTATATCAAAATCGATTTTTTTTATATATAATATTCATTAAAAAACGTATGAAATTGTTAATAATCGACACTAGATGGTTCTACTTCAATGCATAGTTATTATTATTTTTTATTCTAAAATCAACATTCTGTAATAATGTCATCATTTAATAAATGATGACATTATTACAGAATATGTAGCATAATAATTGTGAAGCTTTTTGAACACTTTGTACTAAAGATTAACCTTAAAATAGTTAACGATGCCAGAACTACTAAAAGCCGGTCTATGGATCGGTGCCAGGCAGCGGATCTATAGTAGCTTTTCTGCAGCCAAAGGCATAGTTCACAATATTTATAATAAATTCAACCTGAAAAATTTCTTCAACGATCTGTATATATATATATGAATATATTTTTTATACTGTACATTTCATATATATGTGTGGATCGCAGAATATTACTAATGGTTTAATAAAAAAAAAAATATATATTTATTGATTAGATTAAAGTTTTTCCATTTCAATACATTAAAATTAATAATTGTCAAAACATACTTTAAATTTATTGTAAATTACAAAAAAGTTCTTCACTTTGTTGAAAATAAAGATTATATTCGAAAAATTGTATCTTTAGCTTGCATCATTTTTAAAATTAATATAAAACAATATAATTTCAAAAGTATTGTTATTTTTATATCTTCAAAAAAAGAAGTACATTCGTAGATATAATTATCATTTTTCTCAAATGACACACATTTGAATTCAAGCAGCATATAAGAATTCATCACACGAGCATAATAACGCTTTCAAATGACAATAATCACGGAAAATCACCGGAATAAATTTGCAAACAATGAAAACATAGACGAATAAATAGACGGTGTTCGGTTCGATTATCGCCGAGCAATTGGGCGCATGCAGAATAAAAAAAAAAAAGCCAAATACTTCGATAATATAAGCCGAAATAACGGTCGATTCGATAAAAAGAACCAAAATCAACGGGCGATTTGTATTTCACGAGTGTGTGTAACGATGGACTGTTTTTATTTATTTTTCGATATAAATATCCAGCAAGTGTTGTGAACCGAATAGAGAAAGTACGCTAGATAATTTCTAGTAAACCTTTTTTTTTTATTCCGCGTGATGCTTATCTTAAAATTAAAGGTGGATGTTGTAGATAAAGATGTTTTATAAAGAATACAATATGTATATACATACATATATATATATATATATATATATATATATATATATATATATATATATATCGATCTGTTAACGATTTATATCTAAACTTAAATTAAGTGTATCTTAAAAAGGCCAACTGTCAAAATTGAAATGATATTGTATAATAAATACTGAAATATTTTACATAAAAATAAAATAGAATTAAACAGCGACAATGATTTAGTACTTTCAGTGCTGGCATTTTACTATTTTACTTTAATTTCAAGGGCTTGAAGCAAATACTTACTTTCATCTTTATAGTACTAGTGTAAATACAGCATAGCGGATATTTTATAAATCTGATAACTGATTATAAAAGAATAATTCATAATTCATTCATTCACTAAATTAAACATTGGATAACCAATAAATCCTCATTTTATAAATATCTATATTTTGTAATAAAAAGGTGTTACATAGTTATAGAAAAAAAAAAAAAACTTCAAATAATAAACAACTCCATTTATTATTCATTACACGGATGTATAGTTGAATATCCAAAATACAATCTTAAACTAAAACCATAATAAAACTTCAGGTCGTCGTTATTGTACACATTGGTAAATTTGGTTCATAAGGGTACTAACTTACATGGCATTATGAACGAAATATCATTATATCAGGAAGAAATATCATCAACTAAAAGCTGCGATAATAATAAATTATACATTGTGTATAAAATACACGCACGACTTATTTTTCATAGGGCATAAATACGATAGATTGACAAATGATCACAGGAAACATTAATACATTCATAGACGAAAACATCTTAAAATATACACATATTTTAATTTTAAATATATATATATATATATATACATACATATATATATATATATATATATATATATATATATATATATATATATATCATAAATTTCTTAAATAACGTTTGTGACAAACATTTATCCATTTAAACCACATAGCAAAAATAGTACATTTATTTTTAGTCATGATTTCAATATTTGGATTATAAGCACCAATTTTACATACATAAATTGAAATATTGACTGGGTAAATTTTTGAATTAAACACTGAATTACATTGATAACACTGAACAGTATTTTGACCTTATTATCTATTACACAGATTCAACATAGATAATAATTACAAATTAAAATTAAATTAAAAAGAAAACATTTATACTACCATAAAATATGAGATCAAATAAAAAATAATTAAGTGGTTAAATCATATACAATTATTTGGTCATATACTCTCTCTCGGACTCAAACCATAAAAAAAATCAGTGTCATGTAATTCATAAGAACGTAGTCCTTCAGTCTTGAATGACACTAATTTTCTTCTTATATTAATAGTGAAACGTCGATCTATCTTCGATTTTCAAAGTTCTAAATTAATTAATAATGTATTTTCTCAAAAATATTATAGTTTTTCAATATATTTTTGTCCTTAATACGATAAATCGAAGTTACACTACGTATTTCAAATCTTACTGTATAAAAAGCGCATATAATTACTACATACGTAAATTTTGAAAATAAGGCAAAAATCACATCTGTGATATGGACAAAATTACTAATTAGACTTCTTAATTGTTTAAAATATAGTATATCTATAAATAAAATTATTTTAACACACCCACGAAGTAACGTTTTCCATTTTTCCAATATCATAAGTTTGCGAAAACTGCATAACAACTGTTATTAACTCTAACATTACTTCAACTAACGTTTTCCATAATAAAATACTTTTTAAATAAGGCAACAAAACTACTTAGTAATTTTAAAATACGTTGGATGTTATTATAGCTTGAGATCTATCAGAAATATTACTTAATTATATTCCATTTCAATTAGTAATTTATAAAACTTCAAAAAAATCCACCTAGATCATCTGTAAGTCCAATTGGTACTTCAGTACACGAATACTTGGATTATAGTATTATATGATTAAAAATTACTAAGAATGAAATTATTTATATATAGAATAAATATAAATATCTCGATAGATCTCAAACAGAATTTCGAAGTATTAAGCGGGTTTTTTTATAATATAAATACATATTATAAAACATATTACATAAAAACAAAATACTTTTTATACAAAATCGCTCTTACAATACGTTGACAACCATTTAAAACGTAAAATAAATTAAAGCATCAAGTATAACTATCAAATAGTTAACTTTTAAATAATCAAAAGTAAGAAAAAAATTAAAGTAAAACATGGAAATACTTTATAATTAGGGAACATTTATCTGACATCAATCATATATATATTTCAACACGACTCGTATACACAACAATAAAAATATGTGTAACACATTTATTTGGAATAATATAGACTTCTACTTATATTTAATTTTTATAATATATAAAGGCAAAAAAATTCTAAATATTTAGAAAATAGTTGCCATCTATTAACCCAAAATCAGGTCCATTTCCACACTTTTCTCCTTTTAATGACATTTTTTTATTAAGTATATGTCAGTATATATCTAATAAAGTGAATACTTAACAATTGTTTAATAATTTCTACTAAAACTCGTTTAATTTATAATATATTTTTAGCCAATTTATTTAAAACAAATTGTGTTTATTTTATAAACAAACTATACCATAAAGATATGTTATAGTTTCATAGTAAATTTTGAAAAGCTTCAAAGGCTTCTTTATTCACAAGAAAATATATCAATTAAATAAAAATTAGACTGCCTCACAAACCACAGAATTACGCAGATATTAAAATATCATATCATAAAAAAAACTAATTTCTTTTTATATGTGTAAAAATCCCACATAATGTAGAAATAGTTTTTTTTTTCATTTTAAATACGACTTTTAATTATAATATACATACGTATATGTGAAAGTATATTATGAATACAAATTGATGCAATAAACCGTCTTATAATATGGCAGAAAAATCCTGCTTTAGAATATTTTTTCATAAAAATCTATATATGTATATTTTATAATTATGCAGTCAATTTTCTAAATTTTAAAAATTAAAGGCAATCTTTCAGTTTCTATATATATATATATATATATATATATATATATATATATATATATATATATATATATATATATATATATATATATATATATATATATATCAATCAATTTCAATTGGTTTTAATCTTTCTCTAACGCGCCTGCTTCTGGGTTAATAGTATATTTTATAACACATACACATTTAAGAATATCATTATATTTTATAATTTATGAGACAACCAACATAATATTTAAATAATAATAGTATGGATAATTTCAAAATATTATCGCACTATTTTATTTTTCCTGTATATTAAAACAACTTAAAGTAATTTAAAATATATATAAACTATCTGGTTCCTATAAAGCAATATAGTTTTGAAAACTATTATAATATATTTAATCAAAATATAATAATTCCACAAGAATATTTTATATAACTTATCTTATTATCACATCATTCATAAACTATCATTCTTGTGTTGACACTAATTCATAATTAATACTAAAAACATGGACCACTTTGTTATGAAACCTAAATTTAATTTTAATAAAAAAAAATAACCTAAAAATAGCACCACATACTAGAAAAATAAGATAAAATAGAAAATATTTTTCTTAGAATTCATATAAAATTGACAAAAAATCTGATTTGGGAAATTTCCAAATACTCTTTTTTTATATTTCTTATCTTATTATAAAAGGTAACGCTATAATTCGGTTTTCCATAAGATAATCTTTAGCATATTAAAATTATTTAATTTTATATGGTATGACTTAAAAATGTATAGGTTATAAAGTACATTTTGGAATTCGTTCTCTTTTAGCTCTCGAATTAAAAAACTAAAATTAAACATATTACTAATGACGAAACTTTTTTTTGTAAATTTCAGTACAAATTACTGCTCCATAAAATATTCTCGAATGTAATCTTTTTTATATAAGATTTAATTAAACAAAATATAATTACACATAAGATGAAAAATTTGTGTATATTATGTATTAGAACAATCTTCTTTTTTCTTAATGAGAAAAAGTATATTTAAATATATATATATATATATATATATATATATATATATATATATATATATATATATATATATATATATATATATATATATATATATATAATGTTTTTCATTTGAAACAAATAAAAAATATGAAATTCATATTTTTTTTCATTTTTGTGTGAAAAACATAAAAAATATTTCAAAATAGCACCAGTCCTATAGTCGTTTCGTTATTAGCATAATTAAACTTATAAAATTACATTATATTAAAAAAAATATTTTACTTAAAACAACTTAAAATTTTATATCTATTATATGGGATCAAAAATAATATGGCCCATGAAATAAGTTGGTTTGTAATGACATTTTTATCACATAAAAATATTCAATGTTACATATGATATATTTTAGTTCGTTATCAAAAATAAAATATAATTTAAAATTAATATATAATTCTAAGAAATGAATTCAAACTATCTCCAAAAAATGTCCACCAATCCCTATGCCGATTGATGCAAAATCGATAATAACCCATTTGTACTTTTTAATATTGTACGTATTATTCAAAATTATACTCATTAACGAATAAAAAATAAAACTTAAAAATATGAAATCATAAAAAATACATTACAACTTAATAATGTAAATACGTAACAAAAAAATAATGTATTGAATAAAAACAGACCTAAATGCACACTTATAATATTTAACATATATCACAAAAAAATCATTGTTTCTTCATTACAATGATAGACGAGTCTTAGTTTTCTTGGAGATGACAGATGTTTTGTTCTAACTAAAAAATACTTTTTCACAAAAAATAATAATATACTGAAAACATCTAGTTATTATCGTGCATTTTTTCCTCTCAAACATTCATATGTTATACTACTTTTTCCACAATTCACATTTTTATCGACACAAATACATTATTAAAAAATAACATTAAGACATTAATTAACACGTAAACGACAGTTATCAAATAATATCACCTCACTTCATAAAAAGAACTTGCGCATATTCTTTCTAAATTCTATAAGAAGTACTTGGTGAAGACAAACACAGATCTTGTGTTATGAAAACTCCAAGTAATCCAGGATTCACTTCATAATATCTAAAAATAAAATAAAAATTTGACTTACAATAATTCAAACACAAAATTGAAATACAAACAAATAAAACTTACGGTAATGAGCGCTCTAGAAGACGTTTTTTCACTGCCGGTTTAATCCTGGGTTTACCATTAGGACTATGACGTCCACGACCAGTAATAAGAAACAACGTAATATGATTTTTCTTGTCAGGATTTTCGTTCATTTGTGAAATATGTTTGTCTAAAAACATATCCATTATTTGGATAGCTTCAACAACAAACAGATGATGTAAATCCAACGTAAAAAGATCGCGTCCTGTTGAGCTAACCTGAAAAGATGACATCAAATTTTTCAATTACATTTAAGATAGTTGTAAATTCTTTCATATTTTCTATAATAATTTATCATCAAAACAATTATCTATATTTTCCAGTTTTAAAGTACGAATTTAAATATACATAAATACTTCAAATAGAAACTCAAATAAGAATATAAAAAAGTTCTGCAGTACTAAAAAATATATATTGTAAAATATATTTGATAACATACCTGCATAAGTCTGCTGGCTGCTAAATTATTATAGTAATCATATTTGCGAATATAAATAGTGGCCAATTGAGAATAATATGTAGCATGGGCCATTGAACCTCTTAACATGCAATCTTTAGCTTTAGCAAAATTAATATTTCGCAAATTTAAAAATTTAGAAGCTTGTTGTCTGAAAATGGAAAGCGAACATTATAGCAATAATGATATACGCATATTAAAAATTTTAAATAATGATTTGTATTAAAAATATTACCTAAACATTAGAACTGCAGTCTTATTATCAAGAAACTGTTTATTACCATCTGTGTCAGTAATAGTCATAGTTTCTTGGAGATCAAATATATTCGCCTTATTGGACTCCTACAAAATAAATCAATAATTAGTAACAAAAAATAAAAGTAAAAATAACAAATAATAATAATAATTTATACATCTTGTTTCGCTTTATTAGCTCTTTCTACGAGTTCTTTTTCGAATTGTTCTAAAATTTTTTTGAGTGTATTATGATCAACGCCTTGTGTTTGTAAAGATGATATTTTACCTGTTGATAAAAGTAAAACCTAAAAAATAAATTAAGAATTATTAATAATTTTAAATTATTAGACAGAAAAAAATATTGTTAAAATAAAAAAATATATTACTTCAAATGTCTGCTCGAAGTTACAATCGTGTGCCTTGTAAATATCGATTAAAATGTTTTCTTCGATGTCAGGAAACATCTGACATAATTTTTGCTGTGTGAGTTTAGATGCCAAATCTTCGGGTGAATGTCTCCATTCGTTGATTCCATCGTAGTCATAATCAGCGAGCGCTAATTCCATATCTATGATGTCCTTCATATTAGATACCTGCAACTCTTTACCTGTAGCTATTTGTTCGCGTTCTTTCGCTTCTAATTCTCTGTAATCGTAAAATATATAATAAAAAACACCATATAAGACAATATTTTTGTATAGCATTTTTATTATTATTTACCGTGCCAACTGTTCATCTTCCTCCATAATAACTTTCATATGTTGTCGTTGAACTTCAATCTGATTACATACAGATTCAAGCCAAAGAGCATGAATTTGATTTGCCAATGATTCTGGAATGTGAATTATTGGCTCAAGTTTTTCGTCCCACGAACTAACGCTACCATATCTGTCGTCAAGTTGTTGAAAGAAATCGCGACCCATTCTGAATGAAATAACGGGTTCTGGCTCAGAATCATCAGAGCTTTCACTGCTTGATCTAACTTCACGGACAGTGTCACAATTATACTTAAACTTTTCACCATGTAATCTTTTCTTCAGATTCAGTGTATGCTCAGAATAATGGTCATCGCTAAACTGAAATCGGCGCTCCATTTCTGTTAATTGCTCAACTTTCTTGAGTTGTTCATTGTTTTTCAAGGGTATTTTTTCCTTTCGAAGAAACTTCGGTGTTTTGGGTTCGTTATTAATAATTTGTTTTGGGGTTGTTTTATCGTTTGTTAAAATATCTAATTCTTCAAGTTTTTCTTCGATTAAAGGGGTTCTATCTTTCTGATATGATATGTGGGAAAAATCAACCGACCCACAATTAGTATTTTCCAACAATATATCTATGGCCCAGTTTAAATTATCGTTACACCGACTGAGGATATCGCGCAAATGTTCATCTGGAATATTTGCAAACATATTTTTAAGCACTTCAAATGATACTTGCGCATTTTCCTCCGAAATATAAAACTGAAGTTCTTCCTCATCATTTTCAGTCATAACACTCTTATCTAAAGTTGATGCCGTTTTTAAAATTTTGGGTAACACCACGGCCTCTGTGTTGATTTCTCTACTTTTAACAGATAAAACTCTTAAATTTTCAACCAGTCCATAATCGTAATTTGGCGGTGAAGTTGATACATCTCGAAAATTTTTTTTATTTACCGGATCTGATAAAATCGAATTATTCCTGTTCCCACCAAAACTCCGACACGATAACGATTCATCAATTGGTGTCCAATTATAATCTGCTTTGAACTTAGTTACAGTAGATTCTTTTGATTCTCTTTGAGGTCTAGGTTTTGATGTGGAGCTTTTTACCCATGTTTCAGACCAAGAATCATTACTATCTGAGGAATCTATTTCTATAGGCTTTTCCAATTCGTCTCCACTTTTTGGAATATTTACTGTAGATTGTGAAGGAACTACTTTACCGGTAATTTCGCTTAAATCAATAAGATCAACAGGATATTTTTTGTTATAATCCTGTAAAAGTTTGTTTCCTATTATATAAGGTAAAAATTTTTCAGGAGATTTATTTGGTAGAATTGGAGCCAGTCTTAAAATTGGTGGTTTCATATTTTCGTCATAAGATAAGTTAAAATGCTTCATAAAAGTATCAGTACATACATTCAACTGATACTTTTCTAACATTTTCTTGATTTTGGAAATAGGTACACCATGAGAATTTCTCCTCGCTAACTCATTTGGTTTTAAAGCCCATGCTGTTTTAAGTTCCAAAATTTTAAGTATATAACCATTCTCTATTCCACTCACAGCGTAGGGTTTCATTTCCCACAACTCTAAATTTGTGTTATCTATAATTATAGGACTTACGCCCTGTCGTATAAGATCAGAAGCTCTCATTTGATTCCAAGTATGAGCTTCAGCCAATTTTGTAACGTCATAATTGTATTTGCCTATAGAGTTCTTAAAATAATCATCTGTACTCAGGATATGAGGCAAATTACTAAAACTTACAGTAGACTGTATAATACTTTTGGCAAGTGTACTTTTACCGCTTCCAGGTAATCCTCTCATAAAAATAATTATTTTAAAACCATTATTAATATCTTTAATAATTCTACTGGTTTCAATCGTAGATTTTGAATTTTCGCAATACACATATTGTAGATTATAAGCCATTATGTTTGATGTAAGTATTCTTCAAATGTTGAAATGAAACTCAAAAATTGACAACCGGAATTTAAAACCTAAAAAAAAATATTACGAAAAATACTAATTAGATATATTAGATATATACGACTACTTAGAAAGTTAAAATTTATAAAACTAAAATTAATAATAATTTGTAAATTCATTATAAAAACCTAATAATAAAAAGAATGTATATATATATATATATATATATATATAATTTCGTATAGAATGATTAAAATTAAGATAGAAGTCTGCTACACAGCTATATAAATAACAAAAAGATTTAGAAAAAATGTCTACAAGCATACATCACTAACATAATTATTATTTGTCATACGTTAAGACATCTGTGTAAATTTTATCAGTCCGGAATCTACATTTACAAATAATCCAATTTTTCATATTAAAAAATATATTAATAAGCATTGTGTACATATTTAAAAGTATTCTTAAAATTACAAAACACGTCGATTAAAAATTGGAAGAAAAAAATATATATTTCTATTGCTTTTTTAATACAAATTCTAATAATAACGTAAACAAATGTGTTTAATCACAAACATATTAAATAATATAAGGCTAAAAACAACAACATATCTAAAAATAACGTAAACATTATCAATTGCGTTATAATAAAAACATTTTATTTTACAAAAATATACGAATTGTATAATAAAATCAAATTACAATATGTATAAATTTGTTAATAAAATATAGAATAATATACTAATATAAACTCGAAAAAAAATCATATTTGTAAACATGCAAAAATGAAGTGAATATAAATGTTATTTATTTATCCAAAAAGAATATATGTGTATTTGTGAGTGTGTGTGTGTGTGTGTGTGTGTGTGTGTGTGTGTGTGTGTGTGTGTGTGTGTGTGTGTGTGTGTGTGTGTGTGTGTGTGTGTGTGTGTGTGTGTGTGTGTGTGTGTGTGTGTGTGTGTGTGTGTGTGTGTACAAAATGATAGAAGTAAGAAACAAAAGTTTTCCTTTAAATAAAAAAAAATATGTATATTAAAAGAAATAGTATATATCTATTTTTCTTCAACATATAATAAACGTAATAAAAATAATAGTTTGTATTCTGAAAATTAACATTTATCTAAAAAATAGAAAAAATAAACTTACAGGGAACAAAATACTAAGTGCGTCACCTACAAAAAACAGATAAGTAATGATCATAATATTCAGTTTAACACAAACAAAAAGAAACTCGATAAGAGACACTGATATAATTAATTACATTCCTGAATATACGAAATTTCTTGAAGCGATATGGTAAAATGCGTGACCATGAAAAGAATAGAAAGTTATTTTAACTATTTACAATAGTAGTAAAAAAATAATGACACAACATATGTTATTGAAAAAAGATATATATATATATATATATATATATATATATATATATATATATATATATATATATATATATATATATATATATATATATATAAGCAACCTTGAACATAATCTATCTGTTTTATCAAGTACCATTTACTTTAATAAAAACTGAAATCATTTTAAGAAATGTGTACTTTTTTTAAAGGTACACGTTAAAGTAAAACGTAACCATTAAATATTTATAAAAGGCATAGGTATGTTGCGACGCACATTTTAAGTAAAAGTATTCTGTAAGTGTAATGATTAAAAATAAAAAAATAATCAATGTCGATTTTAATCTAATCTATATCTAAAATTTCTATTATATTTAAAACGTTCAATTACCTTTATCTCCACATTGTACGCAAGAATTTTATTTATATAGTTATTTATTTTTGACATAATATCCAGGGATTCCCTACAGGTATGATTCATATAGTACAAAAAAATATTTATATTTTTACCGCACTTATAAAGAAACGTGTTTTTTTTATTAAATTTTATCTATCGTTTAGTAATTAATAAAATTTATTCTTATTAAGTGTAATATCATATAATTGTTAGCTATTTAAAATGAATATTCTACAATAAAAAACTGAACACATATATGTTTTTTAATTTATCCAGTAATAATGCGTAAATTTGCGTCAGAATTTTCTTTAAAGTTGTGAAAGGCGCAGTTTTGAATTATTTAAACTAGATTTTATGTGGTTCACATTGTAACAAGTTATAATTTTAAACTCAATTCTACAATATCAACGAAAACCTGTTTGGTTTAATTTTCCTTTGTCATATATATATTAACTAATTATTTGTAATAAACTATAAATTTTAATTAAAATTAAAAAATATTTTTTTTATATATTTTAAACTGCATGAAAATATTTTTACATTAAAAACAAATTCAAAAATGAATACAATTTTTTATGGTTCATATAATACTATTTTTCATCAATATATCTGAAAAATTCGATAATTGCAAAATATTCGGATGTATTTGTAACGATGTCGCATATCCTGTCGATTTCTAATTTTATCTCATGAATAATCAAACGTGATTAATACTATTTAGTAATGTTTATACTTTTAAAAAATATAAAAACGCGTAATATTTTAGTCGATTTTAACACTTTCGCGATCGATGACAAAAATATGTATCATCGTGTGTCAAAACGTAAGTGATAGCAGACACAAATTTGCGTCACGATCGTGCCAAGCGTTAATATGGCGCGATACAAGAGTTTTGCCCTATAAATATATATATATGTGTGTGTGTGATGGCGAATCTATGATGTCAGAGGAATATTGGATTTAATATAGATTAATTTTAAAATTAAAGCACGTCTCATAGACGAAAACTGAATACTATATTTATTATTTACATCGTCAAAATTGTATATGAAATTGATTAGGGTTTTTGAGCGTTTATTGTGTAAATTTACACCATTCTTTCGTTGGAAAGTAACAAAAAAATATAATTCTGATTTATAACTCTTTTTAAATATTCCAAACTTCAGAAATCGTTGTAAATTTATCGATTTATCGATTCAACGTAGCAATATCATTATTTCGGTTCATAGATGTCTAAAAAAATGCTGGACCCCATTTCTTTGTTCCATATATAAAAAAATATTCATACTTTTAGATTTGCATAAGCCAAGTACATACGGAAGTTGAAAAAGCACATAATTTTGCCTAAATGAAATGGCCTGCAATTCCATTTCGGAATATATTTTACATTATATTCAGGAAAACCGATCAAAAATTAAATGAAACAGTTATGGAGCTCTTAAATAATTATTTTAATAAAAATCATAATTATTAAAGAGTAATAATTTATAAAATTATATAACAATTTAATTAACTTTCTGAATTTAATTCAAAAAGAAATACGTATTTTCGAACCCTTTCAGTATATATCATTATATGAGAATAATGTTATAAGTGTCTCTTAAATTTTTAAAATATAACCCCTAATTTTTATATAAATCTTTATATAGATGTATTTAATTATTTTTTTTTAAATGTCAAATATATTTTTTATTTATTCTATAAAAGACTAGGAATTAATTTTTTATTATATAAAATGCTTACTGCTTCTTGTAAAATGCTTCTTGTGATTTACAATATAATCAAATAAATATAAATTTAATCGTAAAGGGAAATATTAAAATTATATTTATTCATAATAACAGTTTTTCTTTTAACTTCAAGTGACCCGTAAAACATTGTAAAAAAACAATCGTCTAAACATTATATAATAATTTTGTACTTTTTTATTTCTGAAACAAAGAACTAACTTTACAGAAGCAACATATTGCTTATATTTCTTTTCTTCTCCAAATTTCGAAACTGATTATTTAAATAAATTAAAATAAATAAACAAAAATATTAAAAAACATCAAGTCTATAATAAATAAATATGCGTTAATAAATTTACGGAAAAAAAGTGAAATATTAGAATTATTAAGAGATTTTCATAAAATTATAAACGCAAATCGCAGCAATTAAAATATACATCTGTTAATATTATGAAACAATATCAATCGAATAAAAAGTATAGATTTCACAATAATCGAGAATTTTGTTTTGATGCTAATAAGAAAGATAAATATCAAAAATACAGATGAATTATATTTATTTAATACACATTTTATACATACACACGTATTTCAAAAAATAAAAAAATAATAATGTAAAAAGTATGTTTAAGAAAAAAAATATATATATATATATATATATATATATATATAACTACACATAAAAGAAGAAAAAGAATAAAATATTTTTCAGTAATTAAAAACTAATCGTGCATAATTTTACAGGAGATAGTCAAACAAAGAAACTCATTTTAAACTCTAATATATATTAACTATATATAGTTTTTTTTCTCGTTCGGTATTTAAATAATAACAATTATACACGAGAAAAATCTTTTAAATTTAATTTCTATGTTATTAATTAAAAAAATCAATAAATGCATATAAACGAATGATGAAATAAGAGGAAAACAAAGAGCGGCAACATCAATAAATCTGATAGTCGCAGTAAAATGCGATTACATAATAGGGGTCGTTTGTGGGGGTAGACGGGGCGGAGCCAATACAAATTCACCTGCTATGTAAATAGAAAATTTTATATTATTTCAATATGGTGTTGTTAGGCTATTTAATTAAAATAATAATAATTTAATGCAAACGATAATTGAATCTTTAAAAATGACACGCATAAGAAATAAGACAAAAAAATATAAGGAAATCGTAATTATATATATATATATATATATATATATATATATATATATATATATATAAATATATATATATATATATATATATATATATTTAAAAAGATAAAAATTAAAAGATCAAATATTTCCCATTAAAATAATTTCATGAAAAGGGTATACAAAAAAGGGAAGAAAAGATAATCAGTTACAACAAAGACAATTTTTAAAGATAAAGATAACTAATTAAAAGAAAGATAAAAGCTATTGAAAAACATCGATATAAAGATAAAATGGAGTCTTGGAAAGCATTTCTGTAACCAAATTAACATACGGAATTTTTAATATTATATTAGGAAAAAAATATATATATATACAAATATAAATGTAGATTAAACATGTAATTCGATATAACAAATATGTGCAAAACGTTTAATAACAATAACAAATATTAAATTTCATTATGTAAGCTGTAAAAACTGCAATATAAACTAAAATTTAAAATGGCGGATCGCAACGATTGCATGCGTGCATAAAGAACTTTCGCGTTAAATAATACTTAACAATTATAAAGACCAAGTAAACGTTACATATATACATACATTTCAAATTTCGTTTATTAAATCAATTTTTAATGCATTTATCATATATTTAAACGTGAACGCATATTAAAAAAAAAAACATATTGCTGAAAGGGAAATATCGATTTCAATCGCAAACATGATAAAATTATAACGAGATTACATTAAAAATATTTACACATATTATGTAAATATCTTCAGCGTGCTGTATTTTTTAATTAAAAATCGTGTGATTCTGTAAATCTATATATGTGTATGTGTGTGTGTTTACGCGCGAGTGTGTAAACGTATTTTATATTAAATTATACTATTGCATATATGTATGTATATATGTGTGTGTGTGTGTATATGTATATATATATATATGTGTGTGTGTGTGTATGTATGTGTGTGTGTATGTGTGTGTGTGTATGTGTGTGTGTGTGTGTATGTGTGTGTGCGTGTGTGTGTGTGTGTGTGTGTGTAAAGAATAATCCAGATGCATTCGGAAGCAATCAATAAAATGTGTTATATTATGTCGCACTACATCCCAGACGTTTTGTAAACAGACAAATGCAACAGGCATATATACAAATAAATAGATAAATAAATAAATATATATATATATATATATATATATATATATATATATATACATGTAGTAAATATTGAATGTTTATCAATTAAATAAAAAAATATAAAAAATAATAATTACCTATGTTTATTGTTTGTAATCTGTCACGTTGAAATTGAAGATATGGCGGGAATATCGCAAGGCGCACGCGCTCTTCGCACCGACCCGGCCGAGACTGGTTCGCTGCGGAGTCACACTTACTGTAATTGGACGCTTCCTACCTTCAAATAGCACACGATAGCGCCCCCGATCTTCGAATGTTGCCGCAGATCGGCGAAACTTCATCGAAAGCACCGCATTAAATGTGCAATAGCGGCGGTGTCGAGCGAGCGCGACCGACCCGCACGAGAACGCGTATCACACTGAAGGACGGCCCGCTCGCTCCGCTGACAAAATAACACAAACATGCGCGATCGTAATGCGCTCGCGCGACGACCAAACACCGAAGATTAAAACGCCTCCGCAATTCGAATTTCTTTGACGATTTCTTTTTCTATTGATCGTATTTGCTAAAAAAAAAATAATAAAAAATATATCGCGACGCTAATAAAGCTTCAACAGATCATAGTATTTTTTTTATCAAAATTTATTTCACACTCAATTTTTAATATTTTTTTTTTCTAATAATTTCTTATTTTTTAACTTAATGATTTTTCACTTTGATTTAAATTGTTTTAATTACAATTTATACGTTATACTGAAAAAATATAAATTTTTAAAATCACTTAGAATCCTTTGTTATGAAATATAAAAATGAATTTCGACATATTTTAAAACAAATTTTAAGCGAACAAAGAACTTACATTAGTTGTCTTTCTAGAAAAATCCCCAATACTAGTTATAAAAATTATCGTTGACTTTTTCTTTAATATCTCATTTTACTTTCTCGCAGTGGTGATTTTTATTTTTCGCTAATCCTTCTATAATAAAATAAATAATAAATGGCGGATGTTGAAATCGAACTCTTCGGTAATATCAAACGATACGCTTTCCGTAATATTCTAGAAGAAGGTCGACCGTTAATCGGATGATACGGGGACGGATATTGTCATGGTGAATCCGAACTCCCGGAACCATAAATTTAATCAATAAATCCCTGGCACTCTTTGTTATTCCTAGAATCATATATTCGATCAATAAAATCTTTAACCGAATCCAAAATACGGTCGCTATGATACTTTTGGTCGACAGAGTTTATTTAAATTTTTCCGAGATTCAAGATACCAGTAATGATACTACTACAAAGATTTAGAAATAATCGAAAATGCTAATTAGTATTCAAAATCAAACGATATCGCTACTTACAAAACGAGTTAATATATTATTACGTAATTAAGCTTGCGGGATTATTCTATTATTTCAAACTATATCATTATAAATATATATCTTTTTTTTTCAAAACAATTTCGTCACAGATTAAACCGTCGTTTTAATACTGTAATTATATATATTTTGTCATTTATTTAAAAATCAATAAATATTACGTACATATTTCATATTCATGATATTATTTTAATTACAACAAAATAGAAAATTGAATTTCAACGTAAATATTCAATAAGCCTACGTTTAATTTTACTTAAAAAAAATAATGTTATGTTTAAAATTACAAAAAAAATATATAGATGATTTCCCGCTTGAAAATTTATTGTTTCTTTGTTTTCCTCTTTTACTTTTAATTAATATTAGTAATATAAAATAAATAACCCTCAGTTTTAAACATTTTTTTTTATATTTACAATACTTTCGATCATTAATTTCAAAGACTTATATATATTTTAATATTTTAAATAGTTGTATTTCTGTTATAAAAGTTAATTACTAAAATCTAATTTAATAAAATTTCTACATTTGATATATGACTTCATATGAAATAACTAATAACTATTTAATGTTTTATTATTATTAAATAATTTTTAAATCATAAATTTGAAATTGATAATATAAAAATTGGAATGACAATTTTAATTTTAAAAATTTGGAATATATATATATATATATATATATATATATATATATATATATGTGAAAATTATTTTTAGCATTATTAAAAATATATCTATCTAATCAGGATTCAAAATTCAAACAATGATTTAAATTCCCTTTGAATCATTGTTTATATATTTATTTTAATGTTTTCCTTGTTTTATTTAATCATATTGATAAATTTTAAATTTGTTTTTATCTTCAGATGATATCACTAAAAGTTTCTTTTAGAATATTTATTTAGACATTTATCATTATTCATTCATTAATATATTATTTTCCTCTAATCTTTCTTTTGTTATAATTCCTGTAACATTAAATATACAAAAAAAATATCTATTATTAATAAATAACATGAAAAGTGCTAAAAAATATTTCTTAGATTTTGGTTTTGATTACAAAATTATAACTAATTGCTTCCTTATCTATTATTTCACATTTTGGTTTCTCTTTTATAATATCTATTACTTTACAATTTACTTTCACTTTTTTCTTATCTATATATTTGTGTGAGGATTAATTATTTTTCTAAGAATTTTTTGAATCACTTCTTATTTAAAATTGATAATATTATTTCAATAATTATCATTTAAAATTATTGCAAATTTTCTAAAAGAAAATTATGATTTTAAGTTATCATTTACGATTTTTAAAAACGATAATAACAACCAAGGAAATTTAAAATAATATATAAATGTATTTTTAATTTTTTATTAAACATGGCAAAATATATTTGTAATAAATATTGCTTATAGTTTATCATAAAATTAAACAAAAATAATCTATTTTATATCGATCTAAATTTTATAGCTCACAAATATAAATTTGACTACTGATTTTTTTTTAATTTTCTACATAAAATGTATTTTTTTATAAAACTTGTGAATCGTTATTATACTATAAAGTAAACGACAGAATTATTTATATTTAAATACTTTAAGTTACAGTTTGTATGCATAAAATAATTTTTTTATCAATTATTTGATGATATTTATAAAATAAATGTATTCTGTTTTGAAAGAATTAACGACAGCATTAAATGTTATTATTGTTATTATTAAATATAAAACATAATTTTAATTTAAAAACTAAAGAAACATTAATAGTCATATTTTAATGGAATTTGGAGCCGATTGAGGTTATGTATTTGACAGATGATGCGAGGAATGCGTTTGTTGGGTTTATATATATCGGTTATTAGATAATTACTTTTTAATAATTTTTGCTGGAAATAAACAATGTGGTCATATAAAAATGTTAGCACCGTAGTTCCTCGCTTAAGTCGTAGTATTTCTTTATCGGCAGTACGTGAAGGTAAACGAAATTTCAGAAAGTTCATATTGCCATCTCGGGGTACTCGTCAATTTAAAGAAGACTATGCGAAAGGAAAAATAAAGCTGGATTACGGTCCGAAACCTCGCGGAGAATTGCCCATCACGTTGACGATGGAAGATGGAAGTGAAGTGGTTATTCCTGAAAAAATTCCGGAATTGATAGTACCAGATCTAACAGATACCAAATTGAAACCCTATGTCTCGTACCGTGCGCCCGATGTTCACCAGGATACGTTTACTCCGCAGGATTTATTTAAAGCCGTTTATAGGAAGAAAATTGTTCGCGATTTTCTGAATGGTAAATTGGATCAGGACGGAAAATCTTTGGAACCGTCTGCAGAAGAAAATTTAACATCTCAAAAAGCATTTGAAAATGCCAGAAAAACCGGATCGGATATATTCTAATTTTAGTGTTTTATACTTTTAGTTCGAAATATAGACTAATACTAATAACTTGGTTTTATTTCTTATTTTTCAAAAATATCCACCAATCGAAATTGTTTTCCAAATAATTTTCAGAGAATTACGTATACCAAACAATTATTTGTGTATTTTAAATTCAGTTTCATTTGTATAATTTTTTTATTGAGATATTAAAAGAAATCAAAAGCGTTCATATATTAATTTTTGCATTTATTAACAAAAGTCAACGTTTGTTAAAAAGTATAAGAATTGATAAAAATTTAAAGAGTGTAAAAACGAATGTTGTAAATATACGTATATATTTATTAAAATTATAATACAAATGTATCTTATTAAAAGTATATTGTGTAGTAAGCACAGATCAATCGCTGTCTTCCATTTGCAGGGCGTCAGCTTCTTTTTTTATATCATTTTCATCTAACGCGCTATCTAGCATTCCTTTAGATTCTAAATATTTGCTATATTCTTTAGGCATTTTCATGAACTTTTTTATTTTTGCCCTTAACTGTTTCCACGTTTCTTGATAGTAATTTTTTCTATCTCTTTCCATAGCTTTGTAGTCGTGTCCATATTTATCCAATAGATACGTTATAAAGTCTATGTGTGATTTTGGTAATCTAAAAATAGTAAAATTAATTTTTAAATCATTATATGTAAATAAAAAACTTTTATAATCGTCAAAATTTCTACAAAGTATAATAATTTTCCTATTATATAATAAAAGTATTCAATAATGCAATAATAACTAAATCACAATACCTGCTAATGTTTGAATAAAAGTTAAAAAAAATCAAAAATGTCTTAACAAAAATACCTTAAATTATGTTCTCTTGGTGTTCTTTTTTCAGCTTCCAATTCTTCTATAACGTTGCTTTTTGTGATTATTAAAGGTTTATATTTATCTTCTTCTGTAACTAGAAAATCCCCATTTTTTATTGCGATTGCTTTTTGTTTTTGTTGTTCTTTAAAACTAGGAATTTTAAAAACGTCATTGGAATCGTAAGCTAAGCCCATATTCTTCATATTAGATTTCACAGAAATTTTAGGATTCCAAGCTCGTTTAATAGGAATACTGCAAATTGAGTAAGAAAGTACATTTATGAAAAATGCATATTAAATGTTGAATATAATTATTTAAAAAATATTTAATAAAGTAATTTATTAAATATTATCATTTATAAACTTCTTGTATGACGACATTGTAATTATTGAATTATTATAAAAGTAGACTGTCTAATATAATTTAGATATACCTTTCTATATTGTAAGTTAATTAATATAAATTAATATTCATTTGGATAAGATAATATTGAACACAAAAAAAAAATACGAATAAACAACTGAGTCATTGTTAGTTGCCAAGTTATGCATTATATTGAATTCGTGGAATTCTCATATTTAATGAAAATGTTTTTATAACAATAGAAAATCCTGTCAGTTTCTCAAGAATTTAATTTGTAAAAGTGAATGACTCCAAAAATATATAATAGTTTACTGAGTGTTTAATTTAAATTTAAAAGAGAAAATTCCAGAACTTATTTTATATATTAGAAATATAATGAATTAAAAATATAGTACCAGTTGATATTTCCTAAATTATCTATTCGGTTACGCAGTCTTTTTCGATTTATATTATGATGATATGTCTTCTTTTTCTTCTGCTTTCGAACTTTAGTCATTTTTTAAATGTAAATATTACAAAAAATAAACGTAAGTATCCACAGTAACCAACAAACACGTGCTAACAAAAATGACAGCTATGACGTCAGAGCTTAGACATAACAACATCTTTATTCGCTATGAATGACATTTTTGTAAATATTCATTTTATACTTTTCCATTTATTTTTTAACAATTATAATAAATATTGTAAATTTCAATAATGTTCACAAATTAACTAAAAAATAATAAATTGAATTTCAATATTTTCTGAATTCAGCCACTCAAAAATATTTTTTTTCTTCCCATATCGTGCCTGAGGACATAATTAATTTTTGATTAACATTTTTTAAATCTTAAAACATTTTTTATTATATACTAAATAAAATCACAAAAATCTTTTGTTAATTTATTTTATTTCCTTTCTACGAAAATTTATTCGTATTTTGAAAATATTTATATAAATTTGAAATAGTGACATCTAACAGCAACTCATACGAAAATAAACGGGAAAAATTTCATAGATGGCGTTGTTTATACGAAAGTTTATAATAAAAATTATAAGTTTGTCTGCGTCAATAATGAAAGTCGAATAAATTTGATAAGACCGTTAAATCGAATTTATTTTTGAATTTCGAGTAATCGATTCGATGCGGTGTTGATAACTTTTTATTTGCAAAAAATATTCTATTGAAAAATAATCGAACGCTTTAAATCTTCCGGTATACTATAGCGATATAGTGTTTTTCAAAATTGTCTTCAATTCGTTCGAGCTTATATCAAAATGAAAATAATTAAAGTGCTGTCATATACAGTGGCCATTAGGATATATATCTTACAATATAAGATGATTGATAGTCCTCCTATAAAAAATATTCTCCTTTTTAAGATCAAGTTTATAAATAATTTATTAAATTTGTTTTAAACTAAGTCTATAAAATAACAGATATTTGGTTATTACATTTTTATTTATTGTTGTGATTTGTAAAGAGACTTAAATATATCTTTAATTATTATTATTTTTTTACTTATTATATATATATATATATATATATATATATATATATATATATATATATATTTGTAATATAATATTTTTTTAGTTATTGATAATGTTGACATCATAATTACTCCCTTTTATATTGCGGTATTTTTTTAGTGGCATACTAATACATATATGAGTATATTTATGACACCCAATATTTTTTCGGTTTTTGTAATTATCAGCCTTTGAGATTGGGAAATGTTGATTATTATTAGTGAACATATTTTTTAATCTTCAATATTTCAGTAGTGTGTGGTGAATGTGCATTGAAGAAAAGCGTGCGATTGGAATTTTGTTTCTATTTACAATAATTCAACAGATTGCTTTTACATTGTATTAATTTGTACAATACAAACTTTGAATTAGAGTATTTATATCCGTCCAAATATTCCAATGTCAACTTTATTAAGATCTTTAATATCAAATTAAATCACTAACATCATATTTTTTATAAAATTTCACCAACACCCTGTTTCACCTTGATCCAGTGTCAATTGGTAGACTGTAATGCATTAATTCAATTGCGATTAAGCAGAAATTTCGTCAATGAGCTAATATTTTTGCTTAAAATTTGAATAATTTAATGTTGGCTTCCGATTGTTTCGTACATTTTATTGTTGAAGGCCACGAATAAGGGACGTTCACTTAACAGGTGATTTCTATTTTCGCTTTTAATCGTCTGGAATTTCAAAATTTAACGCGAATTATGATTATAACAGAGTACATATTTTTTTTTATATTATGTAAGCCATGTAATTTGATAGTGACTATAATCCTGTGGATAATATAATTAATTATGACATTTTTATATTAATTTTTCTATATTTTCAAACTTGTAAATAAAATTGTAACTAATATTTAAATTATAAAATATCTAATTTACTTTCATAATAAATATTGCGCATAATACGATTATTACCTATATTTAGTATATTAACTAATTTGCTAATTCAAGACAATTAATTGTCCGTAACTTCTGAATTTTATCATTGCGAATTTTCCATATCTAATGACATTTATATGGATTGCCTCATTTTTTTCTCGTCTGTTTATTTTGTAATAAATAAAATCACTTTATGAAACCAAGTAATTATTTCAATTCACAGTGTCTTACGTTAGCGTAAATAATATCGCAACTCAAAAATTACATGTTATTATTGTCGTGTTTTACTTTTAAATTATATTGTATAAAATATAAAAAAACAGAGATTTTTTTGTAATACTTTATGATCTTTTTAAAGATACATTTTTAACTCTTTAATAATAATTTTTAATATATATATATATTTTTTTTAATTTAAAATATTTTCCATGTATTTTATATAATCAATCGAAAAGTTTTATCTTCTATTTCTACAACATTCTTGTGAAATTTTTCAAATAAAAAAACAAACCAGAGATCATCCATATTTTATTCTATGTACACACATTTTAGAAGACACCTGACGTTGATTTCGTGACGTAAAAATATTATATATATATATGTGTGTGTGTGTGTGTGTGTTATTTTTGTTTTTTAATTCGATAGAACCGTCTAATATAATTCTATTGGTTACGTGTAATAAAAGTCAGTGAAAATGAAACCGATATAAGGTAATCAATAACTAAATATAATAAGGACAAGGACTAAAGACATCAATTAATCGATATTTTTCCGCTTACAAAATATTGACACGTGTGATTGTTAAATACATCACAAAATTCAAAATAATTATATTCATTAAATTTTGTCACGATTAGTATTTTTAGTCCATATTTTTTTTTTAATTTATAAGATATAATTAATCACACAAATAAGTTTTTGACAAAATTTATCAGAACTTTAAATTTAAAAATTGATAAAAAAAAATATATATAACAGAATAATCTTACATATAAAGCAAATTTAAAAATAATTCATCCATAATAATGAATAGAGTGAAGGTGAAATATTAAAGATATAATATCGCATGTTTCAGTTATATTTAACTGACACTATATATACCATAAATCGAATATTATAAGGCTGAAGGTAATTATGGATTTATAAAATATTTTTATAAATAAAATAGTGTAAAAACGTATATATACAAGAATAGAATAAATCATTTGTAAATTAATTAGTAGCTATATTTGTGAATTTTAAAATAAATAATATTTATGATCTATTATTATGCTGAATGTGACCAGGTACGCCTAATTTTTTATATATAAAATTGTTTAATTAAATATAAAATAATTTAACTAAATTACAAAAAAAAAAAAAAATCTTGTTTTTCTTTAAATCTTATTAAATATAAAATTGCGATGGAATAAAAATTGTATTACATATTTATATATTTTTTTGAAGACTTATGATGATTTATATTTGTACATTTTTATACATTTTTTTTTTGTAATAATACATATATAAAAAGTATGAATATTTTAATTTAAGATTATTAAGATTTATAATTATGATAAGACACATGTGTGTAACAATTTATATATATATATATATATATATATATATATATATATATATATATATATATATATATATATATATATATCGTATTATAGACGTTAATACAAGATTCCCCACCCGTGATTGATTATTCATTTGTTGCGTCCGTTTTAATGTATAATACGTAACAGTCGCCTTCTGTCAGTTCTGAACGAGCGACTCATTTTATGTACGACGCACTGGATCACTTTCTTTCGTTAGTTCTTCTGTTTGTTTGTTTATTTTGTATTATTTTGTTTTTTTTTTATTTTCGCTTTTCCGATTGCGTCTTACAGTTTCGCAAGCGGTGGACACTTGTTACTGTCATAGTGCGAGAGTCTGCGTCGCGTTCGCTGTAGCGTTGCACGTGCGCCGTTTGTCAAAGTGTTGTGCGCGCGTTTTTTGTTTTTGTTTTTTTAAAGTACATTATTTTGTTTATGCGATATCGGTATGATATTATAATATATATATATTTTTTAATAAATTAGTATTTATTACTATATAAAAATTAGTTAATTAATCATTATAGATTATGCTGGATAATAGTTTTAACGCATTATTAAAATTTTTATTATAAAATAAATAATAAATATTTTTAATCGATTTTACATAGATATTGATAATTTATATTTTATTTAATAGAACAAAAAAAAAAGTTTTATTGTTATTTGACTTCAAATATTTTTCATGAATTTAAAATAGTTTTTATATAATATTAATATATCGTAAATAAAAAAAAAGAAATTTATATCATTACGCTCAATATATATACTTTGGGTTTTATTGTTAATCTCGTAAAATTTATCAATGAATTCACGTATAATATATATATATGTTAATAACTAGCTTTTTTTTCTATTTACGCTTCATATTAAAAAAAATGAAATAATATTGGTTTTACTCAAAAATTAAAAAGTATCAAAATAACAGTTATTACAATTATGAATCCAATTACAAATATTAACAAAAAAGTTATTTGTACTTGTTCATAAATTTAAAAAAAAATCTTTTTTTTTTTGTAAATTTTCATACATTTTATATAACTCAGATCGCAGTTTTCGAATTTTGAAATTCTTGAAAAAGATATTATATATTATAAAATTTCAAAAATAAAATATTTCGATTTGTTTACATTGTAAACAAAAATATTTTTATTATAAACAATACAGACAAATTCAAAATTAATTATTTATCTATTATTTAATAATCACATTTGTAATTTCATGTGAAAAACAGAAATATATATTATATATATATATAAAGTTTAGAGAAAGTTGGAAATCGATTCAAAACCCGTTCTTTACAGGTTAAATTTTCTGCAATCATAATAGTGTACATATCGAACAAAATTACTTCATTTAACATTTATTATATTATATATTTTACATAAAAATTATTCATATATATATATGATAATAATTTGTTATTAAAAGTTCAATATGATTTACTTTTTATCGTATTAAAAAAGACACGCGATTTCCATTATTTTTAATAAAATTTTATATATATTATACTTCGTAAAATATATTATAATATGATATATTTATGTATAAATTTATGAATATATAAAAGATCAATAAACAGAACTTAACGAATAAAACGGTGATATTTTAATATATTTACAATAGATGTAAATATATTTTAGCATTTTTAATTATCTATGTAATACATAATTTTAATCGAGAAATCCAATTAAAAATTTCAATTTTAATTAGAAAGTTTCATTTATTTATATATCTATGGCATATTTATAGTCTTTAGTTTAATATATGAATGTAACTAATAAACACTTAGCTATTTTTAACTTTATCTATTTATCTATTTCATCGAATCGGAACGTTGAGTTAAACATAGAAAAATCGTAGTATAATTTGAAAAAAAAATATTATACTGTGAAATATTAGGTAAATAATTTTATATTTTTTAAATATATTCAAGGTTGAATAAAATGTATGAAGATTTTTTTATAAAGTGATAAATAATAATAAAAAAGTTATTATCATAGCTAAGTTGTAAAATTTACGAAATATATAAATATAATTGAAATTATTTTATCTGATAAACTTTTAAATATTTTTATAAATTTTTAAAATTTAAAATTTTTTTTTAGATATTTTTTAAATTTTTCATTAAGATTTTTGTAATACATTTTTTAAAATATACGTCAAATTTTCGATATATTTTTCGTTAATAAAATTTGAAACTGTTTTTAAATATTATTGTACAATCAAGCAACTTTTTTTTTTTGAAAAAGAAAAGGAATTATTTCTTTTTAGGATTAATGTATTTTTTGTGGAAAAAAAAATAATTAAAAACTCGATTTTTTTTAAGAATCAAAAAATCGGATGATTTCTTAAAAAAATGACATTTGACTTCTAAATGCGTTTTTTTAATGAAAAAAAAAATTAACACATAAATATAATAAATAATCATAAAATATATAAATGTATTATCCTTCGTATTATATATCTTTTGACCGATTTATAAAACCAAACAGTTTAGAATAAATGCTTAGCGAATATCGTATTACACTCAATTGCCATTGAATATTATATTTTATGTAACTTATTTTATTACAAATACATAAGAAGAACAATTATAAAGTATCGATTAACGGTAAACATAACATATATAATATGTATATACGCATTTTTTTTTATCATTATTTAAATATATTATAATTAAAATTTACATTTTGTTCATTTCAGAAATGGCAATGGAAAATCCTCTCCGAGTTGAAATATTATATAAACCGGTCAATTGGGAAAATGGTAAGTTTTTCTTTTAATATATATATATATATATATATATATATATATATATATATATATATATATATAAGAAGTTTCAATTTAATAAGAGATAAATAAAAGGTTTTACTATAACATTATATGTAATTTTTAAATGATTCGTTTGCGATTATTTTATTATTCATTTTATATTTTATTATTAAATGTTAAAAATATATTTCGAAATTTATAAAATAAATTCTGATTCATTCGCATTTTCCCTGTAAACCAAAAAAATCCCTGTAAACCAATTTATATTATATTATATTTTTTTTTCTATTTTAACATTTTATATGCATTGTATTAAACGATAATTCTAATTTTAAATTTAACTTTAATTATTTCATTTTTTTTTAAATGAATTAATTGGTTGAAAAGTTGTTACAAGACTTAAATTTTTATGCAGAAATGTGTATTATAAATATTATCGCTATTTTAATTAAAACAGACTACTTATGTAATATTTTAGCGTTTGAACCTGAATTAATTAATATATTTTTTAAAGATTTTAGATACAAACATCATAAATTTATTTTTTATTCGTAATCTATTGTGAAGTTATATCATCTTTATAAAATATTATTGATTATATATTATTTTTATTAAATGTATATAGCAAAAAAATATATATACATATCTATATTGTTTATTTTTTCATTTTTTATATTTATTAACTTGCAATCAAATGAAATTATAAATTCAATCTTATTGTTAATGTAGTATTATTATACGTTTCTTTGTTATTTAATGTACGATATTTGTATTATGAAGTGTTTTCAAATGAAAAAATATTTCTAGATATTAAAAACACTTAATATTATATATATTGCTTTAAATAATATTATAAACATGTATTACAATGTGAATTCTATATAAAATTTCGCATTTCTATTTTCTTTTTTTTTCTACTGTTTACAATTTTATCTAATATATCATCTTAATTGCTGCACTAATAAATGTTATATAATACTATCCAATTATTGATTAAATCGATTCTAATCTAACCTTTATTAAATTATATTTTACTTGAAACCTTTGTTTGTATGGCAGCTCTAATTAATTATAGCGATTTTTATATGATATTCGATTTTATATATATTTATTGATGAATAAATCTATCAATAAAATTGTGTAAATTTATTGAAATATTTCGTTTTCAATATTGAAATTGTATATAAAAATATGGTAAACTTTGTACATAACTTTTTTAATTAAATATTGTTTTTTAGATTAATGAATGTAATTAATATATATATATATATATATATATATATATATATATATATATATATATATATATATATATATATATATATATATATATATATATATATACACATATAATATGTCTAAAATTTTCAGTAAGCATATATACATTAGAATTTGATTTTTCATTGCGGAAACAATGGAGGTCTGATTATAAAACGTAATGAATTAATTTATATGAATATTTTACGATGACGATATAAAACTGACGTAATTTTCGGGGCTAAAGTTCATGCCACTTTAGAATAGAATATCTTAATATAATTGGCCTTATTCGGATATCGAGTAACAATTTTTAAAATATATTCATAATACGCGCATATAATTATGTCGTACTATAACCATAATACGTGTAATATAATCATTTTTCGTTTTTTTTCTATGATATTCTCAAGTATTGATTCTATTTTTTTTTTGATATAAGTACAAATAATGAAATTAAAAAAATATATATTTCATTTATACACGTATTTTTTTTTGAAGATTTTGAACAATTTTTTATAGAATTTTATATGTGATTTTTTTTATATTTAATGTATTTACTTGTTTTTATAATAACTTATATAATATATATATAATGAATAATTATAATTCATTAATATTCAAATATTATTATCAAAAATTTCCTTTTAGGAAGGATGTGACTTTTTAAATCTGTATTCAGCTTGTTATGTAGAATTCATTTTCAAGAAAGATTTTCAGGATATCAACATTTTGAAGTAAAAAAGTAATAGGACTGTACTATATTTATTTTTCAATATATTATTCTGTATGATTTTAATATTTTTTTTTACAACAATGATATGATAATTTTTATTAAAGAAAAACTTACGATCAATGATATGATTTTACGATCCTAAAATTTGTAGTAGATTGAAATTTTATAGTTATATTATTATATTAAATCATTGTATTTATCATAAAATTAATACGATTGTAATAAACTGATTAATAAATCTTGTTTCAATTAATCTTTCAATATATTCGTATATTTTTTTCTAATCAAAAGTATTTTTTTTTCTGTGGATAATCAAATGTTATAAAATTTGAAAATTAAAATTAATCTCTAATATTCAATAGATGTTGAGATCCATTTTTAAAAGCATTGAATCGGATTTGCAAACCGATATATGGATAATCGTAATTATAAATTATTTAATTATTTTAATTCACTTCACTTTTTTTATGTATTCAGAAGAATATTTCCGTTCAACTATTCCAATAAGATTTCTCTTCATAATTTTATTTATAATAAAACATATATTCAAAAATACTTTGCAAATAACATTAATATATTGCATTATTTTAATATGAAAATTGTATTGCAATTCTGGCGCCAATGAACACACTTGAATATAATTTATTTATTACATATTATTGTAATAATGACGCATATTGGAACTTTGTATTTTGTAAAGTTTACATTTCATCAACATCTGAAATAAATAAATTGCTTGCTTCATACATTGACCGTGATCTTTAGGCGCCCTTTCAGCAATTAATCCACAATATTGCCACGTTGTTAAGTTTGACCTTTCTCCGCAGATTACATTTAACATACAATTAATTTAATCGAGGGTTTTACAAAAAAAAAAGTGCTGAAAATTTTCATATTTTATTTATAATTTATTTCTTTTTTTAATTGTGATAAAAATCGATATGCAGAAATGTGAATTTTTGATGATAATATCAAAATTTCTTTTTTGATTTAAAGGATTAATTTTTATTTTAAAAAATATTTAACTGTCAGAAATATACTTTCTAACAATAAAATTATTTTTCATAATTCGCTTTAATATTTCTATGTTGAATTGAATTTGTGTCACACTTATTTTTATATAACATGAACACAAAGATGTGTGTTTTAATTTTACAACTCTCTATAATTATTAAATATCGTTCATGGTTCAGATTTAATATATTCATATTTTGATTAAATTTACATTTCCATAATATCGTGTTAGATTTATGGAAATTGCCTGAATTATATATAATTTTATGTTCACTTTTTAATCGAAACATGATTTTTGTTATAAATATATTTCTAATAGTGTTTTACTTAAATTAAATACGTTTTATTTTATTGTAGATTTTAATAACTACAAAGGTCATTTTTATATTTATTTATCAGATGGTTCTTTTGAAATTACATTTTTTTTTCTAAATAAGGAAAATAACTTTGTTAAATAAATAAAAAAAAAATAGAACAAGGTTTAGTATTTTGTGATATTTTGTACCTCTTTAAAAATTAAACATTTATAATATATTATTTTAAAAATATCGGTATTTACATTGTATTAAATATTTGGAAACGTTTTACAATATGAAATGTAATCTCCAAAGCGACGACTTTATAAAAATTCTAATGTCTAATAAAATTTAGAAATAAATTATTATACTATATATAGTCAATTTGGAGATCTTTAGAATATAAATATGATGGAAAAAATGAATAAAAATCTCGTTTTAAAACTAAAATTTACTATTTTTGAATCAAATATTGTTAATTCTATAGAATTGACAGTTAGTTTGTCTCGTCCATTTACAGTTAAAAAATATTAATGATTACATATTACATACAGTTTTTCTAACGAAAGTTTAAGCGCGTTAATTTTTTCATAATATTTCTTTTTTTCAAAGAAAAAAAAGAAACACGTATGAATATTTAAAGAATAAAAAATACGTATGAATATCTAAAGAATAAAAAAAATGTCTTATGAATCAATCGCAAGGTGCATAAAAAATCAAAATGATAGTTATAAATGATTCATTGCGTAAATAAAGTTATAAATGATTCAATAAAACGTGATTTTTCTGATTTTAAATTGAATTCATATAGAATTAATACTTTTCATAAATGATTTTTATTTATAAAATTAATAATAAAAAATATGTCGTCCCTTTTTTGAACGCCAATCTGTCAAATTACATTCCAAATAATTAGAAATAATAGTTCGTAAATACGTAGACAGATAATAAAAATAATTTATTACATCGTAAAATTTAATCCTAACATAATTAATTGAATATATATTAATTTAATCGTATTGACTATTTGTATAATAAAACTCGCTATCCAACTGTTTTACTGTAATATTACATTTTTTATTAATACTTTAAATTTATCTATTTTGATCGTTAAGAAATATAATAAAATTAAATTATATATATATATTTTTTAATCATTTTAAAATGAATAATTTTCTTTTAAACTTAACGATAATATTAACCCTAAACGAAAGAATTTTGTTAAAAGTTATTATTGATTGATAAAAGATCTTCAAATCCATATAGAAATAGAATAAAAAAAATAAATAGATTAACATTTTTAATTGAATTATATTATTTGTAATAAATTTAATATATTTATTTAATGATATTCTTTTATTTCAATGAAATGTTTATAAATTAGAATAGAGTTGAAGAACTTGTTATTGTGATCGAGTCTATAACTATTAACATTTTAGTAAATGATCATATTTTATCTACAAATTCAATTAAATGCACATTATTACATAATAATATAGTAATACTAAGAATTAAAGATGTGTAAATTCATATATAATATATTATTAGTTATTCGCTCTGCTATATAAAAAGATTTTACTGTGTTTTCTTCATTTGTATTTATGTATGGTAAGTATATCGTCATTTTTATTATTTTATTAATCAAATATTTTCTTTATTTATCATAAATAGAACTAGTAAAAAATATATGATTAATAATATATTTTTTTTACGTACATCTTTGAAGAAATTCTCTGCCAAAAAAAAAAATACAATAATCAATCATCTTATGATTGATTCTTGTTAAATACTATTTTTTATTTGAATGTAAATAAAAAAAAAATATTGAGAATTAAGCGGAAAATTAAATATATATAAATGACTTAACAATTTTAGATTTTTTTCAACCCATTACTAATATTACTTATAATAATGATTTTATTTTTAGACATATTAGAAAAATCTGAAAATTATTATTAAAAATCATTTTTATTTATTTTTACAAATATAAGTAATTTAATTATATAAAAATATACTGACATCAAAAAATTCGTAAATCTATTTAGAATATTATTTTGTTATTGAGTATAAACAATTTTAGTATTTCTTCTATTTTCAGATTTCTTTGATTTTTTTTTCGTATACAAATTTTGTTTATGGTATAATAAAACAATATACAATTTTTTAAGTTTATGAAAGAATATTAAACATGTGCATCATTGTTATTTTAAAGAAAATTCTCTATTATATATCTATTTTAAGAATTTGAGAAAGACATTTGAGTATTTTCATAATTTCAGTGAAATTTTCTGCATCCATAATCTTGCCTTGCAAATATAGTAGAAACCGCTTAATCGGACCACCACAAGACGCAGTCATATTGGTCCAATTAAACGTTTGGTATCAGTACAAAATTTATACATATTTTTAACCCTTTGCACTAGAAAGGTGCCGTTTGGTCACCATTTAGATTAATGCAAAAAATTGATACGATATAATGACTATTTATTTATTTATTTTATATATTTATTTATTTATAACGAATTCTCATACTCTTATGAGGTGTAAAATCACGCTTTTAAATAGGAAGAAGATTTTCCTATCTTAAATTATAACTTATCCACGTAACCACAAATCGAACTGCATTTTCAGCATTAAAACTATTTTGGTTTATTGACAAACTTACCAAAAGGATTACTAAAATTAAAATTTTTAATCCTTATAAACACAAAATGTTAAAATAATAGTGTAGATCAGTATACCTCAATATATTGTTTTTTTTAAGAAAATTTCTGAAATGATGACGAAAATTGTTTTTTTTTCAGGTTTAGAAATTTGTTCCATAAATCCATATATTCTATACCACTAAATATCAGAGATATATAAAATGTTAAAATATAAAAGTATACTTTTTTTTGTATTAAAAAATTCGCCATTAACGTTGCGACGCGTCTCGAGCGCAAACCGTTTAAATATATATTTCTTTTTATTTTGATCCAAATAATCGACTGATCCTATTAACCGGCGGTCCTATTAAACGACTCATACTATATATATATATATATATATATATATATATATATATATATATATATATATATATTTAATAACGCGATCACATATGCGTAAGAATGACGAACTGGTCCGGAACAAAGTCGACCGGTCAATCGCAATGTTTGTTCGCATTCGAATATAAATATATATATATATATATATATATATATATATATATATATATATAAATATATATACATATATATATATATATAACTCGAACGTTTACCGACGATCTGGTTAGTGAGTTCGCGTTGTTCTTTGCGATAGTACGCGTTCATATTCCGATAAGTGCTGGACCAAAAAATTAAAATAAAATAAAATAAATAAAAATCAACATACAATTACCAACGTTCATCGTAAAAATTTTCTTTGTGTTAAACGTATACAAAAAAATATTGTAAGATTTAAAAATTATTTATGATAATATCATTATTAAAAAAAAATAAAGAAATTTATATATATATATATATATATATATATATATATATAT
This sequence comes from Leptonema lineaticorne, assembly GCA_024500535.1. NCBI lineage: Eukaryota > Metazoa > Arthropoda > Insecta > Trichoptera > Hydropsychidae > Leptonema > Leptonema lineaticorne. The sequence continues at coordinate 8,281,769 of JANIJI010000030.1, read as the reverse complement.
ATATATATCGAATATCTTGTGTTAAATATATGTATAATGTATATTAACGGTACTATAAGCATTACACGTGTGAATATTCAATGCATATAATTTCCTTTTATGAACGTGTTAACCGGCATTTTAATGTATATTTGTTGAAAAGTTCAAGCCTTTTTTAAATACGTTGACTTTTAAGCATTATATATTTTCGAAAATCGTTGCACATAATATTATACTGTATATGCGAAAAAAATATATCATTTTTATTTTTGACAAAATTAGTAGTATTAAAAAATTAAAAGAGATTTTTTTTTGTTAAATATATAGAAATTAATTTTTTTTCATCATTATAATGAAGACAGCTAACGTTCGTAGCATTTGTTCTAAAAATCAATAATGAAATCTAATATATGTTCTACTAGAAATACTGTTTAGTGATGACTTAATATTTATATACACTCAGATAAATCCGTGTCTTTTCTTTAAAGTGTGTCAATAAACTGGCTTTTATTCGAGACTTTTGATTTTAAAAATATTCCTTCGGTCGCCTTGAACAAGGACTCGTTTTCCTCGAAAGAAAGTATATCATGTTTTTAAATTTAATTATATTTTTAATATAAACTATATAAATATATATATACCATATATGATTCAAATTATTTTTCACAATTCAATCAAATTTTTTATTATTAATAATATTTTATTTTTTAAACTTGTTCCATGAATCACGATATGGAAAAAAAAAAAACGTTATATCCGTTTCATTTTATAACATATATAAAACGAAATCTAAAAATGTTTTTATACAAATGTCGAAATATAATGATTAATAGTTTTTCCACTATTTTTTTTTACGTTTGTGCAGATATAAGTGTCGTTTATCTATTTTTTTTTCTCTGTAAAGTCATGTTTTATTAAACATGGTTTATTAAATATAATATATGTGTTAACTCTTTGTACAAATTTAATTTTAAATATTTACCGATAATGCAAAATTTTCCCTGTTTATTTAAAAAATCTTTCGTCTCTATACAAATTTTGTATTATATATATAATATATATATATATATATATATATATATATATATATATATATATATATATATATATATATATATGATCTTAGTTTTTTATTACGTCGATATTTGTTTTTTACAATTTTTTATTTCTTAAATTGTTATGGTGTCAAATACGTTTTTATGGATAAGTAGACCCATATATAAAAATTCTTACATCCGGTTCTTTATGTTATTAATTGATCATCGTTTATATCCAGAAATAGCTTAATTGATTTTATATTCATCTAACATATTATTATAGATCGAAGTTTTTTTAAAGAGGAAGACAGATTGTTATAAAATATCCTTCAATTCCAAAATTTTATTTTAGTTTTAATATTATATATGGTATTAAATTTTAATTCGAATTTTCTTAATTATATTTCGTAATAATAATAACTAATCACTTTATAATTTAGTAAATATTTAAATGACTTAAATTAGATTTTGTAAATGCGAACAACTATTAATAATAGAGATAATTATATAGAACCGAATCAACAGGTTATTTCGAAATTTAATTACAAATATTTTTATTACACTTTATTTTTTATCCTTATATGAAAATATAAATTATCGATGTTAATATATAAAAAAATCTTGTTGAATAGAATTCTTGTAAATTTTACTTTTTATAATTTTGAACTCATTCAATAAATGCTTTTTATATATTCGTGTATTAATATTTTTTATATAATACTTAATAATGGCATTGGAAGAAGACGATAAATATTCAATAATATAATAAGATTTATATTCGAATATTAAAAAGTTGTATTTACAATGATTAAAATGCATTTGAATATATCAGTTATAATTAGTTTTTTTCAATTACTTCTTATTTTTTCTTCATTAAGATATTTTTAGTTAAATCATGATGTTTGAAAAAGAACGTGCAAGAGATTCATTTATATCCAAACTGAAATTATATTATATTATTATAAAAATAATAATGATATATCATTCATTTTCTTTGCAAAAGATGGTAACGCGGCTTTATAGCGATTTATTTTTCTTTCTAATGATACATCATCGTCGGACGTGCGCGATTCAATTATAAAAATTGCTCAGCTCTTTGTTCCATTATATATATATATATATATATATATATATATATATATATATATATATATATATATATATATATATATATATATATATTTACAGTAATGAAAAATAAAGTGTCTTTCATTTATCTATCGCAAGTCTTCGCCGATTAAAATTGCACATCATCGCAATATCTCAAATCTTTGATTATTTTATACGCGTTACAACACCATAATAATGTCTGTTCAAGGTAGAAATTATCTTTTCTTTTCAATCGGACATGTGCGAGGTTCTTTTTTTTTCATGTACACGTACGTCATATATGTGTATGTATTTTTGTAATAATCATCTATTTGCATAAAACATATGTCAGTTAAATTTTATTTCTGATTTTCCTGTCGCGACTATTAATCGTAGCTTTAACGTTAGTATACATTATCAAAAATTATTTTAAGATCACTTATTACCATTATGAAATTTTAAAACGATTACTTTCAAAGTACAAAATATCATAATAATAAAATATTATATATAGAACAAATCAACGTAACGCATATAAATAAATTAGTTATTGTTTTAAATTTTTAATATCATATTGATTTAAATGACAAGTTAGTCGTTTTAAATCAATTATAACTTTTTATGTATAATAAAAATGTACTGTTCATGTTTTCGATGTAACTGCTGTTATTATTAATTGTATACCTAATAATTATTGTACTTCAAGATAATTAATAATCTGCATCACGATATTAATTTAGAGCTATTATCACTTTGTTATAGTTTTTTTATTAGTGCTAATTTAAATAAATACTATTATGTATTTATGTTTAAAGTATAGCCAGTGTTTATAATTTAATTTATTATATAATAGTACATTTAATTTTATTTATATTTAAAATTTAAGATTAATCAATAATCGCTGGTCATTAAATATTTATGATATTGTTTTTAAACTTTTGTATTTTAAATTATTATTTCAGTAAAAAAAACATTAAAATAAACACTTCATTTTTAAAGTCTTATCATACCACATACCACATTTAAAGATAGTAAATTGCATATAAAAAAATCATTTTTATTTATAGAAAAATTTATATATTAATTATTTAATTTTTATGTTTTTTCTATGATATTTTTAATTTTACTTTAAATAAATTTTATACTAATTATCAATTATATATATATATATATTCTAGTTTTTTTATACGTACTTCTTTGTAATATATAAAAATTAAATTTAAATTATTTATTCATTTTTTTATATCATAAAACATTTTTATTAAACTATATTGAGATTAATAAACGAAATAAAAATAATAAATTCAGCACACATTATAGTTAATAATGCGTAATTTGTTGATAAAAAAAAAATGATATTAAAATAATATAAATTAATACTGAACTATTTCATTATCCGTTCAGATTGTCGATTAATCAATCAATTGTTACAATTAATTAATAAACATAAACGTTATGGAAAAAAAAAACACAATAGTAATTATTTTGCACGAAATGCGCAGACTGAAAAATGAAATTGCACATCATTGAGCACGTTTCACGCGAACAATGATAATTTCCGTACATTTCCGCAAAATTGTACTCTATTATTTATTTATTTTTTTCTCAACGCTATTTGAAATTGATTCGTTATAATAATAATAATAATAATAAATAAACACACGAGAAAATTAACGATTTCATTTGCGTGTCTTGTCGTTTTATTTCCCCCCTTTGTTTTATTATTATTATTTTGTTACATTATTTTTAAGCATCGTAATAATTGTACAATAAAAATCCTTGACGATTTCGAATGAAATCTTATGATATCCATTTTTTTCTCTATATTATGCGTTTGAAATAATAATTTAATTTAATAGTATAATAATAATATGTCCCTAAAATTAAATTAATTCTACATCATTATTGTCTGCATCATTTATTCTCGAATTTAAAAAAAAAACAAGTTAACCTTATAATGAATATATAAAACAACACCTTTATGTAAAATCTCGCTCATGGTCAAATTAAAATATAACCGCTGCTGATTTCAAAATATTGAAATTTTAAGTCGCAATTATTTCATTTATTTAGAAAGTGTTCTAATAGTATGATTTTTTTATTGTAATTTTCGCATATAATGTATAATTTTATCTGTAAATAAATCATTATAACGTTTGAACCGTTGGGCAAAACTGAGAGTAATCAATTTCAAAATCTACTTTAAATTCAAGGTCTTTTTAGAGCATCGTTTCAAAATTAGTGTTAGCTCATTTCAATTATTAATACTAAAGGTGGTTTTTTTTTTGTATTTTGATATTTATTTATTTTTTTCACTTAATCATCGTACAGCGGATTTATAACTTTATATAAATTATATTCGTGCCATATATAACAATTTTCAATTTTTCAACTTTCAGTATTGTATTGTAATAAAATTGAAAAATATACGTAGTCGTAATTTTTTTTCGTTTTATCATATTATTTTTCAACCGTTAATTTCAAATACACATATAAATATATTGCGGATCCTTAATTAAAAATTATTTTATTATTATTATTATTTTTATAATTTGTAAATATTTGCACATCGTCGAAATAGCGTCATATATTTTTTTTTTATTAATTCAATAATAATGTTTAAAACTTCAAGAGGTTCATAATGTAGTGTGCTTCATTCATTTTCTCTACTATTTTTTTTTTATTATTGATGAATATATAGGAATTTCCATTCGTTGTGTTCACCTTGTGAGAATAATACAAACATTCTAATACTCATTAAATGTATATTATTTATAATGGAAAATCTTCATTTCCCTATTTTTTTTTCTTTTAAAGTATTTAAATTACATTATACGCCAACAAATCACGAAAGACAATTACCATCGTGTAATTGTTATAAAAATATATATTTAATACGTAGAACTACTTTTATCCAATTATTATATTTTGCAAAAAAAAAATTGTTTATTATTATTATACTACAATATAATATATTATTAAAACATGGTTAAAATCTAAATTTCATGTTTCGTTGAATTTTAATAAATACATATTTTGTTAAAGAACGGTTTAATTTATTATGATTTTTACATTTAAGAATTTTTATTCGTTCTTATAACCATTTTTAACTTATTTTATGCTATAAATGGTTACGGATTAAAATTAAATTGAATAACAATTTTTCTTTTTTTTTTCTTTTCGTAATCTAAAATAAAATGTTAAATCATTTACTATATTATATATTTGACCTTTGATTAAATACTAAAATAATTATAAGGTTGTGATCGATTTGTTGGTGGATTATATCTGAAAATAGAATATAACTATAATATTTATACAACTATATATATATACTTCAGCCACAAAAAAAAACAATAAAAACACGTTATCTGTCAGGTATCAACGAATTTATCTGAATATACAAACATATTAAACGCTATTTTTAAATATATTATCCAAGAGTATGAAAAACAACACTTTATCTGTAATCCTTAAAAATATTATATTTTGGGTTTTGTCAGATATCAAAATATTTTGAAATAAATATACATATAATAAATTCAATTATTGTCTAAAATTAACGTAAAAAATTCGACTTAAATTTTTCTTTATTTATCTCTATATTCTGTTTTTCATTTTTATTTTGAAGATATTATCTTAATGTCGAGTTCGTTGAAATATATTATCATATTTCATATTAAGCTGATCACATATACATGTTTTTTTTTAAGTATTTAAGGTCCTCAACTGGATATCGGTAGAAAATATAATTTTATTTTCATCATATATATATTTTTTATTACATACAAGTTTCATAAAATCGCTCTTGAAAAACCAGAACACGTTTTACCAAATATGCTCAGTGATGCGACGTTCTGTAAAATATGTCGAATATTTTTGTAACTTTAAAGTTTTTCGACAAATTTACTGACGAAATTATTGCGGATTTTTTTTTCTATTTTCGTATGTAATGCGATTTTGATGTAGTTACAAGTTAAATTTTACGTCTATTGCTCTTTGCTCAAATTTGTTATGTCATTTATTAAATTACTTATATAGAAACAATATGTAGCAATAATATTATATTAGTACAATTAAGACGTCGTTAGACTTGAACGTGTACGTTGTATATTATTTTATAATTTCAATATATTTATAAGTTAGATGTAAGAGTTTTAGTTTTTAAGTTCCGATTGAATGGATTTTTAGTCTTTTTTTTTTAATAACAAATAATTATTCTAAATTTATTATTAAATATAACGACGTCTTTATATTAATAATGATGACCATGAAAGTCGATGTATGTCTATCTTTTTTCGGCGATTTTTGCTTTACATTGAACGAAAAGAAAACGGTCAGTGAAAAGACTAAATAACGGGTTTTCGAGTTTAACCCAATTTTTTTTTTCTACATGGAAATTTTAATATATTATTTATTTCGGTGATATCCAACATTTTTTCTGTACGTATTGTTTTACATATTATATCCAAAATTATAGTGTGTAATATATTTTTATATTATTTTTTTACCTTTATTATTTAAATATGTTTTCATATAAAATATTTTAAAAAATCGTATTAGTTCTATAATCTCTTATTATTATTAAAGAAAATTGGACTAAATGTATTATAGTATTATAATATTACAATTAAGATTGTAGTTTATATTTTATTTTAACACTTGTAAAACATATTTTTCGAATTTGGTTTTTTATTTTAAATTAAAAATTAGAACTATTATTATACAAACTTATTTTTACGTCAAAAAATAAAGTTTTGTATATTTTAATAATTTTCCTTTCTATTCGTTGAAAATAACCGGTTTCTTTTATAAAAAAAACACTTTTCTTTCAACGGAAAACTAGTGAAAGTTGTGATATTAAAATGTGTTCACAAGCACATTATTGATATATAATATTCATACATATTTTATTTGTTATATATTTAAAATTTATTTTACGTCGAAATCATAATCAATGCATTAAAATAAAAATAATATGTTTTAATAATAGATTTATAAAGTTTTTTAATTATTGAAAATTTGCAAAATATAATTTAATTTCATTGATATTTTTTTTAACGTACTTATAATATAAATATACAAAAATGGAAAGATTACCTTAAATATTTTTTTAAGTTCTTGATAAAATATCAGCACAATTTAATCGATTGTCTGAAATGAAGAGAACTTAGAGTTTTAAATTTTTTAATTGGATTTTTTATTCTAAAACGTGAGGTTTCCATTTTCATGACCTACTTATAGATTTCCGTCATTGTATTTTATAATATTATTTTAAATATATTTTTTTTTCATAATGCCAGTGAACTATTTGATTATTCGGAAATAAAACTGGTTTTCGTCTCCATTTTAAATATAGACATATACCATACATATATTGAAATTTTCCGAATTTATATACATATTTAATAATCACAAATAACTCTCTCTTTTATTTTTACAAATCATTGGTTTTTATAATGCAGTTGGATATGATACATTTTTTTATTACATCTATATGTAATAAAAATAAAAAGCAATTATATATTTTAATTAAATATAGTAACCTTTAAAGTTGTAATCATACTTTTCCAATATATCGTTATCATTTATAGAATTGAATATATTTCATCTAAATATCAAGTCCACTAAATGAACTGTAAAAAAAACTCACCATTCATTAATTATACATTTCTAATTAAATTCTCTATCAACTTTTTTTTTTATTAATGTAACAATTTAATTTAAAAAAAAAAGATTGGATATCTCTGTACTAACGAAACACTGGATCATTTCACATATAAATTAATATGTATTGTGAGGTGATTTCTATTTCAATGACACGATTTTAATATTACCTTACTTACATACGTATTGTATTTATTATTATACAAATCGAAACGCAACACAAGGTCCAATAAATCGACCTTAAAAAGCGATATGTTTAAATTAATTTCGTTCTATCATCGTGAATTTTAAGTTTCGAGATACTTGCAAATAAAAAAAAAAATATCACCGAATATATTGTATGGTATTTGTATAAACGACGGACAAAGTATTTGTGAAAACAAACTTGAAAATTGCACGGCCAACGACGTCAAAACACTCAACGAATCGAGTGCTCCAAAAATATTAATTGATATTTGTACAGAGCCGGAACAGAGTTTTTCGTGTTTATTTTTACGCGTATTATTATTATACAAAGGTCGACAATATTTTGATAGTTCAATTTGACCCAATACAAGGTCATGAAAAATTAAAAAAAAAGTATGACCGTATCACGTTACATATTCAGATTTACTTATATATATATATATATATATATATATATATATATATATATATATATATATATATATATATATATATATATATATTAATTTAAACTCTATTATAACGACATTATGCAATAATGAAAAACGTGATTTTGCTTATTATAAAATCGAGTGTCGTTTATAATTCGGTGTTCGTATTTGAAAATTATTCCGAATGCGCAATCGCGGCTTCTAAAGTGTTGAGAGTTGACCGATTTTCATAAAGCGATTGTCAAATTTGAATTGCGCGCCATTTTATTTATTGTGTTTTTTTTTTGCACTCGCTTCATTTTAATAAATCTATTTTGGTGTTACAATCGTAATTCAGCGTTTATATGTAAAGATAATGTAATTTTTATATGCTTAATTTTAAGCTAAAAATTAAAAAAATATTTATATAGGTAAAAACAGGCTGTAAATTATTAATTTTTATTTTTGTATTATATATCTTAATATATTAATAAAACATAATCGCATTTTATATACTTATCTTATTGTTTATTATTATTATTATTATTATTTTAAATGAAAGTGAAAATGAATCTTTATAACAGTTTTGATTTTAGTTGATACATATTTATTTTAGCGTAATTTTTGAAAACTGTTTTTAATAAAAGTCTAAAATAGCAAGTTCGTCTGTTTCATGTTGAATTAAACGTTGTAATTTATGCTTTATTTATACTATTAATGAAATTATAAATCGAAACACTTCAAAACATTTTCATTTTTATCCTGAAAATTTCGATCGCTATCTGTTTTCAGCTGAAAACATGTGATTGAATATTTTAACGTAATAGTTTGGTGTTTTTTCTCATATCAAATATTTTTACATTTATTATCTCATGTATATAGTTGATGAAGCTAATATTATTTTTTATGTAAAAATAAATCAAAATATGTATTTGTTAGAAATAGAGAATATTATTATTTTTCAAGTTTATTTCAGCTATATTAGTTTTTATTAAAAAATATTTCGCTTTTCTTATTTTATTTGTGGAATTGATGATTTTTCGTATTTATATTTATGGAATTGTATATTAATATATTAAATGAATATTATAGATTTAAAAAAGTTTAAAAACATTTTTATCATAACGCGTGTATGTGTATTAATAATCTGAATCATGAAATCAAGCACTATTAAAATTCAAAGCGTCACCCGAAAAGCAATAAAATTTTCATATTCAAATCATGATTTAAATTGTTATTATTATTTTAAATTGTTTTGACATAACTTTTTAAATCATATAATTTATTCACTGCAATTATTATTTTTTATATATAACATATATATTTTTTCAGGCACTAACACAATGTTGTCCACGTTAAAACAGTTGCCGAGCATTGAATTTGGAGATTTTACTCTTCAATTTGAACTTGATGATTTATCAGCATCCGCTCGAGAAGTAGCACGTAAAGAATTACGAGAAACTTCTGATGTTACTAAAGATGCAGTCGTTGCACTTAGAAATTTACTTAAAGGTATAATCTTTTTCATGAAATTTTGGCAATTCTTTTTTTTTAATACATATATATGCAACTGAGTTTATATAATTATTATTTTTTTTTTTTTTGATTTTTAGATAACGACGATTTATATGTTCCTTATGAAAATGATGCATGGCTTATAAGATTTCTTCGCCCTTGTAAATATTATCCAGAAAGCGCTTATGAATTAGTAATTCTTATTTTTATGTATATTTTATGTCTTGTGTTATAATTTATTTATTATTATTTTTATATATTTAAGGTAAAACGATATTACGGTTTTAAAGTTAAACATAACAATATGTATAAGGATCTCTTGCCAAGTCGGGAACAAAATATTTTTAAACAAAATATATTAACTGTAATGCCAAATAGAGATCAACACGGGAGACGTATTCTTCTTATTGAATTAGGAAGTTAGTATTAAATTTTATACATGAATATGAAATAATTTAGAAATTAATAAAATAGTGAGATATGAAATATTACTTTTAATCCTTAATGGTTGTTGAGTCACAAATTTATATTGTAACTACTAAAAATTTATTTTCAGAGAAGTGGAAACATAATAAATGCTCTCTAGATGAACTTTTTAAAGGCTGCGTATTATTTTTGGAAGCAGCCATGTTAGAACCTGAAACTCAAGTGGCTGGTGCCATTGTAATGTTCGATATGGACGGTTTAACTTTACAACAAGCTTGGCAATTTACACCACCATTTGCCAAAAGGATTGTCGATTGGCTTCAAGTAAAATTCTCATTAATAATAATTTATTTCATTAAAAAAAATATTAACGAATTTAACAGAATGGAAAGATTTCAAATTATTTAAATTATTTTTTTAGTGAAAATGAAACGACGTGTTGTCTCTTTTTAGATTTTTTTTATAAAATTGCTTTCGTGATGAGAATCTTATTATTATTCTTTTTATATAGATATTTCTAAATCAAATTTCATGATAAATATTTAGATTACAATATATATAATCAGATTAAAATTATAAATATTTATATTTGAAATAAATGCATTTATATAGTATTATTAATTATAAAATCATTTTTCAGGAAAGTGTACCTCTTAGAATAAAAGGCATTCATGTTATCAATCAACCATATGTATTCAATATGGTATTCTCTCTTTTCAAACCGTTCCTTCGTGAAAAACTAAAGAATCGCATTGTTTTCCACGGCACAGACAGAAATTCCCTTCATCAATATATAAGTGCTAAATGTTTACCATTAAAATATGGAGGAACTCTAGAAATGCCACAAATCACTGGTCCTCAGTGGTTGGAATTATTAATAAAATGTGATGCAGAATACGAAGGTTTGTTTTTTTTCTGACAAAAATCAATGTTTTTTTTTTATTTTAAATACGATTTTATTATTATATATTCTTGTTTTGTTTCATTTCAGCAATCAATTCGTATGGCTACAAGAAAATATTGAATAAATAAATGTGCCAAAAATATATTTTCCTATACAAATTATAATGTAATTTAGATTAATTTTGCACTTGATTGATGTGTGGAAAAAAATATTATGTATATAATTGATATAAATTACTACAATACTTAATGTTTTAAAATTTTATAATATTGTGATGTGATCACTGATCTTAGGTAAAAATTTAAGGAAGGTGGAATATATACATGACTTAGAATTTAATCATAAAATTTATAGTTTTATTAACTTTTTTTTACATATGTACTCTTATATGAATTGTTAATTTTTATAAATATTATTTATATATTTATATTGTATTTTCTGCCACTCTTTTATTCTATATAACATTTGAAGCATGAATAATGGGATGCGTATTTATTATCGATAATAATATATTAATTATTTTATATGAAAGTATATTTATATCGATTTTATGTGATATATATTATATATAAAAATATAAAATTAAAGACATGACAATTGGCGTGTTTTTTTTTAATATTATTAATTCATTCCGATGTAAAAAAATCTTTATAATTAATTATTAAAAGAAATCACTGTGTTCTGAAATTAGATGTATTTCAAAACTTTTTATATACTCTGAATATGTAATCCGGTTAAAATTTATTCTCTGATTTTTGTTTTGTATGTGATGAAATTTTATATAAATGTTTTTATTGTAAATATATAGAATATTTATATATACTATAAAAATGTTTTTTATAGTATATATAAATTTAAATAAATATTTTTTATTTTTAAAATAGTGTTATAAATCATTGAGTTTCTGATCACTATATAGCTACCTGCTACCTGCTACCTTATTCCCAATCTATGGGTCTAATTTTGATTTATAATAAAAATTGAATTATGATTTTGCGCATGTAACAAACATATTAATGTTTGTTCACATATCATTATTTTCTTTTATATCCAAACGAATCAGCAACTGAAAGGAAAATATTTTCATAAATATGTTATATATAAAATATATGCTTTAAAAAACTAGTTATCATTCCAAAATTTTGATTAAATTTCTAAATGAAAATATTTAATATTAATACCCAATCAAATTTGAAAAAAAAATATTGCAATAACAAAGATATATATATATATATATATATATATATATATATATATATATATATATATATATATATATATATATATATATATATATATATATATATATATATATATATATATATATAATTAAATATTATAAAATTCTTACGTGCAAAATCTTCTTTATATTTACAAAACAAATTGCATAAAAGTTCTCCTGGCAAATCTGGCATATCCATGGTACCTTTAAACATTGGTCTTAAAGCTTCTTTTGGTACATGTTTTTGTAACGATTCAAAATTTGCACCATGAAAATGTAATCTGCTTCGCAACTTTTCTCTCATAAACGGTTTAAATATTTGATATACCATATTAAATACGTATGGTTGATTGACTATGTGAATACCTTTGAGTCTTATAGGAATGCAGTCCTGAAATTTTTCACAAGTTTTTTTATATCAAAATAATAATAATAAAAATACATTATTTTCATAGTTTAGCATAAATATAGAAAATTTTAAAATATTTTTATTTTTATTTTACCTGAATCCAATCGACAACCATTTTAGCAAAACTCGGTGTTATCTGTACAACATGGGTTAACGAAAAACCAAGCATATTGAATATCACAATTACACCAGAAACTTGAGTTTTTGGTTCAACCATTGCCGCCTCCAATGATAATTGAACAGATCGGAATAATTCTGTTAAAGTGCATTGACTCGGTTTCCATTTAGCTAAAAAAAATCATATATAAATTATTGAGGATATAGCAATTTATATATGATAAATATTTACCTCCAGCTTCGATAACCATTATTCTACAACCATTTTTATCTCTAATTTCTTGAAATCCAATGAGTCCTTGGTTAAAAGCATTCCTATCGATATCTGGTAGTAAATTATCACAATATGTTGGGTTTTTCTTTTTGAATATGTAAAATCTTTTTATCTGCAAACGTATATTTATATTTTCCTCATATATCGTATTTCTCGTGTATTTAAAATGTAAATATTTACCTGTTCGAATGCGCTTTCAGGATAAAATTTGCATGGTCTTAAAAACTTAATTAAATATTCATCAGCGTCGTTTGGTACATAAAGATCTGTTTCTACTGAAATTAATAAGAATAATCACTTCAAATTATGACATTTAAATAAAAAATACAGAAATATATATTTTTTATTTAGTTGTTAATATTTATTAAAAATAAAAATAAATATTTGAAAAATCTTGGCAGTATTTTCAATCAACTGGTATTATTATAATTCCATAATATAAAAAAATAGCAATTATCTCAGTCAAAAATTTTATGCGATATTTTATTAGTGTAAATCCATTTGAAATATGAAATATTGTGTAAGATAATGTATTATTTGTAACAGTTTTATTGACACATATAAGTAATAATTAGTTTAACTTTCTACAACTCAATGATATATAAATAATATTTTAAAAAATGACACTACGTTTAACGAAAATATCAAATTTGAGATAGTAAATTTCGTCATTTTTTTTGAGAGTAAATTTCATCATTAAGCAAGGCCATAATGGAAATTGGTCATTTACAAAATTCATCATAATGATGATGCACCTTTTACCCTAGAAATTCTATACAAACACAGAATATATGTTGGATATATATATATATATATATATATATATATATATATATATATATATATATATATATCTTGCGAGGAATTTTTTTTATAACATTAGAATCAATTGCATCACATCCGTGATCAGTGTAACAGACCTTAACTTGGTAAAAACTAACGATCGACCTTGTTAACTTAATCAACGTTAGTTTAAATTAACTCGTCGATTTCGCCTTATTAACATTGCATTGCGATAATTGTAATCGTTTTGAATTATTGCAACTATAGTCGACCATCTTATATAGTAATTGTAAAAAATTATAAGAAAAAAAACTCGTTGTAAACTTTGTATTGCAATTATTAATAACGTTTATTATAATTGTTAAGTTAATTAGGGATATATATATATATATATATATATATATATATATATATATATATATATATATATATATAATATCTTAAACACATTTTTTTTAATTATAATAAATATTAAAAAATTCTCATAATTAACTTCAATACAAAGTTAGTTACAGTAACTTTTCTTTTTTATATACTTTATGTAATATTTTATATTTATTCAAATATCAATTAAATAAATAACAATTTTTTTTATGATTTTTAATGCATATTCCTTAAAGTATTAAATAAAATATTTAATATTTACTAATATATTATTGCGAAAAATGATTTAAATATATTTTATATTAAAAACAATAAAATCGTGTGTATTAATAAAAAAAAAATGGGAATTTTAATATTTACATACGTCGTTATGGGAAAAACACAAGGAAAATCGTTATTGTTTTATGATTAGCACGATATAATACTATTTTTCAAAAGATTTACTAAAAATCATGATATAATATTATAGTTTTTTTAGTAAATAAACAATGAATAACTCAAGAATAACCAAAAAGAGATAATTTGATTAACTAAATTTTAATTTTTTTTTTTCGACGTTCCTGTCTTCACTATAAAGGCGGAAGTTGCATATCAAAGAGAACAATACTTATAACATTTAGATATCATAGAAAATATGTTTAAATATGATATTTATGAATTAAAAATTGCCATTTTAATTCTTCGTACAGTTCATATTTGATTTGTAACAACAACCAACATTGATTAAAAAATAATTATCATACGAGTCAACGAACTTATATATATATATATATATATATATATATATATATATATATATATATATATATATATATATATTTATATATATATATATATATATATATATATATATAGATAAATATATATATATATATATATATATAAATATATATATATATATAAATATATATATATATATATATATATATATATATATATATATATATATATATATATAATGGTTTTGTCTATTCAATAAACTATAATGAAAGTAATACTTAAAAATTTATTATAAACTATTATAATATAATATTTAATTTAAAATCTCCATTTAACCCTTATTATGAATTGGAAAAAAAAGATTTTAAAAATAATTTATATTATTACATTAATAAATATTTAATTATTACAATATTATCAACGTCACTATAAAACGTTACAAGTCAAAAAAAATCTTATAATGATTTTGCAATATATTTATGACATACTTTTTAATCACCAAAGATGAAAAACATATAAATATACACTAGTATACAGCTATATCGCAATTATGGTTTATAATTGTATTATTACATACATATCAAAGTATTTCTACATCATTTAACGTAATTTAGAAGGAAAACGGTAATGATAAAACGTTCATTTTAAACATTTTACATTCAACATATATTATATGAATAATTATATTTACATCCGCCAAAAATATTTCTTTATTTAATAATATTTATATATATTTTTTCCAAATATATATATATATATATATATATATATATATATATATAATAGTAGATGAATTAATTATAAATAAAACTATTATTTTTATTTAACATTATGCAAATTATAAATTTTAACCCATGGTTAAGTTTAAATTTTATTTATATATATATATATATATATATATATATATATATATATATATATATATATATATATATAATATGTATATATATATATAGTAATAAATAAAATGTACAAACGAAATACATAATATACTTCCTGTAATTAATAATTGTACAATGCAGAATCCAAATATTTGAAACATCGTTATCATTATTAATAATTGTTATGATATTGATGTTATTATTATAAAAAAAAACTAGATATGATTCAAGTATGATATTATATATTATGTAGATTTAATCAACACATTGTATCTTTACTAGACAATAGTGGAATATTATATAAGAAAACGTCATTTAAATTATTAAAGAAATTATCGCTGTTAGTTATAATTGTAAAAATAGATGAACAATAATAATTCGTTATTAATAAATAATATAAAAATAATTAATATGCATAAATATCATTGCAAGCGGAAATATAAATATTATAAAAAGAGTTTTATCTACCTCTCTCATTTGAATTTGAATATGTTAATGATTTAAATATGAAAATATTTTTATTAGTTAAAAAAAGTCAAAATGTCAAATTTCTTGTATTCATAAAAATATTATTTCATATATTATTATTTTGTTTTATAATAATTATAAATGAATTCAATCATAAGTAATTAAATATATAGTATTTTTTAATTATGTATTGTAATTATGAAGACGAGTATCATAAATTTTATGGCATTGACATATTTCAAGAAACGCAATATATTAATTGAAATCGTGTTGCATATATGATTTAATTTTTATTATATTATATTTTACAACATATACATGTGCCAGGCAGTTTTCTTAAATATTTTATGAATTAGTCGATTTTATGCGCAAAAAGTAACAAGGAACATCATGCGTTTGAATTTATAATATTATGTTAAACCGATGTTAATAAATAAAACTAACAAAAACACTTATAAATTTAAAATATTTTTAATAAAATTATTAAAAAAAATGTTCTTGTAAATCTCAATAAATATATGATATATTAATTTATACAACAATAAACTATTTGAATAATATTAGAAAAATATGCATATTTTTGTATTATATTATAACATTGACAATATCACTTCATTATTTCTAATAAAACTGAAAAAATTCTCAATGTCAGAATAATTAGATTATCAATATATTCTAATATAATATAAATGAATTTGAAAGCATATTGTATATACAAAAAAAATATTAATAAAAAATCACACGAAAATATACTAAAAATGTTTATTACTTATGAAAAACAATAAGTAAAAATGTCATTACTAGACTGTTAATAGTTAAATCGTGAATTTTTAAATGTTCGAAAAATTACTAATAAAATTTACTATCAGTCGTTTATTATTGATATAAATATTTTAATATATAAAATATTAAATTCATAATAAATTTACAATTTTCATGTTCATGAATCGATAAAATAAAATATGATAAATGTCAAAATTTTAATTACTACATATTTTTATATTTATTGAAATTTTCTATTAATAATATTATATATATATATATATATATATATATATATATATATATATATATATATATAAAAGTAACAATTAAGAACAGAAAAATATAAATATTTTTTTTTATTTATATAAATTAAGACATCACTTAAAAATATTAACTATAATTGTTTGAAATTGAGGAAAAACATTTTCATGCTTCATTTATAATAATTATTTAATTTAAACTTTATCGTTCGTCCTAATTGATGTAATATAAAAATGAAGACAAATAAAAAAGCATTATTTAACATTGCCTACACAAAATATTATAATACTTACAAGCCAATAACTTTTTCAATTGTTTCAATCCATCTTCAATATTTTCCGGTGTTTCTCTAAGCTCTCGTATTGCTTTCTTCTTTGTCTCATCGTCCAGATTGTCTTTCTCCAATCGTATTTTATATGTGCCCAGTTTGATGTACCAACCGTAATTGGCATCATTCTCGAGAGACATTTCGACACTTCAACGGATACTGAACAATTTTATACACTGGTTAAAAACTTGTTTTTTATGTATATATATATATATATATATATATATATATATATATATATATATATATATATATATATATAAAGGTTTTATTTACGTTCTCGACTGTTACGTGGTCAAACGTTAACTGAACCACATCGAGGCTCAATATAGCAATTTATATCGAATAAAAAAAAAAATCACGTAAATAAATAAATAAATAAAAATAAAATAAACGGAATCGCTAGACGTCCAAACCGTTCGACATTTTAGTCTGTTCTGATCCATGACGACTCCTCAGTCAGAAACTCCAGACGTGACCTCACTCGCTGGATAATCAACTGATTCGGTGTATGCAACTTTTTTTCATTTTAATCATACTCGTCGAAATATCCGTTTATTCATTTTTTATACCTTTTATTATTTGATTCCAGTTTTTGTGTTTTTTTAATATTATTTTTATTAATATATAATGAAGAACAAATCGACTGAATTTGCGATTTAACATCATTTAAATATTCATACTTAACTTTATAAATATATATAGCATATTGCAATATAAAAAGTATATATATATATATATTTTTAATTATATAGTAATATTAAATTTTATTATATTATATTTATGAATATATAACATTGCTATGAATAACGTTTCAGGTCAAAGAACAACATTTTCAAATGATTATATACTTAGTCATTTGTTTCCTTATTTAATATATATTTTTTCCATTTCTCAGAAATAACGTTTGCTTAATTTTCCTCTTTTTATTAATAATAAGATTTAAAAATTCAATTTTATTTATGTGATTTATAAATAAAATATCTGAAGTTTTATTAAATAACATTATTTCACTCGTTAGATCATGTTTTTTTTTATTTATAAATTATCTATGTACATAATTTACAATTCTTAATTCTAATTTATCGAAAAATTGTATTATATTTTTACAAAAAAAAATCTTCTGTTAGAATGTATACATCTCTTTAATGCGTTTACACAATTCGGTTTCGATTTTTGGATAGCAATTTCGTAAGACGAAACCAGTTTTCACAGTACGTACTTTAGAATGGTAAATTCTGTAGATCAAGGCTCATTTGTGAAGGCTGCGAACCAGATTTTAACTCCTCTGATTGTGAATTTTCTCCATATTATCGGATATGTGGAAAAATCTTATTTTTTGTATATATGTATTATCACACGGAGATGAAATCATTTAGGTTGACTATCTAATCTAATCGTGAAATAATTTAGCAATATGTGAAAAAATGTTTATTTTTTTTTAGTATTATTGTAAAAATATTTTTTTAATCTCCAAAATCTACATATAATTATCGTATTTAATATATATATATATATATATATATATATATATATATATATATATATATATATATATATATATATATAATGAACAAAATGATAATTATAATTTGATTTCTGCAGGAAAATTTGAACAAATCATTATTTGAAATGTTTACTAACTTTAATATTATTTTTTTTAAGTTATTATACCTTTTAAATAACTATATGTCTTTAAATTATAAAATATCTGATATATGTGTATATGTAATCTTATAGGGCGTTCTCTAGATCAGAATTAAAAAGTGCATAATAGAAAAAAAGCGATTTTGACAAATGTTGTAAAACGTGAGTATTCAATGATCGAGTTGCGGAAGAAAAAATTTGATAAAACAAATTATTCGGAAATGGAGTAAAATGAGGTCAAAATTAACGTATTCACTAAAATATAATACATAAATATGATTGTCGTTATTATACCATATATATCTATGAAACAATGAAATTTATTTTTATATTTTAAGTAATTCAATTTTTAATCGTTTGTGTATTTTTTAATTGTATAATAATTTTATTTTAAAATCACCATCATCAAAAATAAAATAAAATAAAATAATCTTTGTAATAAATTCAGTACATATAGCAATCAATCAGAGGTAATTTGAGAATTAATAAAAAATAATCACTTACATGTGTTATAAAATATATTAAACTATTTTTATATTCAAAAAAAAAGTTAATTATGATAAAATATGAAAATTATATATTTATTAACATTAAATAATAAAATTTATAACGAAAAGAATATCTTTAATTTTGACTATTCTTATATTCATGATTAAATCGTATTAAATATGATAAATACTTATGAATATAAAAATAAATATATTTTTGCAAATAAAATTATTTAATTATATAAGTCTTGTTCTCTGTTTTGAATTATGATATGTTATCGTATTTTTTTATAAGACTGAATTATTTTTATTTAAAATATATTATATTATTATTTTTTAACAATCTTTTAAAATAAAAAATCGACATTTTTTTTATAAATTAAAAATAATTACATTAAATGAATTCAACTTATGAATCCAATCCAATCTAGTGAAGAAAAATATTTATTATCGAAATTTTTATAAATAAAGTTAAAAACTTATATTTATAATAATTCAGAGGTAAATTTTGCAATAAAACAATATTATTATTTTTATCATTATTATACAAAAATATATTGTTTTATTATGTACTGTTTTTCCATAATAAATGATCAACAATATACTTGAATACATAATAAACTGAAAAAAAATCTAATTAATTATGCTTGAATGTAATATATGTATTATATAACATGTTTTTATAAATGATGAAATTGTGAATTATGAAATTATAAACATGTTTTAAATTATAAACCTTGGAGCCAATGCTGTACATAAATTGTACCTTATGACTTGCATATAAAAAGTTTTACCTTTTCATCAACAACAGGTTTGTAACTCAAGATCAACCAGTGAATTAATTTTAGTTTATTGTCAACTTTTCATAATCCAAATATGTTAATATTTTTGTTTATCATTTTACTGGATTTCTTTTATTGAAATATTTTTATATTTCATGCTTATTATGTAAACTTTTTTTCAGCAACAATAACTATTGTAAAATGCATTAACAGAGAAATGTAGTAAAAGAATTTTAAAAGTAATTTTTCATTATTATTGAAACACTTATTGTTAAATACTTGTTACATTATATAAATTAATTAATAATTATTAAAAATAAAATAATTTAACTATTACTGATGTAACATGATTGTATATGCTAGTTGTATATAAAAAAAATGTTATCCCTTATACATAGATGGCGTTCTTTTAACTCTAACAAAGTTATCGTACCAAAATTTATTGATTATAAAATAAATTTTAAAATGTTATATTTTAATATAATACATGAAATTCTTTCAACATTAATTATCAAACCTGCTCAAACTATTCTATATTTAGGAAAGTTTAATAAAATAAATTAAAATGTATTTAAAGTTAATAGAAATTATATTACCTGTTAGAGATATTTTTCAATTCATAATAGAAGTTTTTAAATAATATGATATTAATAGTTCAATATCCTTGAAGAGAATAAAAATATTTACAATTTTATTAAGAATATCTTAGAGGAATTAAAAATAACTTTATAATTTTAAAATTATAAAATGGTATTTTCTCATTCTTTTCATTTTCATTAAAAATATATTCTTCAAATTATATAAATATAAAAAAGATGCAGGTTAAAATGTGAAAGTTTATTTATGTATATATGAAAACATTAAAAATCAGGTATGTATTTATAGAGAGAAAAGATATTTAGTTTTTCCTTTAATTTATTAGTAAAGTCATTATAAAATAATAATCTAGAGCAATTTTACTAAATTTCATTTACATATGTAAAGAAAATAAATATTACACTATATTTCATTTGTTCAAGCATTCGCTTTACAATGAACAGATCTTGATATATTATAATATACATAAGAATTCACTATCATACAATGAAATATGTGAAAAAATACATTTTTTTTGCGAAATTTGTAAAACATAACATATGCATGAAATATATTATATAATTATAAATTCAAATATAATATCAACACTTTCATATAATTATCACATTTTTATATTAATAACTTTTATCTAATGTTAACAGGTCATCACTCATTAATTTTCATGAAACATATTATACAATAAAAAAATCACTATTTTTAGTTTTTTCCAATGATTATAAATTCATTGTATAAACATAATTATCGTTTTTTTTTTTAATTAGAAGTAAATCCATAAGAATTCCATTGTCTAATATGTTCAAGATGTTCTACAACACATGGAAACCATTGAGCTGTTGTATAGTTTAACGCTGGTAATTTACCGCCATAATCCTCGGGCAAATAGTTTGGATCCAGGAATCTATGAAGAGATTTTCTGTCCGTTTTATGGAAGTACATCTATTAAAGAATGTAAAAATAATTTTTAATTTTTTGAAATTGGATATTAAAATAAAATGCAATATTAAATATTTTTAACAAACTATATATAAAAAATACTAACCCTTCCTCTCAGTTTAGCTCGGACGAATGGCTTGAAAAGTTGCCATACAATATTGAAGATCCACGGTTCATTAATGAAATGAACCTCCTTCAATCTGACTGGCATTGCATCTTGGATAAAACTTAATAACCGCACTGAAAATGATGGGGTCAAAGCTTTAACCTGAAAAAAATCATCATTAAATATTTTTATACATTTTTCTTGACTGGATAAAAGTGACATCTATTGATAAAAGTAACATCAATTTAAAAATTTATTTGTAAATAAATTATTGGTAATTCTATATAAATCATCTTCAAAAAGACTATATTAAGGATTTAAAAACAATATTTAAGATTTTTAAAAGTAATATACATATATGTGGTTTAGTGTTTTATGTAAAATCCTTCTTTCTATACTTTTTTATAAGATTAAAAATCACAAAAAATAGGTCTATATGTATTATATATATATATATCAATAAATTTGGTATATTAGAAAACAAAATATTTTTACTTGTTGCATAGTCATGTTATCAAAATTCATAATAACAACAACACCGCAAACTTGAGTTTCTGGCTCCAATATAGCTGCCTCGTGAATCAAATAAAACACTTTAAATAATTGATCGGCCGTTACTCTTCTTGTGTCCCATGAGCCTAAAAAATATTAATAGAATAAAATTATTAATTTTAATTAAATATGGATAATATATATATAATAATAAGTTGTAAATATAATACACACCTCCTACATTAACTACTAAAACCCTTCTGCCCTTTTGATCCCTGCCTTTTAAAATATTAGCAACATCGTTTCCAATAAACGCATCCTTTTCATCGTCGGGCATTAAATCTTTTAATAAATCCGCATTTTTCTTTTTAAATTCGGCTATTCTTTTCATCTGTGAATGTGAATTTTTAAAATAATGATAAAAATGATTTTATAACAACAATAAACAATGATTTTATCGATACACGAAACTAAAAATTATCAAAATAAGAAAAAAAATGATTAAATCAAATGACACGCAAGGAATTCGTGTTATTTTTGTTTATCAAATTTATCAATACATTGCCAAAATTTGCGACTTTTAACCTTTTTTAAAATCATGAATCATTGACATAATACGTTAAAAATAATCTGAATCAACTGAAAATGCTCAAATACTAAATATATATAATATTATTGAAATATCGGTATCAAATATTATTGTAATGGTTCGATTTTAATCGTAAAACTATAAATTTAACCTTGTCGCGTTCAAGTTAAAATCTATTGTTATAATAAATACTTGATTTAAATATTAAATATAACATTTTAATATTATATACATGTTTGTCGATGCCTCGTTACTTTTTTTTTTAATGTCACGTTTTAAAAATCATAAATCACGGAAATAACTGAAACTTGTGAATATAATAAAATTATTTACTTATGGATTTTTATATCTATAATATATAAAAATATAAAAAAGAAGTGTTTACGTAATATTAAAAATAAACAATCATTTAAAATGATAATTATTTTTATCATATAATTTATGTTTTAAATTGTTAAATATAAAGAAAGATGGAATATTAAAAAACGCTTTTCATTGATTTTAAGTGAACTTAATATATGCGTTTTAAATTAATATTATTTTTATAAAATATATAGATATGCACATTGGTAATCATATTTATGTGAATTAAAGTTGAAATAGTTCAACAGCCCTACTTACATTATCTCAACGCAGGGGTTAAAAGGTGAAGCTCAGTAATCATGAACGTGTTATTTTTCGTTAACATTTATGAAATATTATTAAATTATATTTATTTTACACGTATTCATTATATTTAAAACTTTAATAAAAAAAAATTATAAGATAATATAATAAAATCCATAATTTATTTTTATAGCAATACCAAAGTTTATTTTCAACTTATGCAATAATCTAAGATTAAGATTATAACTCTAAACTAATAAACGGTATAAATAAAAACATGTTTTTGTTAGCAAATTTATCAATAAAATTGATTATCCATTTGGAAGCTCATATTTAAAGTAACCATTAAGATATTATCGTATTAATAATAACATGTTTTTATGAGATTAAGATAGATAGTATTTCGTTAATAAAAAGAAATGTACATATACAATTATCCTAAATCTTTTAAGTATTAATTATTCATAAAGTTATGGTTGAGGTTTTTTTGCCGTTTCATAAAAAAATAATATATATATATATATATATATATTTAAATCAGATCTTTATATACTATTTTATTATATCGATTATATTATTGAAAAAAATCACATAATCGATTCGAAATAGAATTATATTGAAATTCATGCACATAAATCCTTCGTGCACATTAAAACGAGGACAATGTAATACATCTTTAAGTTCAATAACGAGTACGTGCATTTTGTACTAAAAAGTATTTTTCTATAATATAACAATTGCATGTAATGTATATGTCCTTTTTATTTATATACATAAAAATTGTTATGAACAATGAAAAATTGACCGGAAATTACTGTGAATTTCTTATTCATTATATTATTTTGAGATAATATTATATTCTGATATTATGTATGTGTGTCTATATATTTATTGAATTATATTCATAATTTTATATCTGCTATTGTTTATTAAAATATTAAACGTTTATCGAGTATTTCTTTTTTTTTCAAGAAATACGCGGAAAACGAAGATAAATTCGAACGATATGTTAAATTGTTAAACATTGATGTGATGACCTGACTCCGTAACCTTTGATTATGCTTATCACAAAGTTGATTGATCGAAACGGGACGTGCATTTTTTTATTTGAACTTTTTTTTCTTATCAATATTCATTTTTTGAAAGTGCATGTATTGCCAAGCGGTTTAATATATTAATCCTATACGAAGAGGGAACGGAGTTCAATTTTTTTTTTAAGAATGCATCAAAGCAATTTAATACACAAAATAAATAGTTTTGTAACAAAAAAAAAAATGGTTAAAAAATTTTGAACTTACAAATTCGTAGGCGCTTTGCGGATAAAATTTGCAGGGTCTCAAAAATATTAAAAGAAATTCATCGTCATCGCGCCAAAACATTGATTTATCTGCTCTGAGAAGTTCTCTGAGTTTTTCTGTGGCTTCTTGAACTCTTTCTGGAGTTTCCCTTAATTCTAATTCGGCTTGCTTTATAGTCTCCGGTCTCAGAGGATCGGTTTCAATTCGAAACTCTGTCATTTTTGCTTATTCTGAAAATAATAATAAAAAAAAGAAACGAAAATGAAAATAAATGAAAAATTAATTATGTAAGTGAACGATAATTATTTTTAAAAATTAATAACTATTTGAATAATCCAATACAGAATAAAATAATGTTGAATCAGAATATTTTCAATGTCTCATCCAAAATTTAATTCGCGTCGCAAGGTTCTAATGATGGTCACGGTCAAACTTCTAAAGAACTCATATCCAAGAAAGAAACAATAAATATGATCGAAAATATAAATAATAAATGTCAAAGTCCAGTTTTAAATCTTATCGCACAACATATAATATTGTAATTTGAATAACATACTCTTAGAATTATTATCATTAATTATTATAATTTATGATAATTTTTTAAGCATATCGTTGAATAATGAGTATTCTTTAAGCAGACATTATATTAAATCCAGATTATGATACTTTTTCAAAATGACGAACAAAAAAATGTTATGATGTTTTGAAAAAAAAAATGCATTATTTGTAAATAATTTTTTATAAAAACTCGATTTATTTATAATCTAGCATTGACTTTATATTGCAATTCATCGATGTAAAATGAAAATAATAATATCAAAAACAATATAAAATTGCATTTTTAATACGGATTTAATATCAAATTAAAACACTTCAATAACAAAGAAATGTTTAAAAATTGAAATAATAATGAAATAAAAAGATTATAAATTCGATATTAGATTTGAATATAAATAGAATTGCGATAACGATTTAATTAATCTATCATACATTATGACTTTGACATGTCTTCGCATTTCACTTAGTAATTATAAAATTATAACGACATATCAATTTTTTTAATAATAAAAAAAAAATTTAAAAAAAAACGAAACATCAGAGAGAGAAAAAAACTGATGACCCCGTTAAAAAAAAATCTGCATTTAGAAACGCGAACTGTATGAATATAATTATGGTCGATCGAGATCGAAACACTCCGTTTAATGTATAATATTAAAATAAGCTTTTTTTTTTCATTCGATCAAATCGAAAAAAGTAAAAGTGTTGAAAATGAACGACGATTCGTCTTTTATAGCCGAACTCTCGCTTTCAGTTAGAAGAAAATAGAAGACGAGTTTAAAAATGTCAGAACGCTAGCGAAAACGACACGAACAATAGAATTAATTTGCAATAATAGAATCGAACGAACTATTATAAATATATAATATATATGAATTATATTTTTATTTTTACAAATGTGTAAAATGAAAAAAATAAATAAACATATTTATAAATTATACGAAAAACGATATATAGAAATTTAAATGGATGAATATTTATGAATAATTGAACTCACATATTAGGAATTAATTAGTGAAAATATAAAAAAAAATATTCTTCTTGAATGAAAGCGGCTCGCTTCGATGTTCACCAAGTAGCAACACTAAACGTAATGACAAAAATCCCAATGATCACTCGATAAATAAGCGTTCGACATTTGTCATATTTTATATAAAATTACTGATATGCTCAGTGTACATCATTATCTTTCATTCGTTTGCTTTATTTGTACGTGAATATACGAAAGTTTCACTATGTGTATATATATATATATATGTGTGTGTGTGATCATTATATTATTATGGAATAATAATAAAAATAAATTTGTAATATCTTTATGAACAAACGAATACTTATCTACAACTTTGTACCAATATAAAGTTCAATCCATCCACTTGTTATATGTAAAGTTATTGTTATATATGTATATTCTTTGTAATAATTATTCAATATAATAATAATTATGATTCAATTACATGTGATTAATAAAAAATAATTCGTTTTCATCATATGTTATCGTAGTACAGTATCAAAAAAAAAAAATATATATATATATATATGAATGAAAAAAAAATTCACATGTTCAAAATCTAATGATTGAAATTAGTCATATTTTTCATTAATAATATTCTGAAAATATAAAATTAAAATTTATTATTATTATTTCTATCGTTATTATTAATACGTTACATTTACCATATAAATAATTAAAAGAAAAAAAAAAGAGAAGTAATAGAGAAGATACTATTAGCAAATAAGTCGTAGATCATTTAGAAAAGTGTCAACGCTGGATTTTGAAAAAGATTGCTTTAAATAACAGGATACTAATTTGATTCGTTTTTATTTAGCATACATTTAATATTTCATAATCAAAAGTTCGTTATTATAAAATTATGTCATCCTATAATTGACAAAAAAAAATGGATATTGATTTATGAATCCCATATACATAATTATAAATTATAAAAATATTTTTATATTCCAAATTCTGTGTCCATTCAATTGAAATACAATTTTGAATGTATCATTGGAATCACTGCGATTTAAATAAAAATATTTTATAGGATTTTGTACATTTAACACAATCCAAAAGGACATATTAAAATGTTTCGTTCACAGAAATCAACAATTAAATAAATACGAATTAATTACATGTGTGTCTTAATAATTATTGCGTATATATTTACACAATAATTATACTTGTATATGAATACGTTATTACATAGATATTAGCTGTACGAAGTAGGTTAGTTAGGACGATTTTGTATTATGCAAAATTTACTTATAGAAATCTTTTTCGGTTGTGTAAAACGTGTACTGCCTATAATTATAATTATTATTAACTTATTAATAAAATAAAGATGAAAATTAATTCAATTATGTCAAACTGTAATTGTATTGAATTATTTGTATAATCACCGTTTATTATTTATATTATTACTGTTTGATACGTAATCTAAATATAAATAATAGTGATTCGAAGATTTTTAATTCGAAAGTTTTGATTATTAAACTTTTAAAATAAATATATATATTTGGTTTTTACAACTTAAGTCATACTGAAATATGATAATTGATCTAAAAGTAATGTTTATAGATAAACATATCTAGAGATTAAAGTACATATAACTAAAAATACAAGATATATTTTTATTATGTTATATTATGTGTGTGTACTTTTACATATAAAAACAAATAGAGTTGAAAAATAAACTTTTAAATTATTAATGATAAAAATTGTAATAACTTACAAATAAATTTATTAAAATAACTTGCATATACTTTAACATGCTTAAAAATACAATTAAAAATTTTGTTATTTCGCTTTTTATGGAAATTGCTCGTCAATTTCCAATTTTTCCCTTCATTAATGCTGTTGAATCAGTAATTTGATGATAAATAATATGATTTGCAATGACAATGAACTTAAAAATAAACAAAGAAATTCATATTGTATCTGAAAGGTTTATAAACGTATAAAAACATATTTTACTTAAAAATATTCTTTGAAGATATAATAGTCCATTCTTCAACTTTTCACAAAATTGTCAGATTTCTTTTATTAAAAATAATGTAAAAATATGACCTTAAAATATTATATTTAATAGTAATATTGGAAAGATGAAAAAGGCACTTCAAATATTTTAAATAAATTATTATTACTCGTTTACATCCATTATTATACAAAATAAAAAAAATTGTATTATGATTATCTAAATTTAAAATTTGACATAGTTTGATGTCAAAAATGGAAACAATTATAACGATAATAGATCTTAAAACAAAAAATGTAGTACAATAAGAACAAAATGATTTTGTTGAATTTCGTCATAGGGATTCTCATCAATTTTTTTATTATAATATTATCACTCTTACAAAGTTCGCAGATTTTATCGTTGTTTCAGAACAATAACTATAATTTTATCTGATAAGTATTAAACGATTACATCAATTAATAAAAATATAATCTACATGCTCTTCGTATCTTGACATTTTTTCTGCAGCTCATACAATAAATTTTGTAAGAATACTACAATATATCAATAACTTTCTGTATATGTAAAATTAAATATTTTTTAATAAAGATCCAAAGAAACATAAATTGTAAGAACTCTTCCATATCTATGTAATAATTTCTTATCTGTCATCATTTGTTAACATATTTTTTTACAATATTATACTAAAAAATATAAAGTTATTTAGCAAATTAGGATTAATCAAAATTATAACATTTCACATAAAGATAAATTAAAATTACTCATTAATATAAAAAAAAATATAATTTAAATTATTAATTTTATACTTAATTATGAGTAACATATGAAAATAAAATATTTAATGATTTAAAGTTATAAATTCAGATAATATTTGTTATAAAGTCGTGTAATAGTGAATACATTAGGTATCGACAGAACTTTGGACTTGTTCTGACATTTATGAAATATTTCTGTTTAGTCATTTTTCGATTATAGATTTCATATCTTATTACTGTTGTTCACATGAGAATATACATCAAAGTAGAAAATATCGTTATTTTAATTATTAAAAGTAGTATTTTTAATAAATTTGTGATTAATGAAATATATACATGAAACTATTACTTTATTCGCATTAACATTTATACTTTATTCTTATTATAAAATAGATACTCCTGAAATTCATGAAAAAAATCGGAACTTATTTTTTTCTTCGTCTATTAATATTTCTTGTTTTTTTATGTATTATTTTATATTATTTAAAAAATACAATTAATCATTTACTTTTGATCGATTCGACCTCTACGATAACAAACAATAAACATTCTGAAATAAACATGTAGTTGCAGATATAACGATTAATCATTAATATTGCGAATGATATTTTATTTATAATATTTTCATTGAATTGTTATTATATTAAATATATAATATATTTTATAAGATAAATGATGTAAAATATTTTTACAACCATTTTCTAATATTTAATTATTTTTAAATCCTTTGCACTCAAACGTTGACATTATGTTTATCGTAATTGGATGTTCTATATAAATATATATATATATATATATATATATATATATATATATATATATATATATATATATGTATGTATATATATATATATATGTGTATGTATATATATATATATATATATATATATATATGTATGTATATATATATATATATATGTGTATGTATATATATATATATATATATATATATATATATATATATATATTATCAATACTTTTTAATTTCATTTTTTGTAACTTATTATCTCAAATATATCCTTAAGTGACAATTTATGTATAATTGTTTAAATTTGTTTTTATTCGTGTATAAAAAACTTAATTTGCAAATTAAAGTTTTATATTCTATTTTTATCTAAACTTGTGTTTTTAGTTTTCATTTAAATTCAAAACTATACCATTACAAAGGAAATACTCAACATTTTTTTATTATTTAGTTTGATTTAATGCATCATTTTTCAATTATATTTTTAATGCCCAATATTTATTACATATATTTTTTGATAAAAAAAAATATTTAAATATATAATATTTTCTTAATATAATTTGTCGTATATTCTGAATGAATAATTAACTTAAAAATACATAGAGAAACAACAATTTTAAAGTTTAAAAATATTATTTATTCCCATTACTTATATACTATTGATTATTGTTGATTGTTTGGTTAATAGCTGTATTTTATATTGTTAGAGTAATATTTGACAGTTGAAATTCGACATTGTTTGACATTTATAATAATAACCGATGTCATTGGATGGTCTTAATCGTTAAATGCAGTGATGGGGTCTTTTGTATAGCTTTTATTATAAGACTGCAACTTTCAATCTTGACATGTAATTTCTTGAATGTGAAAAAGTCATTAGCGCTTTATTTTTAAGCCATTCTATTTGTTTTTAATCAAACATTTTTTTTTAATTATTCAATAAAATACAATTTTTACAGATGTAATACTTGAGAAACAAATATACCAGACACTTATTAAACTCGAAATAAAAGTGTAATATTATATATATATATATATATATATATATATATATATATATATATATATATATATATTATTTTACACTTTCAATATATTTTGAATTTAAATGATTTATAACTAAAATTATTATTCATAGATGGAATTTGTCAAAAATCTTAGAAGTTTTTTAAATCTCAGCATCTTAATTATCATAAAATAAACTTTTAACTTTATAACTGAGTGTTAGTTACTAATTAGATAATTAGAGGTTTAAAATATTTAATTTTGTGGTCCAGAAAAATCAATATAGTTTTACTACTTTTCAAAGAATGTATGTAATTATTACATAGCTTTAAAATTATTTATTATCATAAATTTATCGATGATTTATTTCCTTAGGATAATGAGACATTTAACTGAAAATAATATACCTAGAGAATTACATGGTATATCTTCAAATTTAATGCCAAATTTTATTTTATTTAATAAAATATCAAGTTTGAATTTTTGTATATTGTGAATTTATAGAAAAATCTCCTACTTCTATATGTGATGAATCAAATAAAAAAATAAATGGATATTTTGTTTTTAATAAATGCGACAATGCTTCTGAATTAATAGCTAGTTTACCTCCAATAGGACTCTTTTGGGATATTGAAAATTGTCAGGTAGCGTATTAAAATGTATTATTTTACATTTATAGCGAAAATTTAAATATAATTTTTATAAATAGTAGGAATTATATAGTAATTATTATCCACAATATTGAAAGACTTGTATCTTTTGTGATAAAAAAAATCTTAAAACTCGATACAAAATATTAAATACATAATACATTACATCTCATATAACTAATAAAAAAATATCTTAGATTTATAATTTTTTATAAGAAAACATATCGTAATAAATTGTAGCTTATTATGTGAACGATGGATATTTTGAAGTTGTAATAGTATTTTTTTGATGTATATATATATATATATATATATATATATATATATATATATATATATATATATATATATATATATATAAATTTTATAATTTTAATTGGATTAAAATATGTTTATTTTTATATAAAAAAAATCATATATTTTCACATCATTATAGATTCCAAGAGGTTGTTCTGCTCGTGATGTAGTTGCGACTGTTAGAAATAAATTTGTACCTGGAAAACGAGAAGTTGAATTTACTGTCGTATGTGATACTAAAAAATTAGCTCCATTCAAACTTCAAGAATTAAATGATTCCGAGGTATCTGAGTTTATATTTAATATTTTTATGTATATTTTTTTATTATCTACAATTATTATTAAATCATTATATTTTTAATAGGTTAACGTATTCCACACTTGCAGTATTCAAAAGAATGCTGCAGATGAGAAATTGCGACAATGTATGCGTCGTTTTGCCGATTTATGCTGTAATACTATGTTAACACATAAAACGTCTCAAGCATTTTATCCTACTATATTACTTATATCAGGAGATATTAATTTTGCCCCTGATCTTGCTGATTTTGCGTATAGGTTAAATTATATATATATATATATATATATATATATATATATATATATATATATGTGTGTGTGTGTGCGTGTGTGTGTGCGTGTGTGTGTGCGTGTGTGTGCGTGCGCGCGCATGTGTGTGTATTTGTACCAAAATATTACTATTAAATAATATATTTCACATTTTTTATTTGAAAATATTATTTTAGAAAAAATATGAAAGTGGTACTACTTCATGGGAATAATGTATCGCAAGCACTACTTTCTTGTGTATCAGAACATCACTGTTTTATTACATTAATGAAAAATCTTTCAAGAACAGAAAACGTAACTAAATTATATATATATATATATATATATATATATATATATATATATATATATATATATATATATATATATAAAATTTAATAACATTTTTTAAATATTTTTAGTTATTTCCTTCAAGAATTATCAATACGGATTTACCTACAAATTCTTCTGCCTTAAGATTAACCGAGCATTCTAATGTAGTTGATGGTGTGAAGAGAAAAGACATTTCTGTATGTTCTTCAAATACTACTTTAGATATTAACACTACTTATTGGAAACTTAGGTTGATAACAATTTATTTTATATATGTATATATCATTTATTTATATTATATTATTTACTGTAATTATTTTTTTTTCAAATTCAATGTTATGAGTATCAAACTTACTGACAAATAACATTCTTACCTACATTAAATTTATGCAGTTTTTGAATTATTGTAGTAATGAATTAAAATCAGTCACTTAATTTTTATGTAATAATTCCATTTTTTTTAATGAATTACTAAATGATTTATTTTATTTTCTTTTTCATAATCACAATAAATGAAAATATTTTCACAACAATAATTATTAGATCTACTTTTAGAGAAAAATATATAATTAATTATTATTATTTTCATATTTATTGTATCGATTTAAAGTCATATTATCCATTTAGTCATTTATATTCAATTATATATTCAATATTGCTACACGTGCATTACTAATTGAAAAAAATTGCTCTTAAATCGAGTATAGTGAATAACTAGTGATGTGGTTAAGTAGGAATATTGATAAATTAAATATTAAATAAAAATTCTGTTATAGTTTGTGAGTTTTATGTGTTCATGTTATTTACCAATTATTACTTTTTTATCATTATTGACAAAAAGTTTATAATTTTCTCACAGTTATTGTCGTAGTTATTAAAATGATGCTAAATTATAATTATTTTAAAGACAGGTAGATATTTAATATGAAGATGTATATATTCTTAATAATTTATTAATATTGCGTATTCTTTGTTACAGGGATATCAAACGAATGAATGGGGAAGACATTTTTGGACAAAAAATTTTAGTACCTCTATCAAAGAAATATTACAATGGTTTGTGTTTTATATTCATTTTTTTATTCAATATTTAAAATTTAAATTTAAAAAATAATAATATAATAGTTGTAAAATATTAGACTACAATATACTTAACGTCTTTTAGATACTAGAACTCCTAGCGATGAGGGTTATAATACAAATGCTGGACGTTTTAAAAATAATACGGTACCTCATACCTACTAAATTAAAATTTATTTTGTTTCATATAAATTAAAATTTGTATGAAAAATAGATTTTCTGTTTATTTTATTTATTTATTGATAATTTTAGTCTGCATATAATCGCTCAAGAAATAATGTACCTACATTAAGTTACAAATCTGAAGAAAATATTAAAAGAAATATTCAACGACCCACACCCAGAACACCCACAGGTTACCGTAGTATTAGAGGAGCGCATGGAAATTGTAAAACATTTAGTACGAATTATTTTATCTTTTTAGTCTTAATTTAATATTTTTCAATTTTCTAACAATTATACAATTCTTAGATGGATATACTGAACAATCTTCCAATTGCCAGTTATCACCATCGACTTCGTCAGTACCTACTATATCTCCTGTTACATCATCATCAGCAAATCACCTCAATACATCTGAACAAAATAGGTAATTGAAGTTATGGTATTTATTTAATTAATCTTATGATTTTTAAATCAATTTTTTTACATATTGTTAGTGATACTCAATCAATATCTCCACCTACCGGTCCAGCTTTTATCGATATCACAGTAACAAATTTAGAGCACTCTGCAGATGCTTCAGAAGTTCGTAATATGTTACATCGTATTTTTAGTGAACATGTTCCAGTAAGTAATGCATTATATCTAATGAAATATATTTGTGTTTTTATATAATTTATTCATTTAATTTTTTTAGGTTGTTGATGTTAGCATTCGTGGTTCAGGTGAAAATCTATGGGCTCGTGTTCGAGTGCGTGGAATTGGAGCTGCGCAATTAGCAGTCTCGCGTTTGCATCGACGACGTGTTGCTGGTCGACGTTTATTACTTTCCCTTGCTCCACCGCCAATCCCTACATCATTGCCAATTCTTAGATTGCAAGTGGCTTCAATTTTACAAGTATTTTATGAAACTTATATTTATATATTTTCAAAAGATTAATGTATCAAATCTAAAATTGACTTTATACTTTTAGTCAGCTCCTGAACAACAATTGCCTTTGTTCAGATTAAGAGAATTATACGCTGCTAAACATGGCCGTGCATTACCTGCTTCTGAAGTGACTCGATTAAGAGATACTTGCCAGTTGGTTGATAGCCCTCGTGGTCGTTCAGTAAAGCTTATTAAATCACCTCCAATTAATCCATATCTAGTACAACCACAATATCAAAACCAAGATGTATTTTTTTTTATTTATATATTGTCATTGTTTGTAATTTATTTTGATTTTCAATGTTAAATCACTATTTTTAGTGGTGGAATGATTCAGATATTTGTAAGTTTCATGGTAGCCCAAATACAAACATAAATGATGAAGCTGTTGTTTGTAGTATTGGTCTTCTTTCTATTTATATAGAATTGCCAACGTTTTCTCATAAATTACATTCAATGTTACAATTACACGAGGGTGGTATACTTTTGC
This sequence comes from Leptonema lineaticorne, assembly GCA_024500535.1. NCBI lineage: Eukaryota > Metazoa > Arthropoda > Insecta > Trichoptera > Hydropsychidae > Leptonema > Leptonema lineaticorne. The sequence goes on along the minus strand of JANIJI010000030.1, from coordinate 8,245,873 downwards.
ATTGGTATCTTTTACATAATTTCGTTTATCAATAATTCATAACAATAACGTTGTGTTGTAACAATATTTATATTTAACTTTTAGTTTTCCACATTGTTATGAAGCTCAATTTGGAGAAAGTTTAGTTTTGGATCAAAATCTAGGAGTCCCACTAGAACATCTGATAGCTTGTGTACGAGGTGTTGCATTACAAAAATTATTACCTCCAAAAGCTCGAAAAGTTATAGTTAATTCATCTACAAACTGCAATAGTGAAGGTAGGAGATTCATTTTATTTTATTTTGTATATTATTCAATCAAAAAGTGCTATTTTTTATATGATATTTGTTTATAGTTACTGTATCAGGTACTAATGAAGATGAAGTCCCAAATTCTTTAATATCTATGAGAACTCTATTAGCTCGAGAACTACATGATTTGTTAAGAACTGCTCCGCGATGTCAAATGCCATTCAACAGGTATATATATATTTTCTATAATACTTCTTTTTTACTAATAATTATCAAATATATACTACATATTTTTGTTTTTATTTATTTTTAATCAGATTAATACCAAGTTATCACTTACATTTTGGACGTCAGTGTCGTGTAGCTGATTATGGATTTACTCGTTTGGCTGATTTACTAGAAGCTCTAAATCATACAGTACAAGTAAGTATATTTATATATTATTTAAATTATATATTTATAATGAATTTTATGATAAAGATTACACACACAAACACGTGTGTATATATGTATATATATATATATATATATATATATATATATATATATATATATATATATATATATATATATATATATATTCTTAAATTTTGACACAGGTCATGGGAGAAGGTAACGCTCGTATAATTACATTAAGTCATTCAGCTCAAATGAAAAGATTTGCTGCTGATTTATTAAAAGTACTTCGATCTCAACCAGATAAATCATTGATGTTGCAGCAATTTTCTGATTTATATCAACGTTGTCTCGGTGAATAAATTTACAATAATTTTATTATTATATTTTTCACCTTTTAGTATATTGTATGAATATTCAAAACCATAGTTTATCTATAATAACTAAAAAAAATGAATATTATAATAATTTCTGTATTATGAATTTAGGTAGAGAATTTGAAGCTGTTGAATATGGATCATGCAGACTTGAAGATCTTATTAACAATGTTCCGCGATATTGTGTTGCTTTTGGTCCTGAAGAAGGACGCATTAGCTTGCCTAGACATAGACAAACCCCGGATGAAATTGCTCGTATGAGGCATTTCGCCTCTCAGGTAAATATTGATAAATACATTATTAGATCTTTATCTACATAATTTGTAATAACTTTATTTTGTATTTTTAGGCTGCCGAACTTCTTCGTCATGCGCCAAATTGTAGATTGGAATTATCTAGATTTGTACCAGCTTATCATACGCATTTTGGTCGACAATTACGTGTTGCACATTATGGTCTTCCCAAAGTCCAAGATCTATTTCATGCTATACCTGATACTGTTGAAGTATATTTCTTGAACATAATTTCCTTGTTGATATTATGGAATAGTTATAATGTATTGTTATTTTTTTTAGATGTGGATGAACGAAGAAGGAGAGCGCGTTGTAGGACTACGTCCAGAAGCAGCACGTCAAGTTGTGTCAGCTCAACTTGCAGCACTTCCATTACCTTTACCTCTTGCTACAATAACTAAAACTTATCGTTCATTATATGGTCATGCTTTATTACCAATAGCTTATGGATGTTCAGATTTATTAACATTATTACAAATACTTCCCAGTCTTCAAGTAATTATTATTATTATCATTATCATGATTCAATACATCAATTAAATTGAAAAATGTGTTTATTTACAGGTCGTGTTAGGAACTGCTGAAGGTGGAGCAATGATACATCGTAATCCAAATTGGAAATGTGATGAAAAACCAAAAGTTAAATGTGAATCTTTGCAAGGTGATGATCAAAATAATCAATTAATAAATGTGGATGATCAGCAAAAAAATTGGGTTGCCGCTGGTTTATTTGCTTACTCTGTATTAGCCAGTGATCTTTGTGTGTCTAATGGAGGATCACAATTATTACAATTTCATAAAGAATTTTGTGATATAGCTGGTTATAATCCACCACTTACATTGTTAGAACAAAAATGTTGTATTAAAGTAAGTTGAATGGTTAATATTTTAATCGTTTTAACTTTTACTTTTATTTGTTTTAATTTATTAATATTTTTCAGCTTTCTAGTGGATTTGTACTTTTAACACCAAAATGGCGTTGTGTTGCAAGACTTGTATATCTTCAAAAAGATGAAAATATGTCGATAGCACAATTAGCTAATATGTATCATCAACACTACATGCACGAATGTCCTTACAAAGAATTTGGTAATTGCTTCTGAAGTAATATGTTTTTTATTTTTCTATACTTATTCGTAATATATTACAAATTTTTATAGGTTTTTCATCAATGGAATCTCTTATTGATTTTTATCATGAAATCTGGCAGAAACCTGCTTCTGGATATGCTCACGTACGATCTCAATTTAGTAAACTTATTTCATTAAATAATAAATCGCCTATAGAACTACTTCCAAGTACTCCACCAGGACAAAAGGTAAATTTGATATTTTATATAATTTATGTCGAATGCATTCTTATATTAACATTTTATTTATTTTTGAATTAAAGAGTGGAGTATGGTGTACGCCTCCAGCTGTACCTTGTGGACCATGGAAAATGTCACCAATACCAGTGCCTCCAGAGCCACATATGCTTCCTATGCCATCGCCAAAATTATTAGGTATTGCAAAACGTTAGTATATTTTTATTTGTTGTTTTTAAACTACCTTATTGCGATATACGTTTTCAAAAGTATTGTAGTATTATCATAATTAATATTTTTGATATTTATTACAGGTAAAGTGCGTTTAGCAGCACAATTCAATCCACCAACATAGTCATAAGAAATGATAATAAAACTGCCAAATAATTCAGACTGATGTTATTTAGTATAATTTATATTAATTATTTATTCTTGCCCAATATATTATGTGAATGTATGCAAGAAAATTGTATTTTGTGTTAAATTATTTGTTTGTATTTGATTTGTTCTAATTGCAGATTTGCCTGCAACGTAAATTTCATTTTGTATAAAATACAATATCACATATATTATAAATTAACATTGTTATTTTACTTTTGTATATCAGTGATAATGTGTATATTATAATGAACTTTGATTATCATTTCGTTTATTTCCCATGGAATATATACATATATATACAGAAATTAATGTTGTGATATACAATTAATAATTATAATTATATTAATGTATACAAAAATAATTAGTATGTAGTATGCTTAATATAAAAAAATGTGTTCTTAAAAACAAACCTAAGCATTTTAAGTACTTTAAAAGAATATACTGTGATCATGTTTAGCATATATTTTTAATAATTAATTAATATGATGCTTAAAGATTATTTATATAAATTATTTTATTTTACAAGTACAAATTTCCAATTTATAAATTTTATAAATGGTTTGTGATTAAATTACTTTTTTTGTATCGATATACATAAATTTGTTTTTATTTAATATTTTTAAACAAATGACCAGATATATATGTGTGTAGAATATTTATTCATTGCCAGATCTCTTATGTTTTGTTAAACATTTTTTTTATTTTTAAATACTGTCAAATATTTACGAAACAATATTTAATATCTCTAAACGTGTCTGATAAATATTTTCTTATTTTGGTATTCTTAAATTATTCGACTTAATTTTTATTGTTTTTACTCTTATTTATAACACATTATGGATTCCTTTTAATTTATAATGGATTGCTTAAAAAATATCTTTGATTTTTGAGGTATATTTATCAAAATGATTTTTTTTCATAATCACTAGCATAATTTGTTATGAATCCTTAATCAATGAATCTATTTTTGTATTTAAAAAGAAAAATAGACTGCATTTAATTTATATTATCATAATGTTAAATAAGTTCCAATGAAATTTATACATAATAAATATAAAATTATGAAATATATTTCTGGAAATATTTTTATAAATAAATTATTGTGTTACATAGGAAATTACCTGTAATTAAAGTATATTATCTAATAACATGTATTTATCATCTACAAATTTTAAATTTTGTACTTTAATTAATAAAAGTGTTTATTATTAAAATTTTAATGTTTTGTTTTAATTTGAGAACTTGAATATATCCTATTAATGTCTACTTTTAAAATGAATCTTTTAGATATAAATATAAATAATATTCTAAAATTTCTACGATCACGTTGTCGATTAACAAAAACAATAAAACCAAAATATAAACATGTACATATAAGAATGTTTTTAATATATTTTGTGGTTTTCATCATTTTGAAATAGCGAATGGGATAAAAAGAACTTTGATTGCTTATTGCAGGATAACTTTTATATATTTATATTGTATTGAACATATTAGGAGCAAATTTTTAATATCAAAAAATTCCATAGTCAAAATATAAACATTAAAACCAGTTTGAGAATATTAAATCGTTATTTATAATTATTGTTATTCGGTATGAAGAATTATACTTTGATTAAGATTGCATCTGGTAGGATTATTATATTTTTAATACAATTCTATTGGAAAATATTACAAAATTGTCATCCATTTAAATTAGAAAATTCAAATTCTTTAACCGGAATATTATTAATTATTTAGAACGTAGAACAAATTATTATAAAAAAATCTTTAGCCACGAAAATTTATTTGTAGATGAAAACAGCTATAAATATAATTGTATTTATAAATAGTAATATTTCGAATACGAACTCATAATTCGACAATTTATAATAATAAATAAACCAAAAAAGAATATAGTTTATTTTTATATAAAAGATATATGGTCGTAAATTTTTAAGTTAATACTTTAAATGGATATTTTGAGGTGGGGAAAACGGAATCGGAGAGAGAGAGAGGGCGGTGGGGATAAAGAATTAGTTTACCGCAGTCGCGATTCGCGAGTCAGTAGCGAGCGTTTGTCATTCGTGGTGTGTGTTTGTGTTTGTGCTCTATTTTTTTCATCCACAGTCGATACCAGTGTCGTGTATTGGTCGCTATTTTTACTTTTTACACCAAATTCACAGCTGTTAACACATTCTAACCTAAAATATCCGACGCACGTTTCGTCCGAATTAAACGATCGCAATGCCGTTTAGGCGGCCGCAGTTTGTAAGTATTCTTATATATATATATGTATATATATATATATATATATATATATATATATATATATATATATATATATATATATATATATATATATATTATTATTTTCACAAATCCGTCACTTTTGTATTAGTACGAATTTTGATTTAGAGTCGGATTAGTTTGTATTTATTTGACTATATGAAATGTGTGTTAATATTAAAAAAATCATATATATATATATAATGTGTTTCGCAAATTTGACAGCGAAAATATATTACAAAAAGTTTGAATTCGAATCGAATTTAAATATAGTTTTTTAGTCTATAAAAACAATATAATATAATGGATCTGACTCTAAATACACACGTTTATTTATCATGTTTTTTTGGATTACTTATATTTTTTTTCATATAATGTATTTTTATCAAATTTATTTATTTCTATATATTTAAAAATCATCGGGTTTTTACTTATAATTAATTTTATCACTTCTCATATTTCAATAATATATATTCTTTAATCATCATACTTATAACTAACATAAAAGTAAAGGAATAATTATAAATTAAATGATAAATTCACCATTTAATATACATATCCATCGTTAATTTGCAAATATTTTATTTCTCATTTTCTAATCACTTAAAACCTGCATTTTGTAGTTGAAAAAATATGATATGTATTATTGTACAAAATGAAGTTTAGAAATATTTAAACAGTTCGCAATTTGAAACATTAATATTTGTTAAAAAATCGCTACCTAGATATAATATTTCCGATTAATATTGAATTAATAAAAATAATTGTATATAATATGTTAGTTGTTAATAAGTTTTAAGTCTTAATCTGTACATTTTACTAAAATTTGTAGAATTTATAACTTGTGCTTTTTTTCTGCTTGTGTTTTGATTACTGACTACTAAAAAACTGTTATATTACTCGTTTTCTTAAGGCAAAATTGAATTAAGATGACAAATGTAATTAGTTTAACATAAATTTGCAACTATATATAAATTTCATATTTTAATCCATTATCACTTTGATTATCATCGATTTGAAAAAAAAGATTGTTTTATTTTTCCAAATTTATATTTAGGTCTTCCATTTTTCACAGGGAAGACTTGGATTTTCCTAATTGTTGAAGATTTTGATCTAAAAAAAATATTATTGAGTGCATTTTGAGTGTTGCAACTTAACAGCCTGCCTGTGAGGTTAGTGCATTTGATTTCATTCAACTATTTTTTACTTTCAATTTGTACTTACACACATTTATAATATTTATTATGTTGTAAGCTTTAATGTTTTGCACTATCCTTGACTTCGATACATTCACAATATAATCATTATAATTTATTTGCTGACATAGTATAATAGATATTCCCAACCCTTAATACACATATGAGCAGCAAAAAATTAATAATTAAAAAAATAAATAATTTAAATTTAAACGTTTTTTAAATGAATTCCAAAATTGAAATTTTTGTTAATTTTGTGAATACTTTCTCTTTTCTTCTGTTACTTGCTTAATAACTAGCTGGTATTTTCCATCTATAATATAAATTTGTAAATTTAATTTAAATAGTATAAATTTTGTAGACAGGGTTGGGAACCATTGATATATAACATTCTATAGGATTTTAATGAATGAGCTTTAATTTTTACGCGATAGCATTGTAGTGAATTTGAAAAGTTTTTAGATTAAATAAATACTTTAATATATAACATTGTAATTAAAAAGTAAGGTGAATTTGTTTACAAAATGTAAATTTTTATTTATTCTTTCAAATCAATTTCATTCACTTCAAAGTAATCCCCATCTGATAAAACGCATTTTTGCCAACCTCTAAACAGTCGGAATAGACTTTTTCCGGTATAGCCTTCAAGATCTTCTTCGATTCGGTTTTTATCAAGTCGCACGGAGCCAAATCAGGCGAATATGGTGGTTGCGGAAGGATAGAGTCGAGTTTTTGACAAAACGGTCGCGAAGAAACAATGCAGTATGACGTGGTGTATTATCGTGATGAAAGAACCAGGAGTTGTAAAAACACGTGTGATTCGGAGATAATTAAACCTTTTCACAAACAGACGCTTGGCAAATGTTATAGACAGTCCTACCAACCTATGAAAAAAAATAAAATTTACCTGCCTTCCTAATGCCTGGGAGATTTAAATGACAATTTCATCTTACTTTTTGATCACAGTAGTATAACGAAATTTTGAGTGCAGTATCTGAAAAATTTTACCATTTTTTAATAGGTAGAAAAGATTTGTAAACAAATTTCTACAAAACTTTTTGTAATTGTAATTGTGATATACCATAAAATTAAACAATTACGAATAGTACAAATTTTTATCCAATTTATTATTAAAAATGTCTCTCAAAGATAGGTGTGACATTTATTTTGGTTAATGCTTGATCTTTTTGACTCAGTTAATTATGCCACTGTTGTATATATATATACATACTCATTTTTGAATGAGCTTGTTTCTGTAATTATATTGTGATGGTGCTTCTTAGTTTTTATGATTTTAAGCATATTTTGAATTTTTATATTAAAACGAAATATTAGAAATTTATTAGGTGCTTGGATAGAGTAGATGTTGATATATTTATTATGCTGTTTGTAAAAAATTAGATATATTGTGCATGATATGGAAAGCATTCGGAGCTAACTTTTTTATAATCGAATATTTTACAATTTTATTATGTTGTATATTAGAACACATGAAACATTTATACATATATTCTTTGGTGACATAACGTTTTAAATCGATCACAATGATAGTTAATTCTTAGAATTGTTAGCAGTTGTAGAAATAATTCAATGGTTTATTAAATCAAATCAGGTTTTTATGAATCACTCATAACGATAAAATTAAACCTCATTTTTTTTATATAAATCTAAACAAAAAAAAAATGTCTTGTGATCTATTCTTCAAGTCAGAATCATTTCTTTTAATTTGTATAAGTGGCTTCTAGAATTTAATTTTCTTCTAACACCACTTTTGTGTAATTGAAATGTGCACATCATAGGAATACAATTATCTCAATTTAAAATAATGTGATAATTAATTTCAATATAATAAGTTAATATCGATTTTAAAACCGATATTAACTTTATTTGTCATGTTGCTGTTGTTATTTTTGACCATTTGTAATGTTGTGCATTTAACAAAAGTCTCAGAATAATTACGTTGGCCATTTCTATAAATTATAATAGTGAATTGCGTTCATAGAAATTTGCAACTAGTGGCGGATGTGTGGGATCAGTTGCACTTGTTGCATTTGCTCATTGCAGAATATAAATGGGTCGAATTAGTACGCGTGGGCAATCTTTATACCGGTCTGTTATTTTGCAAGTTATTGTTTATTGAAATTTAGCGTTTCTCGCATTCCTTTTTTTCGTTTTGTGAAATGAAAAATTTTCCTCTCGGTCGTCCTGCTGAAATTGCGACGTTTTTGCACTAAATTTCAGGTGAGTCATCGGGCGATTTCATTGCGAATTCCCTTGTTCGTCAGATCTTTACATTTGCCAAGAAACAAATCTAATTCTAATTTGTTTATTATTTATAAATCGATCGCGTATTTTTCTTTACATATTCACCATTGTAATTTTCTTTTGTAATTTGTTAAAATGCAGTTTTTCTACATGTATATTCATTATCAGATACCTTTAAATATCTATTAACTTCATAATGATATGTTAAGAATTTTCCTCATACTATTAGAGTTCGTTCCATTCATTTTTATTTATTATTTTGTCTACTTTATTTTTTTCATTGCTAGTAGAAATTTTGCCTTCATATTATATTATTAATTTGAACAATATATCTTATCATTTAAAGTTAAATATTTTTTCCCTTTGCTCTTTTTAGGATTATATAATATTACAATATCTAAGATGGATGAATTATCTGATATAGATATTTTTTTATTTATTATATAGTACATCATATTTGATACTTCTATTTTTATGTTCTCGTTGCTTTTATTTTATATTTTCTGCATTTTTGTATTTTATAATTAATATGATACACTGATGACAGCACATCCGCTAAATTTCCATAGTAACAGTATAAACAGTGGTTATAACATATTTTTCACCAATGTGCGCCGTTCTGAAAACTTGGCTCTATGCATTATTTTGATCACTTTTATTTTTATATTAAATTTTAAGTGAAAAAAGTGCATTATTTTCTAATGTGAATAAAAATATTAATTTATTAACGAAAAAAATATAAATGTTAATAAAATAGTTAATTTTAAAGTAAATTTTCGTTATGAATTGTTACTTGAATAATGAATTTGGTATTATTGTATTTTTTTATTTTTAAGATAATATTATGGCGAATTCATTAATCACTTGAAAAATTATAATTTTTAGTATAGAAATTAATTAATCTATTATTTTAAGAAATATTTTTAAATAGAATTTAGATGTCTTGATGAGTTTATAATTAGATGGTTGGATATGTATTCTCTTTTGGAACTTCATCGTATTCCAGGAGACAACTCATCGTATTTACCAGTAACTAAAATGTATTATTAACTGTTCTTCGTGAGCCGAACTTTTCTTCATTCTTTTTCAAAAATATTTTTTGTTTAATATAATTATTTTTTTATTTGATTGCTTTAATTTTATAAAACTGCTATGGCACCATAGATATATTCTATATTTTTCATTATGAAATTCTTTCAATTTTTCCTATTGATTTACAAAATATTTTAGTATTTTTTTTTTATTAATTTTAAACATAAGTCATTTTTAATGATCACACGGTCGGAGTGTAGAGCAATTTAATGACGACGACGGTCCCTGGAATAGTTCCATCGTTCGTTGGCCGTGTGCGTTTGTTCGCAGTTAAAGACGTCGAAAAGCTCTGGGTGTGCTTTTTCGCCTCGTGAAAACTTCCGACACCCACCGGTAAAAAAGAAGTAGAACCGGGGATTTTTAATATGCGAATTCGACCATGATCACCGATATTTTTATTCGAGTACAAGGAGCACACTACCGAATGACAGAACCGTTCGTTTCTATTTGACGTCAAACGTTCACCTCCTTCACGGAGAATTTATTCAAATATATATATATATATATATATATATATATATATATATATATATATATATATATATATATATATACATTAAAATTTGCAGTTGTACTTACAAATAACATGATTTTTTAAAATTGACATTAAGTTAAATCCAATTTCCAATTGATTTTGATTTTATTCTTATAATAAAAATCTATTTTATATTGCATATTAATCAATTGGTCACTAATTAACAATATGATTTAGAAAATTTATATTTAAATTGATTTAATTTTTGTAATTAAGAGATTTTTAATATTGCAAAATCCGATAAATATTTCATATTTTTCCTATAAATAATAATAATTAATATTTATTGTAGTGATTGAAGTATATACAAAATCTTTTATAAAGTTTTTGAATTTCAATAAAAAAATTTTGCTATTGCATTTTTTCAATATTTTACGAAATATTGTTAAAAAGTTAATATATTTTGGAATATTTTAATTAAAACTAATTGTTTATTATATTGAAACGTCTTATACTCTTAAGTGTGATCTAATCACATTTCTCTCAGTTGTTTGTTGCACATTTTGTATTTCAGTTCTCCAAACCAGAGTTATAAGTCAAACATAAAGTGCTGTATTTTATGTGAAGTACGTGCTTTTCACCGATTGCTATTCTCGCATATTTTCTCTTGTGTTTTCCAGAAAACATGTCTGTAATGTAAATATTTTATCGAATTGCAAAGTTTAGAATTTTCTTGTGACGCAATACCGACATTTTAGATAGAATGCATCCGCGATGAGTATATTGTGCATAAATCTTGAGGTCATTGTGAAGCGTTTTGTTATATCTACAGAATGCTCAAAAAATATTGAGTATAAGTGCTTTGGAATTCATAATTTATTAAAACTGATGTATCCATTTATTTGTATATGCTTTAGAAACAATTTGTTTGCAATTATGAGAGGAGTTTCTATCTATAAATTATATGGATACAACTAAATAAAAAATTATGGTGATCATAATTTTTTACGACGAAAAAATTATGATCAAATTATGACGGGTCTCATTATATTTTGCAGTTATATTTAATATATATTTATTCTATAATAAAGTGATTTATTTTATATCTGTGTCGACAAAATATTTACTATAATTTTACGAAAAAAATGCAGAAATAAAGTTATGTACTTTTAAATCTATTTATGTTTACGAATAGATTTCTACTCATTAATCTCACAATACTTGTGAGACATTTCTAATGCTAAACGATATATATATATATATATATATATATATATATATATATATATATATATATATATATATATATATATATATATATATATATATATATATATATAAATTCTCTTTATATATGCGTATGAATATTTACATGTTTTACATTGACGCTGTGACAAAAATGCGAAATCTCCATAGCATTTTGCATTGGTGTCCAAATTATGCCAGTCGCCAATGCCAATGAATAAGACTGGACGTGTGTCTAGGGATTGATTCGTCCGATTTGGCGTTAAGTGGGTCAATTTGGTCTTTGAATTTCATATTAATATTTGGCACGATGGAATAATCGCGAAATTTTTCGAAACGAGGTGAGAAGAATCTTTATTCTACTGAAAAAAAATATATATTGCAGTTAATGCATTACGCAACTTTGATAATTCGTCGGTTGCCAAATTATTTCTTTCTCAATGCGTAATTATCTATATTTGGTTATCGCAGTTCTAATTAGAAATTTAATTCATATAGCATTCTTTTTCGAGATTACATATTAATTATCATATTCGATTGACATTGAGTGATATAAACTTGGTAAAAACACCTTGAATAAATATTTTTTGTGTCGATGATTCACTGTAGTTAATTATATTCTTAATTGTAAAAAAATAAATTGTATAATTTGTTTTTATATATGTAGAGTGTTAACATTATTATTTCACGATTGATTTTTCTAGTTAGAACGTTGATCATACTTGGCACGTGCGTTACGTACAATGAGTGTTGCTTTTCAAGTATAATATAGTTCTCGATCGTTCCAGAATATGCTTTTCAATGAAATTTCAAAATTATTCTAATCCCTACATTGTGAAATTATTTCTCTAGCTTATTTTCTGTTATGTTTTTGACCACAATCCAACAAAATTGGGTCATGGTGAACAACGATTCCATATTGACTAAACTGAACTTAAGGGAAATTGTATTTTCTTTTAGATTATTTAATATTTATAACATAATAAGTTTTTTCATTTATTTAGATGATTTTTAAAAGTTTTTTTACTTTATCTAGTTTTTGAGTGTATCATAGAATTTTTATAAATTAAGCTTGACAAATTAATTTCCATGGTCGTTTCATAATGATGATATTCGAGTTTGATTAAAATATAAGCGTGTAAGGTGTAATTTTTTTACGTTTAAATAATTTAACATAAATGGACCGATTCGCTCTGCCAGTTTTCCTTATTAAATTATGTAATTCGAGGAATTGTCATTTATTTTTGTATATGATATATATTGTATTGTTAGTATTTTTTCTGTGATTTAATTACATTTTTACAATTTATTATTATTATGTTTTCATAATAGGGAACTGGTGCATTGATATTTTAGTTGATTAAAGTTTATTGATATTATTTTATAGAGCAGAATAGCGGTAAAAAATAAAGATATTTTACGAGAAAAAATGAGCACTCTAAACTTTCCCACAGTAAATAATTATCTTTGAATTGTGTATAATATTTCTGGAAACTTCTAATTTGTACATATCATCGTGTGAATATATAACACTGTGATCAAAAAGTAAGATGAATTTGTTTATAAAATGTGAATTCTTTATTTATTTTTCCAATTTCATCCCCTTCAAAGTAATCCCCGTCCGATAAAACTCACTTTTGTCAACACTTTTTCCAGTCCTCGAAACAGTCGGAATAGTCTTTTTCTGTTAGTCTTCAAGACCTTCTTCGATTTGATTTTTATCTCCTCAATCATGTCAAAACGGCGTCCCTGTATTGGCCTTTTGAGTTTACTGAATAGCCAGAAGTCGCACGGATCCAAATCAGGCGAATATGGTAGTTGCGGAACGATATAAGTCGAGTTTTTGTCAGTCACGAAGAATCAATGCAATATGACGTAGTGCATTATTGTGATAAAGTAACCAAGAGTTGTAAAAACATGTGTAACTCGGAGATAATTAAACCTTTTGACAAATATACACTTGATAAATGTTATAGACAGTCCTACCAATCTAGGAAAAAAATTACAATTTACCTACTTTCCTAATGCCCAAGAATTTTAAATGGCAATTTCACCTTACTTTTTGATCGCAATAATATGTATAGACAAGTTTAACGTTATAACAATTTAAAAAAATTGTCAATCGTTAATATTATATTAAATTAGTGATGAGAAAATGAAGTTTTCTAAACATTGTAAATTTTAATATACATATGTATATCTAAGCCTGAACTCTGTTTAAACTTGAAACATGTACGAATATATCATGTATTATATAGGTATTTTACCGCTGGAATACCGAAATTTGTTTTAGGCTAGATAATTTAAGTAATTTGTAGATAACTATAATAGACAAGTTATTGTATAAGAAATTACATGAATTTCTAAAGAAAATAATATTAAAAAAAATATGGAAAATGATATACATATAGTATTTACAATTTAAAAATATTATATTTTCTTAATATTATGTTAAAAAAAGTGTTTAGATCATTAAATATAAACCAAATTAAAAAAAAAGTTTTTATCCTTATTTCTCTCATATAATATTTACTTGTCTTCGCTGTTAATCTTCAAACTTGTTAATTTATCTATATTTTGTATTGGTAATCATAAAGAGAGAATCAAATTTTTAACAATATCTAACTGGACTTTTGGGTTATCTGACGCTAAACAGAATTCCAAATTTTCAATGATAACACATATACGTGTATTTATGTAATTAAATATTTAGTTATATCTATATGCGTTTCTGTCTTAAATTTAGGTTTCTATATACAATTTAATTAAAATATATTAAATATTGCAACATTTTTAAAACGAATAATAATACAAGGTATTAACTTATAAAACGTGATTATTAGAATAAATTGAACCACAACATACATGAGTTTTTATTTTAAATATTCTTAGATATGTATAATGTAGTTATTTTCATTTGTGAAAGTTCTTTTATGTAGATAAGGTTACTAAAAAAATAAGTAATCACAATCAATTTGGTGATGTCAAACTTTCATTCCAGTTGTGAAATCAATCTTTTTTTTTTCTCCTTCGCAGTTAAAGTAATAATAGCGTCCTTCTTGGAAATAATATATTACTTTCGTATACGCAGCGGTTATCGATTCTCAGTTTTATTTTCGATTCAAGCATTCGAAAGTCAAGGTTAATTACGTTTATTCATCCACTTTTCTCTTTCTTTTTAATTATTTGATGATAATATGACGGCAAAAAAAGTAGTAGAGAGGTCATAAATGTTGGCACGGGGTTGTTCCCTTGATCAATATGGTTGAACGATGGTTGACGTCACAGTAGTCTGTGAAGAAATAACGCGACAACGAACGTTGCCACCATCGATTTTTGATGTTATTTTGACCTGGTTATTTCGAGCTGGAAATAGTGTTGATAATCATTTATATAATGGCCAAAAACCTGCTGTGTTAATTATAGTGGTTGAACGTTAAAAATGACAATTTATGAATTTGCTTTACTCTCATTTATATCTTCATTTAATTTGTATGTCGTATTAAATACATATATAAAATAATTTATTTATTTTTGATTTGTACAGAATTTTCAATTTTGTTTTTAAATTTCACAATAGTTATTCTATATATTAATTTTGCATGTTTTAAAAATTAAAAGATAATTTCTAACTACATTTTATTTAATTCTTGGCCAAGAGTATTTATGTTTTTTTTTCAATGCAATTAAATTTATTTTCAGTTCAAGTCCGATCCTTCATTTTTTTAGCATATCGACAATGGCGAGTTCAGTCGTCTCGTCGAGGCTGTTTACGTTTATTATTATTAGCTTATTTATTTAATTTTGTTTTTTTTTTACATTCCGAATCGAAATTTCCACGTTCTTTTTCGCGCGCACTTTCGAACGAGTTTCACGATATACGGCTCTTTATCTGGATGTGATTCATATTTCGAACTCTTTTCGCCGCCGTTTCCCCAGTGTGTGTATGTAAACAAAACGAAAACCGTAGGAGTGAAGATCGAGGACGAAAGTCTAAATATATGAGAATCGACGCGAATAAAGGGGGCAATTTTCATCTCTTTTCGTGATGATGCAAAATTTAAACCGGAGTACGTGAGCTCGATTGCGTGTTATTTTCCCTATATGTTGTATATCGAATGAATTTAATATAAATAAATATAAAACAAACGTGTGTACATATTTAATTACTTCACCTGAATCTATTTTGAAAATTGTACATTTACAAACAATTTATTTTTATTACATGAATTATCGTTTGATTAAATATGAAAATTTATTTAACTCTGTAAAAAAATATTGAATAAACAATTTGAAAAAAAGAAAAATTATCAGATTTTATAAAATTAAATTTTATTATACAGAACATTGATTTTTAAAAATATGTATTACAATTTGAATTATTAAAAATATAAATCACAAATTTATATGAACGTAATCGTATCCCAAACGTAATGCATTGGTTCTTTTCTCATTTCATTGTCGCATAATTTATTTTATAATATATTTATTATCATTACGAAGGCGTTGTTTTAAACGTGCGCAAAATGATAAATAACATTTTTTTTTTGTTTTTCTACGACACGTCACTATATTTTTCTACACCGTTCCGTATCGACATTAAATGGTGCAAATCTGACTCCGACGTCACAATGTCACCTTAGTTTTTCATCGTATATATGTACTTGAATCTTTTGCAGACCGTAAAAATTCTATAAAATTATAAGTATGAGTTTATAACATTTGGTTGAAATGATGTTTGAAGGAGAAGATTAAAAAAGATTTTATTTCACATTTTTATTTAATTTTTCAAAGTTTATAAAACGATAATAATATGTATGATTCGGATCGTGAAATGTGTTTCCAAAAAATGATAATTATGTAGTATTTGTTACATTATTTATAAAGAAAATAGTGAAATCAACTCGATGTAGTATACATTATTACACTTGGCATGAAGGAAATTGTGAAATTGTTTGGTAGATGTTGGAATATTTGATATCGTAATTCGCAAATGGAAATTATTCTACCATATTAATTCGCAATTTTCATTTTAACTGTTATTCAAATAGTTTGTCTTTTCAATAGTACTGTATTTTAATTTCAATTATAATTGAAATTCGTAAACTTACAAACAAGCATACTATAATATTTAATATTGCAATTTAAATATGAAAAGATGTAATTTTTTTTGAAAAGATTTTTAAAATAAATACAATGTAATTTTGAAAATTAAAAATATAATTATTTTTTTATTAGCTATATAATCTTCAAAAAAAAAACAGAAACAATCATTCATCTCCTATTTGTCGTTCCGTTCTTAATCTTCCCGTCGGGAATACAAGAGACAGTTTTAAATGAGCGCGTTTAATAATCGTCATTTAACATTTTTTTTTTGCCAATGTTTATCTTAAATCTCGCATGCATATTGTTGGCAACGAACGATTTTAGAATTTTACGCTTTCGCCATGTTGTCGTGTTTGAATTTAAAATTTCACACAATATTCCAGCTTTTATATACGTATTATATATATATATATATATATATATATATATATATATATATATATATATATATATATATATATATATATATATATATATAATTTTGTTCTGTCTTATTGTTTTACTCGTCGACAGCTCGGCACCTCTCTTCGCTTTAAGTATTTGGGTCGAGATTTCGATATTTAAAACTGTCTGTCCACTATTTCTCGGAATCGCATGGACTATAAAATTGTGACAATCTCTGTAGATTTTTTTTTATTTAATTTTATTTTTTTTGTGACAGCTTTCAGTGGATATTTTCACACGCATATGCATTTTATCTATATGTTAATACGTTTAGTGGACTAGTAAAAAAATTGACGTTTTATAGCGAACGAATGTATTTATATTTTAATTGTAACGATTTGCGAATTGAAAATTAATAAACACATTAGAATATAAGGATACGTTGTCTTGAAAAAAAAATAATGTTTAAAGAAAAACAAATGCAAAGGTCAATAAAATGTTTTTCAATGCAAAATCAAAATGCAACGTGTCTGTCTTAATTATTGACGTTTGACAAACCGTTGGAAACGTCACTATCTTGACCTTTTCTGTTTCATTGATGAAATTTTAAATTGTATCTGTTTGTAAATTTTGTCTTAAGATTTGATTTAGTACTTTATATAGTTTTATTTTATAAAATTGTTCATTATATGAACATTTTTGTTCATATAATAAACAAAAAATGTTCGCGATATTTAGATATCAAAATTGGAAAAGCGGTTGTTTTTCCAAAAAAAAAATTGATTTTTTTAATATATACTTAGCATTGTTTTATTTTATTTTATATGTACATATTGTATATAAAACCGTGGTTATACTTGCGATTTTACTGGCGTCACTAGGAAAATGCGTGTTGGCAGTAGAAAAAGCTCGAGCTTGTCGGAATGCATTTTGAAAGGAAATCAGCGACGTTCGTAGAATTAGAAATTTTATTTTATTTTATTTGCCGGATTCGATTACTTTTTTTGTTTATGCATTTCTTTCAAAACATTTTCACTTCGACGTTGTTCACCTTGCGTTACCCTTCGTTCATCTCGTCGTCTGTTTCGCTGAAAATTCAATTCGTTTCGTCTGGCAATTTTATTTTATTATTTGTAAAAGTCTGTATGTATGTATATATATATATATATATATATATATATATATATATCATTTGCATTTCTTTTGAATGTACAGCGTAAAAATTTACCTGTTTCATCTATTAGATTTGTCTGTAAATTATGAAAGTGTTACGACGCCAAAACACTTTTGAAGCGTCGCCAGAACTTTATATTTTTATGTATCGGAAAAAAATTGTAAAATAATGAAAATGCATACTTTTCTTATACGATTTAATTTTTTTTCAACCGTTAAAGTGTACATATTTTTAATATTTTGCTAACACTTGAAATTTTCAATTTTTGTTTGCCTTTAATATTTGATTATGAAACTAGTAGAGCCTTGGTGCAACTGCGTCAATCGTTAATATCATTGTTCATTTTAATCCACGATTATGCAAACAATTTTAAATTATTTCTTATTACTATTTTTTATTTTGGCATGATTTTTGTTTACTAATTATTCTTTTTTATCATCTATTTTTTTTCAGCATTGAAAAAAATGTGCGAGACCAACAATTGTATTTTAGTTAACATGTTATGCTCAATTTTTACATATGTTGAATAATTATTTAATATATTTCTCATTAAAATCTTTTTCTTAAATAATTTGAAGTTTTGAGTTTACTTTCAAATGATTGAAAGAATCCTAAAAATATATTTTTTTTTGTATGAATTCTCTTTTTTTACTATGTTGTCTATTTATCATATTGTTAAATAATTATGAATAAACATACACACACACACACACACATAAACACGTGTGTGCGTATGTGTTAAAAGAAATTTACAAAAGTTCATCAACCTGAGAATGTCGCATTTGTTTTTCGTTGTAAATTTGTCGTTTCACGTGACACGAACGTACCTGGTTTACCTTAAAGTGTGCATTTGTCAATTTAACGACCTTGCCTTGTGCCTTGCGAAGAGTTAACCCATCGTTCAACATTTCCATTTTGAGAAGGCGAAAATATAATAGTTTTTTTTATCAAAGGCATATCGAATCAGTTTTAAATATTATTATATATTCGATTGAGATTTTTGCTTAAAATTAAACCCGGTCAAGGTTTTCTCTATATTTGGTCGGGCGGGGGAACGTTTCAATTTTTTTTTATTTATTTTTTATTCAGCTGGGTGGCTTCTAGAATAATATATTTATTGATTTGGGCGTGTGTCGGTCCATTTGACCCGATTTGTTCGCGAAAAACAGATGTTCGTCGCGTAAATTGTGGCAATGTATTTTGATATTGTTATTTTTGACCTGTCTTAGCGTTTGCGCTTTGCTTTAATAATGCAAAGAAATATAGCGAAGATTGGTAAGTAACGTCTGTGTCTCCGTGTTGAACACGTTTAATTATAAATATAAACGCACTTTAACCAAAAACAATGTTAATGGAAATATATCCTTTTACACCCTTTTTTTTTGTACTATTCACTATATATTTTTTTAAATATTCATGTTGCCAAATCTCTATGTTATTTTTTAAACTTTTATAATACCTTGAATTTCGCTGAAAATATATTGTTAACGATGTAGTCGTTCGGATTTCTAATAATACACTCACTAGAATTACAAATATAATATATTAATGAATAATATTTTGTATAAGTGTGCCCGTAAATAAATACGATTAAATCATACTTATGTTACCTTTAGATTGAAAAATAAACTGCGCAAAAGATATCACCACCTACTCGCGTTCAATTTACAGAATATATCCACTGGTTCATTTGGCCACGGCGAGATTTTATTCGCGGGATGCGCGTGTTTTTATCATTTGTTCTAGTTTTGACCAATGCCAAGTGCATACGTTTTGACCGCTCGAGTTCATTATGCTTCATCTATTCATCGTATGTAATAATAATCTTTTCGTAGTTCTTTCGTGACGAATGTTTTCTTTTTTTTTTTCTGTTTCTGTTTCTGTTTTTCATTCTTATTTCCTTTCCAAGACTTATATGAATGGTGTCTCTTGCTGAATACGTAATGCCGGGACGGTATATTTTTCACTTTTCAATGTTTACGTTTTGTCTTTGTACACTCTATTTTTTTATATAATAATTATAGGTATATATAAAATATTAAAGTTATAATATGCGGAAAATGTATTTTAAAACCTAGTCGATTTTATCTGTTTTATGTCGTTAGAAAGAGTATATCACGATCGATTTTTACCACTATTAATGTCTTGAATTTTTCAGTATTTTCAGTATTGATTTAGTCTATGTGTTTTAGATCTAACATTTGAATTTATTACAAATTAAATTATATCAAACGTAATATTTTATATATGAAAAAAAAATATCATGGTAAATATTTCATTATGTAATCGTATTGAAAATAGAAGTTATTTACATTTAATGCCGTTGTATCGATCGCCATCATAAATTGTTGCGAAGCTCACGTACGTATTTTCTTACAATATAATTAATATACATTAATGTAGTAATAATATAGTAATTTACCGGGAAGACACATGTATAATGTGACCGCTCCCAAGCCCAATAATCGATGATGCGTATCATTTATTCTGATTGAACTCGTCTGTTACGTAGAAAAATATATACTCGTACATAGGCTACACTTGTGATTATTATATTCAAAACTAATATATGGAGACAAAGAATACAAGTGTATGAATTAATATTTCTATAATACATAATTTAAGAGAGGTATAATAATAAGTTTTACAAATTGCCATTATTTCACTTTATTATGTTCGTGGTTTTCTCGACTTTCTTTTAAATTATTATATTGCAAACGATCATAATTTATTAGAAAAATTAATATCCTTTGCATATACGCTCCGTTAATTATTTGTACGCTTTTACAGACTTTACATACTTATGAATAAATCTGTCCGTAAGAGCGGTGTTATTTTTGTTCTCTAAATAGTGCCCACGTTCTGCTTTTATGACGTTTTTCACCGACGTCAAAATGACGATGTTTTTTTTTTCTCGTAGTCGCATGTAGTTTTTGCAATTTTAATTTCTTCAACCTATACCTTTAAATGAAGTTTAAAACGGTTGTAAATGTCAGAAATGTCGCATTACTATAATGGATACTAAAGTAAACTTAAAAAAAAAAACTGAATGAATAACAATAATCATATATAATATTTTTTAATACTTTCTTCATATTATTATAGAAATTTATTTTTATATTTCTTAATGTGTAATTTAAAACATAAGTTTTACTGTCAGACAACACATATGCACTTTTTCAGTTGGATTTATGACCTATAAATGCTATTTTATATCCTATTTTCCATTAACTATCTGTTCATTTATTCAGATCAAGGTCTGATTTTTTTTTTAGAGGTCGATCAATCGGAAGTCTGCTATATTAAAAATATATTTTTTTTCTTTTTGCGACATTATTCCTTTTGAATTATTTATTCATTTATCAACTGATTGCACTTGAATGTTTTGGCTGTCGATAACTTTGTACGAGGAAAAACTGAGTTTTCTTTTCTAAAAGAACATTTCGAACGTTCGACGTGTAATCAATCAAGTTGGCCGACTTAACGCTACGTCATCGAGTCATTCGCGGGAAAAATCATTAGCGTATTACGCTATTTTACACACACACACACACACACACACACACACACACATATATATATATATATATATATATATATATATATACATTTATATTTATATATATCCTTTAAATTTTACACATAATTCATATATATATATATATATATATATATTATTTGTTGGATGATAATGCTGACTATAATTGTATACGAATGCGTCACGCGTGTTTTTCTCATCTCTATACTGCTTTTCCATATGTGGAAATAGACCAAAAAAAAAAAAAAAATATATATATATATATATATATATATATATATATTCTGGTCTCTCTCTCTCTCTCTGTGTGTGTGTGTATACACCTGTATATATCTATTTTTTTTTGTGTTTAATATACATTGTACAATAATTTCACTAAACGTGGTCTTGAAATATCTGCAGTTGACATATTTGATTATGATGCAAATTTTATATCATTCGTGTGAATCGATTTCAATATATTTATTTATTTATTAATATTTATTAAAGAAATTAAAGTTGATGTTTATTATTGATCGTCTACGTTTTATTGGTGTTTTGCAGTTTACCGACACAATAAGTTATATCGGTTTATTTTATAAGATAATTGAAAATAAAACATTGAATAAAATTATTTACGTGTATGTAAAAATAAAATATAATATGACGTTGAAATTTGAATTTTATTCTCAATTTAACACGATAAAATCTTTATATTATCGTATCAGGATTAATGCTGTAAACTTTTGATTGACAGCTGACAAGAGATATTTTTAAATAGATTTTTTTTATGAAATATTGCAAAAAATCTTTTAATTATATTATAAGACCTTGTTGATAGTGTTTTATTAAATATTGAACCCAATTTTTGATATTTTTTTAAATGTGTTCTATATTATAATTATAACTTTAAAATTTTTGTTCTATATTATAATTGCAAGTGTATTATTTTGTATTCAATGCCTTTTTATATCGATCATTACTTTATTAAACAAATAATATATATTTAAAAATAAGCAATTATTGTTTTTATGCCTGAATAAAATTTAAGAGGCAAAAATACGAAATATTGTTTTAAAAAAAATTTTTTTTTTTTGGAAAGCATCGTGAAACGAGGCGAAAGTTCGCTTCGTATTCGCGACAGTTCTAGAAGTTTCCTAACGAGCGAACATTCCACGCTCTTCCATCGCCGTTTCTCAAATAGAACTGGCTCGCGCACTCTCGAAGTTTCCCAAACTTTTATATATATATATATATATAATATGGTTTTTGTTATTTTATTTTGTTTATTGTGTCGCTTTTCGCATTATTTATTTCGAGAATCCGTCTAGTACGTCCGCAAATAGTTTGCAATAGTCATATCGTGCAATAACGAGCATATATACGTACTTCGCGTTTCATTACATTGTAATTACACAACTTGTTTTATATATATATATATATATATATATATATATATATATATATATATATATATATATATATATATATATATATATATAGTGCTATTAGAAAATTCTACGTATTAACTATTTCAATGATGTCATTATTTCCATAATTTTGTTCTATTGTATTTTTATGAATATATCAATTATGTAACGTAAATATTTATTTCTAAATAATTTTATATCGATCTGATATTTGTAACATTTACAATGTAATTTAATGTAAAAATTGTTTTCGATTTAATTTATGTGGAAAATTATCTAATAATTATATTATTAACATTAAATAACTTCATTAATTTTTTTTTTATATATATTTTACTACTATTTTTGTATAAATATTATTTTTAATAATTTCGTAATTAAAACAAGAATGTAAAATATCTTTTAATTATTTGCTAGTCCATTTTGTTAAAATATTTTTTAAAATCGTTAGCAATTAAAATTATTTCTATCATTCATTTAATAAATTTAAATTTCATATTATGTTCATCTAACGTTTTAAATATGTAGATTTATATTATTACATATGATATAAATAACAATATACATTTTTACACGTATTTTGTAATGTTTGTGTATTTAGTTTTAGTTTTTTTTTTATTACGTCATTTCTTGTAATTTTATCTATATTTATATTTGCAAATCGTAAAAACATTTTTTTTATATTTTTTTTATTGTTAGATATGTAATTATTATATATAAAAGTAATTGTTTAAATACATTAAAAAAATACCACAATACCACATAAGGATAATTTTTTTTTTTATATATAGAATTTCACGAATTAATACGGTTACAATTATCTGATTCAATTATATAATAAATTATTACAAAACGTTTATAAATTTTCATCGAAGAATTATCACGTTTCTGGTAAAATCTCGTAGCAGGTGCTTCCAATCCTAATATAGACGTTAAAAGTCTAGAAATTTGCAACACCCTCCCACGCACCCCTTTTAGCTCTTGATATATAAAGTGAACTTGTTTCCATTGGCGCGTCATTCCTTTGGCGATCGTCGTACGTTTCGAACATGGAGTCGCCCGTGCTTGTCGAAAAACCGATCAGTCTTGAAACTCAAAAGTTAACCTGTGATAAACCTGAAAAAGTGAGACCCATTGTTGTGTGTTCAATTAATGTAGTTTTTTTTTGATATTACTCAAAATTTGTTTTTTTTTCACGCTTAAATGACTCATCTTAATTTATTACGTTGTGTCCATATTTTAGTTTCATTATGTGGGATGAGAATGAATATACGATGATGAAACATTTATATATTTTTTAATATATATTTATTTGTTTTCAACAATAGTTACAATGCTTTCTGTGTTCATAATTTATTATTTGAATCATAGTTTAATTATTATTCTGATATTTTTAATTTTAACTGATTTTTTTTATATAGGGTGGATTTTTCGGTGATCCTGAAGGAACTGAAAGCGAAGAGCAATTTGAAGATCCTTGGCAACGTTTGGCGGAAAGGCATCCTGAATTAGCAAATCTTCGTTCTCCTTGGGGTACTTGGGGGGCTCGTAAACGAAGAGGTTCCGCTGTTGGTCAAGAACGACCAAACACAGGTATTTTCTATCATTTTTTAGTTGATATATTTTTATATTTTATATATATAGTGAGAATATTATTATAATATTATTTTATATTTTTTCAGATACGCCAAACGATAGTAGAGAGAGATTTTTTCGCGATTCGTTCTATGATATACCTTCTGAATTCAGAGAACATTTACCCACACGATGGAATCAGCATTTTGAACAAGAAAATAATCAACGTCCGCAACAAGTTACACCGCGTCAAGAACAATCTAGCAACCAAATACCACATTCGCAAGATCATTCGTCGCAATTAAGTGATAAAGCTACTCAAACTCCGACGGAAGAACTTGACGAGAAAAATTTGTTGAAGCAAAATTTAGCACAATACGGATTAAGAAATACTGTTGACCTTGGTCAAAAAACCGCTACAGAGTCCGGGAAATTAGATGCAGATTCTGTTCGAAATCAAAGATCAATGTCTGCGCCACCAGATGGAAGATTTTCTTCTCCTCAACGTTCACAAACAAATATTGCAAATGCTGGCGCAAATGCATCTACCGTGCCGCAACAAGAGCAGGTTGAACAAGGGAAACCAAACGTCCGAGTAATTCCAATTTTTGTAGAAGGAAGAGACGAGCCTGTAGTAAATGCTAATAAAAATGCTGATAAAGCAGCCAGCTTTGCCGAATCCCCTAGATCAACTCCACCGAAAGATGATGACTTCTTTATGAATCATGATATACCACATGGTTTTCATCAGCCTCACTTTGGAAAACCTTTCGGAACATCTTTTAAAGGTTTTGGAAATAGACCAATGGGTGCTGCTGGATTTGGACCAAGTAAAGTATTTCAACAACCAAGAAATCAGTCATATCATGAGCCTCCTCAACAAACGCGTATATTTACACAACAAACACAAGCCCCAGATGTAAATGAAAGTATTCGTAAACCTGGAAAAACAAACGAAATTTATGAAGAACACTCGCGGGAACGAAGTCCACAACCTTCGTCTCAATCACAACCAAAACAGGCACAAGCTCAGTCACAAACTCAAACACAGTCACAACCGCAACCCCAACCCCAACCACAACCACAACCACAACAACAACCACAACAACAACCACAAATTAACGATGCAATTTCTAAAATACAACTTATTCAAAAGGATGTTTTAGAATTAATGACCCAAGTAGAAAACTTTTCTGGCAAAACTAAAAAAGATAAGGATTATATATATTTGGATGAAATGCTTACAAGAAATCTTTTAAAATTGGATGATATCGAAGCAGATGGTAAAGAAAATATTAGATTAGCTAGAAAAGAAGCCATTAAATGTATTCAAAAATGTATCGCTGTGTTAGAAGCAAAAGCTGAAAGTGCCGGCGCTCGTAATAATCAAACTAAATCTACAACGAATGGTGATTCCGAAGGTAATGAAAAATTAGATACCGAACACGCTAAACAGATTAATAATGTGCCTAAAGAAGAAAATACTGAAAGTACGTCCAAACAAGCGAGTGAAGAAAGTATAAATGCTAAAAATGAAGAAAATGTAACTAAAGAAGAAACAAATGCATCCAAAGAAGATAAAATAGAGAAAATGGATACTGCATCCGATGCACAGAATTCAAACAAATCAGTAGGTAAGAAGAAACGCGATAAAAGTAAAGAAAATAAAACTAATGCTCAGAAAGTGAATACTGAAGAAAGTGTAGAACAAAGTGATAGTAAGAAAGCAGTGAATAACTCTGACGTTGACATAGTCGATAAGTGTAAAATTATTAATGCTAACGGAAATAGTATACCGATGGAAGTTGATGCCGTTCAATCTAGTCAGTAGATAATCAGTTGAAAATGCTTTCAATTTTTATATTTGGCACTTTGTTATTAATAATTTTAAATTATCAATGGTAATATTCATTGTACTCTCTTTTTTTTCGTGAGTTGTTTCAGTATGTTAAATGTTGATTTCTTAAGATGTTAATCTATTTAGTTTTCACATAGCGACATTTTTGTATATAATATATAATTATTTATTATAAATAAATAGATGCAAACACCAAAAGAGGCTCGAATGATCTTGAACTTCTTTTCATATGTTTAATGTTTTTATTTTTAATCAATTTCAATTTTCATTTCGTGTTTACCATACATGAAAGATTGTAATTTTTTGATTTTTTATTTGTCTGTGATGCTTGCATTTCTATTTTTGGAATATTGAGTAAATTTCGAGATTGTCTGCACGATGAAATCATAGATTTGAATATGGAAATTATAATATATCTTTAAAATATATCATGATGTGAATATTCTGTGTGTAAAAAAAGATAACTATTATATTAATTAGTGTATTTTGTTAATTAATTTTAAAAATAATTACTTCAAAAGTGTGATATGTTGAATGGTAATGTTAATTCTTGGTATCCTCGTATCTTATAAAAACATGTTCGTTTTCTCTTCTTATTTGTTATCGAGGATTCCTATAAAATATAATATAGAATTCAAAACAGTAATTTATGGTATTATTGATGATTTCACGTACAGTATTCAATTTTAGTCTATTATTGCACATTATTATAGCCTTACCATAAAATGTATCTATTTAAAAAATAAAATAGTGCGAACACGATTATATTTCCCTTGCATTTTTATATATTGTAAATCTTTGATTTATTTTAACAGTAAAAATTTGTTTAATCATTTATATAACGTGAAATATTAATAATTCCAAACTCAATAACAATAAAAATAATTTCAAAATTGTATAATTTTTACAATAAAAGTCAATGTCTTCTTAGTTGATCACAGTTTTAGTATTTTAGTTATTTTAAAAAATTATCTGAAGAAATCAAAGGTTTACATATAATCAAGTGTATAGAAGAACACATATATAGTACACATATGATATATATATATATATATATATATATATATATATATATATATATATATATATTACTTTAGTTTAATGGTGCTAACATGATCGTTACAGAAAAATATTGAAATTAATCTGGTGCTATATATTATTATTAATTAAAAAACATCGAATATTATTTATGTATGTTGTGCACAGTCATTTCACTTTTTTTTCCATTTTGCTAGACTATTCCTATGCATATTTGTAATTAAAATTTCACGTTTTATAATTAGGAATATTTATATTTATTACAAAACGTCTTATTTTACAAATTAAACGAATCATTTGTTACTAGATAAATATGTAAATAGGAGATTTTAACTCTTGCATAACAGTTATTATAAATATACAATGTTTGTTTAATAACTTTATCATTATATCATTAGTAAAACAGTGTATTTCTAGCAAAAATAGAATAATTTTATCAATGTTTACTAAAATTTATATTGATTATTTATTAGAAAAGTATCTATTGTTTTATTGTATTTAATATGAATTAAATTCTATCATGTAAGAGTTAAAATCCATTTTACGATAAATGTTATTCGTTTTTTTATATACTATATGTGTGGTAAATAGGTAAATTATATAATTCAATTGCCGAATTCAATTATATGGAATATTGTATGATTCTGGTCCAAAGTTTTGACTTTTATAATATTTTAATAAGGCATGTTATGACGGGTGCCTTCGATGAGATTGCAGTTAGATAAAAAAAAAAGTAAACGTAATGTATAGTTGATTTAAGAGGTTTGATATTTTTCTAACAAATGATGGAATTATACAATTTCAATTATTATTATTATTATTATTATTCTTTTACGAATTTGTGCCACATTTTAGAAAATAATAGTTTCATGTTGTATAATGAAAATTAAATAAGCATTTCACAATATATATTTGTAAAAGAGTATTTTTGTTTATTTTTCAGCTTTTCAACGCATATCGTAATAATTGTGAATATATTTATTTATATTTCAGACGAAATTTTCCATTAGAAATGTAACAACTTATGATTGGTTAAATTAAATAATTAGGCTTGAAAGTAAAAAATAAACATGAAATCAAATATTTTTTGTTTTATTTGTTCCTTTAAATATTTACTGTATAATATATTCGTATATGTATTTTATATTATTTTGGTTAAGAAAATATTAAATTATTCCCATTCTTTCATAACTCTATCCCAATCACTATCAGGTATAAATGGAGTATCTATAGCTTGAATCATAAATTCTCCACAATATAAACATTCAGATGCTAATATATTATCTATTTCATTTCTAATTTGTTCTTTAGTACTCAATTTTCCAGAAAAGAGATCTTCCGATGTTTCGAATTGGTTAAATTGAGAATTGAGTTGACGCTGCAGACTTGCTAATTTATTCTTCTTAGCAGGACCTATCAATCAATATACATTAATATACTAATAATTATTGTCTGATGTGTGAAAAAATTATTATTACCCAATAGTGGTTGCAATTCTATCGACAGACAGTCACTATGAAATTTGTGTCCGCATGGAAATATATAAAATGGTCTCAATAATAGTGTGATCTCACAAAGTATACATTTTTCCGATACATTGATAACTGTGCATCTATTTTTGAATGATTGAATTTCAGCTCGAACCTTATTAAGAAAATATATATTAAATGAAGTAAAAAAAAAAACTAATAATCTACAACGTAATTTTATATTATAAATAAACCTGTTCTGCTGATTTTGTAGCATCTTCCATTTCCTCACGCAAGTCTTGAATTTGTTGATTGTATTCCTATAAATTAGTCAAATACAAAATGCGTTATAAAAAAAATATTAGTAATAAAAAATCTTTGATAACGGATTTATTATATGGCAAATAGGAAAAACATTATATCAAATAAGATTACCTGCAATGAATTACAAATCGGTTCTCTAAAGTGGTCAATCGTAACAAAATCAGAGAAGAAAGGTAAAATATCTTCAATTTTAATTAAATCGCATTGTTGTAAAAATTCCATCGCCTGCTGTATATCTTGTTTACCATTGATTACAAATTCAGCTGAAAATTAAAAGATACCAAAAAAGTCTTCAATAGATGTAATTATTTCTTTTTTATATATTAAATTAAATATTGACCTATTTTTAACCATAATTTCTTTTTGAGTTCTGTATCGTTTAACATATTTGCAATGGTTTTAGCTAATTCTATATCAACGGTCAATGCGAGTTCAACAGCTGATTCCCATAATTCCAACAATGATGATAATTGAACACAAGCCTTTGTTAATTGTTTTTCGCGACACATTCTGTAAAAATAATCAACAAAAAAAAAACATTAGTATAATTATAGAATTAACAAGTAGAAAAAAAAATGGAATGAAATGATGAAAATATATAATACCTTAATGCATAATGAATGTCATAATTTACTGTTGACGCCACTTTCCCTTGTAGTGCTAAATATCTCATTAAAGCATCTTCGTCATATTGAACATATAATGTTAGCAAATAATTATGAATAGCTTGATCAGTGCATCCTAAAACTTCGATGCAATATTCAAGATATCTTGTCATTTCTTTAATATGTAAAGTATCTGTTTCGCACGATACAAGTGCCGGTAATAATTTTGTTGGATTTAAATTTTTCCCTTGCTCAATAAGGGCTGATACAGTGGCTTTGGGTATTTCTTGCATAAGAATCGGAGCAAACTGATAAAAAAAATCGCGTTTGTTTTGCATTTTTAAGACATTCAAAGCATCGGTATATGAATTTTTATAAATGTGTTGACGAATTAGATTTTCTGAATCTTTATTTATTAGCATTAACTGAATTAAATTGTCTTTGTCACCATGCGAAGACATTAAATCATATATAACTGATTTATTTCTTTTTATACAATCGACTACGTTTGGCATGCATAGGAATGATTCAAAATTTTTCTGTAATTTATTATATTTTACAGTATCATTAGGTTCCGTGTATCGCAATTCACTTAACTGTGATAAATATAGTTCGACTATCCATACAACTAACATAGTGGTTTGAATTTTATCTTGAAGTTTCAAACCTTCTAATTTCTTCTTAAGGAATACTTTCAAAGCATCAAGCTTCTCAGCATCCAAAAATTTTAAGCAAATAGCTTCAAAACTGGATTGTGTGTTAGCAAATATTTCAGCACTCTTTTCATATTCATTATTATCAAACAGTAATTCTGCTTGTTTTACATTTATTTTATCTAAGTGTGCAGGATTATTTTCACAAAACTTTCTTGCAAGTTCAAATTGCTTTTTTTCAGCATATATTTGCCAAACGTTGCGTTGTTCCCTAACAATTTTATAACGAAACACAGCTTTAGTAGTGATGGCCCAAACTGTGTGTTTTATTGGATCTTTAGTAATATACATCAATTTTCCTAAAGATTCAGAATATTGTTCTTCATGTACAATCTCTTTGTTAAGTAGAGATAAAACTTTAATTTTATTATTTTTAAAAGCTAATATGGCATGAAATTCTGTGAGAACAAAAGAGAGCGGTACATGATCTTTTTTTGTAGGAGACATATCTGGATCAGATGGTGGAAATGAAATTATTTCTTTCTCACTAATAACGGAGTCTGTACTATTGTTTTGATTTTGTGGCATTTGATTCGATAAATCTAACTAAAAAGTAAAAAATAAATAAATACGTTAAATATTATTAATAAAATATAATAGATATTTAAATATGATAATAAACATAAAACATACTTGACCATAAATTATGCCAGTTTCAACAAGCCAACCAAAAGTTTTAGGAACCATTGTTGATTTATCACAATATAGTAACAATTTAGAATAATTTAGTGATGAGGTAATTTTTAAAAATTCCTTCTCAGGAATATTCAAATATGTGTTAAAAATTGGTTGCAATAATGTTTTATCATCGTAATTAGCGTAACCAATAAATTGATACAATTTTATATTAGTGGTAACAAATATAAAATATTTATTGGAATTTCCAATTTTTCGAAACTCGATATTGGTTATAGGGTTGTGAGATCCTTTTCCAATGTCAAACAGCTGAAAACAGATTATAATTAAATAATATTAAATATATACTTTTTCAACTACTGTCAGAATTATATATACCAATCCATCCACATCTCTATTTCCATAAATTGGTAAATAATTTGGTAGCTTGTAGAATAATATATATGAGGATATTTACTCGAAGAAAATAAAAATATAGATTATATTAAAACTTTTATGATAAGAAATGTACCTGTTTCCAATATTGTTCTATTCCTGATTGGAACATCTTATCTCCATCAGGATTTATCTCAGTCTCCAATATTAAACCTTTGGAAGTTCCAAGTAAGATTGGTGAGGTCGTATTTTCAGAAAGGTTTTCGTAATTCCACCCGACTGCGGTTATTTCATAACTTTTCGATTTACCAACAGATTTAATTTTTGAGGACTTTTTATGTAAATATAAAAATTCAGGATAAAATTCTTGACTTTTTGGTGCTAAAGATATAAGTGTATGACATCCACTTGGATCGAGAAATAAATTAGTCACTTTTGACCCATTTTGAGTATATTTAGAAATGTTAATGTCTGTAATAGTGACATAAAGTTAAGAGAAAATTTTAAAATAATTAATAGAGTTTATATAAGTTTAATACCTTCACATTGGTCTGGATTTTTTAAATTAATTCTGAATACTTTGCTATTGGCCATAGCAAGCACTAAATTGTCATTGGCGACGACTATATGAGTAATGTTATCTGATGGATTGAAATTCATTTTTTGTTTTGAAAACATGGGAGCGTCTTCTAATTGCATACTGATATAGCCTGATGTAGTCAGTGGGGTGTTTTTAACAGAATTTTGTACAGATTTTGGCAGTTGAGACGCCTGTTCATATTGATCCAGCATAGACGTCATTTTGGATTCCTATTATAAACATTGTTTTAAATAATAAAATATACATACATAAAATAAAAATAAACATGAAAAATTTAAAACGTAAAAGTACAGATATATCTCAGTAAATGGAGCAAAAACAATATCGAACCACTAGAACGCACAACTTTTGACACTGACACTGACAGATAAAAGTAACCATAATACCTCAAAATAAGACCAGAACAAAATCATTTTGTTTTATTTAAAAATCTTTTTTTTTATATAAAAATAAGTTGTTATTTTTTATTTATACTGCAAAACTTATATTTTTTTAAAGAGAAAACGAATGTTAAATGATTAAATATTCTAAGTTTGTATATAGGTCGAAATATAATATAGTTCTTATATTTATGAAAAAAAAAAATGAAACTGAAGTCAAAAATATATATGTGTGTTTATTGAATTTATATTAAATTTTATAATATTCAACCAATTTTTTAACATCATATTTTTAATTATTTTAAGAATGAATATAATTTTGAAAACTAAAATAGAAATAATAAATATGTATACATATCTATGTTTACATTTCCACACAAACACTTATATATATATATATATATATATATATATATATATATATAATGTGTGTATGTGTGTTACCGTTAAAGTTCAAAAGTTCGTTTTATATCATATTACAAAGTAATATAGAAACAATCATCACAGATCAGTAGAGGCAAACCTTTTTTCTGTGCGAGCGCCTATTCATTAAATCTTAGAATAAATTTGTTTTTTTCGAGACTAACCAATTATATGAAACTCTTTTGTTGATTTATTTTATTTTTTACATAGCCATCTTAACAATTTAATGGTCGCACATATTCGCACTAGCGCGTTTATTACATTTACGAATTTAATTGTGTTTAGAAAATATTTATATATCATAAGTAGAACGTGTTCTCAGATAAAAAAGTTTGAGGGTCTCTGTCATAGATATCGAAACTTAATAGATAATTCGAATTCGAAATTCGCCACTTCTATATAATATAATGTTTCATATTTTAAATCAATACACAAATATTTAATAATTTCAATTATAAATTATATAACAAATAATATAAAATCTATTTAATAATTTCTAAAATTTGGCACAATTATTTTTTTTTCATATTAGACACATTTTATTAACCGAAATGATATTCAAAAATTAATTGTATTAAAAAAACATTTATTTATTATATTTTATTAAATTATTGACGTATTAATTTTCAAATGATAATATTTTAAAATCAGTATTGTTAATTAACAAGCTCTACTTTTTTTTTTAATAAAATTTATTCCACATTAAAAAATAAATTTTTATTAAAAATCTATTCTGATTAATATTTAAAATTAAAATTAATTAAATTATATATGTAATTTATTATTTTTTATGAATTAAAAACTAACGAATTTATTAACTTTCACTAGAAAATACTATTTTTATTATTCATAAAAATAGTATTTCAGAGTTCAAAAATTACATAATATTCTAATACACGAATATTATTAAAAATAATCAGGCTAAAAAGGTGGAACGATATCGTAAATGCTTCACATAAAGGGATTCAATTTTAATATTACCAAGTGAATTAATAGAATATATATATATATATATATATATATATATATATATATATATATATATATATATATATATATATATATATATATATATATATATATATATATTGGATTAAATAGAGAGAAAAACGTCCTAGCGTGTCCACTACGTTTCCTTGGGGAGCACCGATGTCGTAAGACCCTTAAGAAAATACGAAAAGACATATAACATTATACATGGGAACACACAAATATGAGCACAAGTGCCATCGGTGCCACTATTAACAGGATTAAACGCTATATATTGTATGAGGGGAATAAAAAAAAAAAACGAGTCAAAGCCTACATCGTCTATGAAGCCAAACAACCGTCCTTGGAGTTTAGCCTCTTTAACCGACGGTTTAGGTTCGTTGTAACGGACATATAGTGTATAACTTAATTTAATAATCGCGAGTCGGTTGTGCAGTGAAAACTTATCGAAAGATCTCTGTGGAAAATATATATATATATTTTTAATAAATTTCATATATAAAGCTTAGCGTGCGACTGAAGAAAAATCGGGACTTTTCCTGTTGATTTGTGTTGCGAAAATGGGCGAGACAACGGCTCCAGAAATTGTCGTCGAAAAGGAACCCGATGTTACGGTCGATGATGAGGAACAGAATTTTGAGGGGCAGAATAATGGATTATCGGTACCCGATGAGAACGAGGATGCGGGGTAAGTCGTAGTAATTTTGCTAGTAGTTAATATTAAAAAAATATATTAATATTATTAGCTATTATTTTTTATTTATTTGAAAATTGTTTTTTTTTTTCATTAAATAAAATGTATTAAAAGTGTTTATGAAATATTATACATAGAAAAATATTGTAAAGATATTGATTATATATATATACTATAATATTGAAAATAAAATTTATTGTACGTAAAAGAATTTTTATTATGTGAAAAAAGTGATTTTTATCCGTTTAGAAATCGTTTTATATATTTTCAGTACATTGTAAATGATTTTATATATTTTTTATTATTTTGCATTAATTGTTTATTATACTAAAATAATTATGTTAAAAATTAAATTAAATTTGTTAAAAAATATTTATATTTTATTTAATGTAAATTGTAATAATTTATTTTATTTATTTAGAATTTTATAATATTGAATTGATTATATATAAACGTATGGATTATTGTAAATATTATATGTATTATTCTATTATATTTTGTCAATTGTTAAATATGTTATTTTATTTTTGACCGGACCAAACTGAATGAAATGAACCAAAACTGATTTTACTAATTATCTTATTTTTCTTAAATTACATGTCTAAGGTTTTCAAGTACCGTCATTTGGGAGGATTCGTCTTTTCAAAAAAAATCCATATTATGTGTTATATATATATATATATATATCGTTATTATTTATATATATAAAAAATTTGAAAAAAGATTTGTTAATCGGATAAATTAACACGAAAACATCTCCAGTTTCATTTGATCATCCATAGAAGATATCTCTCGCGTATATCTCATCGAAACTATCCTAAAAATAACGGTCTTTTTTCATAATTCTTTTCGTTAAAAATTATTATAGATAATTTATAAATCTATACACACACATAATATATAAGAAATAGCGAATTTAATGTATTTTCGATATCGGTTAAGCTCTATAAATATTGATTTTTCATTATTATAGATTGGGGATAGGCGCCAGGATCGGATATCGCGTACATTTTTCTGGAGTTGTCGAGCTGTGAGTTTTTCTTTTTTTTGAATAATTTTTTCCTATTTTCTTTT
The DNA here is from genome assembly GCA_024500535.1 of Leptonema lineaticorne. Classification (NCBI taxonomy): domain Eukaryota; kingdom Metazoa; phylum Arthropoda; class Insecta; order Trichoptera; family Hydropsychidae; genus Leptonema; species Leptonema lineaticorne. Next base: position 8,209,983 of record JANIJI010000030.1, on the reverse strand, counting down.
TTTTTTAATTTTCAATTTCTAATTATTTCTTTCGCTCTATATTTTCTTTCTCTATTAACGTCTTTTTCATAACGTTAAAAATTGCTTCCGCTTTGCGAATTATTTACTTCACTGAAAAATTATAATCAGGAATATTTATAATACATATGTATAATTGCATTTTGTCGACGAATTCCCAAATGACGATATTCAAATTTAATTTTATTATTAAAATAGTTATAAAATTTATATATATATATATTTATGATATAAAAAGAAATGAAAAATATAATGAGTTCATTGTTAATATTTCAAAGAATATAATTTGACACTACAAAGTAATCTACATATATTCTGTTATTTTTCGTTATTTGAGATTTTTCCTCATTATTAATCTGAAAGAATATTTCAATTTATAAATACAGATTAAACTGTTCTTATCGAATTAAATCGATTTCGTTTGAATCGTTTCAAAGTCTTATTAAATAGATATAAAGTTTTATATTCTAATCATATTCTATATTTATTTCGAAAGTTATTTTTGAGTTGATTCAATGTTTTTGGTGTAATAATTTATCGTTTGTTCGGTGTTTTCTGCTTTGTTTTCTTCAGTTTTATTTGAAGAATTGTAAGTAGCAGCTGGTGACCAGTTCTGCAATCGGATTTCAATGTTTTGAAATCGCTTATAAACGATTATTATGTTTTATAATATATAATTTTTTTTTTCATACCCATATTTACCATATTCGTCAAAAACAGTTATAATATTTTGATAAAAATATAAAAATAGATACATCTTTTGCATTATATGATATTTTATATTAGATTAATACTTTCATCAATCTCCTAATTTCAATATGAAGGTAGGAAATTCATGCTAAAAATATATATAATAGAATTTAGTTAGTGTAGGTACCATTATAGTGACAGACTGGATAATATGACACATCTAGAATTTTTTCTTGGTCTGGTTAGTATGAAATTCCGGTTAATATGGCATAACTATATTAATATGACATATTATTTGAACTCGATTATATAATTTTTAAGTATTTTTTTTATTATGCTGTTTAATTTTATTTTTTTTTCACAGTTTAATTCAAATAATTATTAAACTTGTTAAAAATTTTAATATTAAATAATAAATAAAGCGATGTCCTTATTTTTTATAATGCGGTAAACTTATAAACCAGATTTAAATAAATTATAAAATGGCAATATTAATTTGGAAAAATATTTTCATTTCTAATAAATCTCAATCAATATTTATGAATATATAAAATTAATAATTATGGATATGCGATATTATTTTATTATTATTATTAATTATTTATTGTCTGAAAAGGAATAATAAGCCTTTTTCGATTGACTTTTATATGTATGTTGCATTATCGTTATAAATTATAATTATTTTTTTTTATATTTAGTATTTTTAATTTCACTCTTTATATATTTCACGTTTATTTTGTTATATACTTTGGACTACATGAAAAAAATACGAATATTAATAATTGAGTAAATCGAAAGAGACGCGAAATAAAAATGACATGGGAAACGCGAAAAAAACATAAAATATAAATATATGAAATAATTTAGCATAGTCTTCTCGGAATAGAATTTTGAAAATGGGGTACCTTCGGACAAATTGTCAACTTTTTACGTGGAAAATTCGAAAAGTTGTATGGGACTATATAAAATTTGACAGTTTTGTTTATTGGTTGTCAACTTTGTCAAGTGCTGTTGTCAACTTTTCGTTTATATAATTTACTATACTATCTCATAAATATCTCATTGGACATTTCTCGTGGAGTATATCGAATTTAATAATTTTCATAGTGAAAGTATATAGAAAAATATAAAATATATAAATATATAACTATTTGACTAGATTATCATAATTGTACAGGTGTATTTTAAAAATCTGATAAAATCGATTAAAAATTATAACAGTGTGAAAATTTTATTATTTATTTGTAAAGATATAGCAATAAAATAAACGTAAATTATACAAAATATACATTTTTTTATATTTTGAATAATTAAAAATTATATCTTTATATATATTGAAAATTTATTTCAGACTGTGTTAATCTTATATTAAATATTACAGTTCAAAAACAACTACATTAAATTTAATTTTAAATTTCACTGATTATTGTGAAAATTATATATATATATATATATATATATATATATATATATATATATATATATATATATATATATATATATAACAATTACTGCAAAAAAAATGTTCCGTTATTATGCGTCGTTAAAATTTATGTGGGTTCGATATGAATTTAACGGTTATAATATTTATAGTTTGAGTTAAATTTACTTATTATTTCCTTCCATAATATATTTTATGACAATATTAAAAATAGCTACCGATTTAGCATCAGCATCGGTCCTAGAAATGAACCTGGAACATATTTATACACGTGTCATAACTTATTCAACAATATTGACAGTCCAATATTTTCACATAAACACACACACACACACACACACACACACACACACACAGATATATATATATATACATCTTTTTATATTTAAGAAAATATTTGATAGAAATATTTAAATTTAATATATAAAATATGATTTAAATATTAAAAATATTATATGATTATCAGTAAAATATTAAGCAATAAACGAACTTAAAGGTATATAAAATAATTGCAATATTAAAAATACACTTATTTTATTTATGTTACGATAATTACATTTGTTTTCATTAATAAATATTACGGAAACGTTGTGGAAAAAATAGCTCGAAGCTACAATTTTCTTAATATAACCTGTCATACGTTTCTTTTTTATTATCCTGTTTTTCCTGTCGTCGACCTTTTCATAGAGAAAAGTTGAATCCTCTGTATATCCTGAATTATATCATCGTATATTCGAGTCGCCGCTGTTTTCCTTTTCTATATTAGATTAATGCCGACTGTTACACGTTTACAGTTATATGCGAAAATTTTGTAACAACTGAAAATTCGTTAAACGAAGCACTAACCGTATTATATGCCGAAATACTGCATTCAATTTAACCGAATTTTGTTGATTAGCAAAAACTCAACCAACTACGTTCTGCTGAAGTTTTTTCAATTTTATAATCAAATCTGATGTTAATTGATATAAATTTCTATTGCTTCGAATATTTCTTAAACAAAAAAAAATATTTTTTATATATAATATTTATATATATTTTAATATTATTATCTCATATTTTAATACATGTAAAAATATTTAAGATATAACATTTCCAATGTTATAGGACTAATAAAAATTATAATATGTTAAAGAATTAGTATTGGTGTATTGATAAAAATATGAATTAAATTATTTTTAAATACGGAAATTAATCTTTAATTATTTTACAGTTTTATTTAAAATTTTAAAAGATTTAAAATATATATGTAGAAATATAACGGTATTTTATTAAAAACGTGACAACGAAATATTAATTGGGTATATTTTTCAGAAGAGATCCAATATTTCGCGAAATATTAATCGTTGAGAAACAACGCCTCAAGTAAATAACGATTTATATATTTTTTTTTGTTTCATTCCTGGAAAAACTTTGAACAAACAATCTATATAAGAAGGGGGAAAACTCTAACGTTTTTCTTTCTCGAGTACGAAATATTAATTTTACTCGTGTAATTTGATCAGATTGATAATATAAATAAAATTGTAATCGTAGATATATATATATATATATATATATATATATGTGTGTGTGTGTGTGTGTATAAAATTTAAATTCAATTGAAATATTAGGGGTACCATATGAAAATGTTGTCATTTGACATGGTCCTCAATTGAGTTTCATCCATCAAATCTTTAACGTGTTTTTAAGATTAATTTGGTTTCTCAACATCCGAAGACCACTATTCAGAAAAATTCTTTTGGTACTATATTTCAAATGGAAAGCTTTTAACCGAACAAGAATTTTGTATGTAATCGTTTACTCAACGAGTTCCATCAATAAACACCTTAAAGAATACTACCAAAAAAATGTATACGATATCTATTCGTCAAATTTTGATACGACCCATAGTTTCCGTTATAATTTTTTTTCAACGCGACAGCTTAAGGCCCTATTTTGATTTATAGTCATACTTGTCTTTTATATTTGAATGTCGATATAGTTTCGGCCGATATCGATAACCATACGGTACAACTCAATTGTCGGACAGCAGCCGACAGAATAAGTATGCGTGTGGGGTGTGTTTTTCGCCCAAAGCTTTCAATTCAACGTTTTATTAATACAAATTTGATCATTTTGCGTCTTTATTTTATTGTGAAATAACTCTTGGAAAATTCGTGAAATTAAAAAACGATACACGATTTAAAAAAATATAGAGTGGAAAGGATTAATATATGTAAATGTGGTGTTTTAAATAGTTTTTTTTTTTTAATAATAATAAAATAATAATAATAATAAACGAAAATGGGCGCAAATGTGTTCGTTGCATCGAAAACGGGCGTTAGTTATATACGTAGAATAAGGGGGGGAGCGGTAAAAACGGTTGCGGTGGCGAAAAGGGGGCGCAACTCGGGCGCACGGGGGTTGAGCGGGTGGGGGTTGGGTTCGTAGCGCAGGTGCGTCGTCAGTCGGTCGCGAATCGTCGTCGCGAACGGGGGACGGGCGGCCGTAGCGCGTTACTTTCTACAAGGCGGCGCTAGACCAACCTGTGGCGCCGCGCACGTGGTTTTTTGCTACTCGACGACACACGCGCGCACACACACACATATATATATATATTGAACATAACACGCTAAAATAGCGACCATATACGCGCGAAGACAACGAAACGATACATTAAACTCGATTTCGTTTTATTTTTGTTTTTTTCAATTTATAATTTATAAATATTTTTTTTTTTGATATTTTTAATTATATTTATTTGTAATTAAAAAAAAAAAAAAAAAACAAAAAACGTACGTTGTCCGTTTTGTTGCGCGCGTGAAACGAATGTAGACGTCGATGTAAGAGGAGCGGATATGCGGCGGCGTCCATCGCTGAAGGCGTTCACGAAAACGACGATTTTCCTTTGAAATGGTGCTTTTTTTATATTTATATATTATATATTTTATTTAAAATATTTATTCTTAACGCGAATATCCTTCGATCGATTTGATATATATATATAACATCGAAATCATCGACAATAATTATTTTTCAACATATTTAAAAAAAAAGTATATACTTTTTCTTCTGAAACTTTGTTAAAAATAAGTCACGCCAAAATTATAAAAATATCTATACAATTCGTTATTTATGTCGTAAAATAATACATTAATGAAAATTTATTTTAATAGCATTTATAAAGAATATTAAAAAAAAACAATCACAACATTTGAAAAAAAATCAATATAATATACAAAATTTCACTAATAATTAATTATGAATTATTTTGCTTTAATTTGAATCATAAGTATAAAAACTTGATATATTTATTACTAATACTTATTTTTGATATTAAAAAAGACGATGAATATCAAAGCATTCGAAGGATATTCGCAATATATTATATATTTGTGATCTTAAACGATTTTTATTAATTATGGTCAAATTTAAGTATGTTTTGTTCAAAATACATTATTTTTGAAAATATATATATATTTAGTAATTTACAATTATTAATATGACCAACAAATATACGGTTTTAAAAGTTAATAATTTAAGAGATAAAGTGAAGAGAGATTTAAATATTTTTTTATTGTTTTTATTTTTTTTTTCTCAGATTTTAGAAAAATATATAAATATTTATATATTTCTCAATCTTATAAATTTAGTATCAAATTTTAGTATAAAATATGATTTTAATCAATTTTATACAACATTAACTTTTAGATTGATCGACGTGAAATCTAATTTATTTATTTTTTTTTGCGAATATATCATTTATTCAAATTTTGAATTGTCACCAAATCACCAATTTTCGTAGAGTTTGAACGAAAAAGTGACGTATATATATATTTTTTTGCGTAAAGGGAACAATTAGTGACACTCGAAGAAAGTTATCGAATCTCCGGGTGGGGATAATTTAACGCGACATTTCCAGACAAGTTTTTCTTTGGTCGTCAAACTCCAGAAGTATTGAAGTGACTTTCTTGCTCAAAAGAAAATCAACACGATTTTGTTAACTTTGTAATAATTTCCATTTGACGAAAGGAACGAATGCGAAAACCACCCGGGAACTGGGGAACCTTATGGGGGAGGGGAAGGGTTCCGACTGATCCGTGAAAAAGCGGTTTTTTTTGCATGTTAATAATAGTCACTTAATTAAGTCACAGTTATCAAAGGGGAACAATTCCGAAATTTGAAAGAAAAAAAGTTTCGCAATTCTTCGGTGATACTTTAAGCCTTTTCCGATGTAATTAATCTCATTTTAATTAAACGTCTATTTGCATATTTAATATTAGACATTCAAAATCACATATACATATAGCTATAATGTAAATTTCGTCATTATTTTCTAAAAAAAAACAGTAATTAATCTGATAATAAGAATAAATAATTTTAGTAGCATCAATAATGAGTGTTATTAATTTTTCTTATAATTAATAGTTTAAAGTGGCTTTTACGGTTGATTAATCCCTAAATATTAAATCGTTCTATATCATTATATAATTATTAAATATTAATTTTAATTATAAATACATTTTAATTGATGATAAGATTTTTTATTACAAAAATCTTAAATGATTATTTTAGCCAATGATTTATATATGATTAACTTTTCTAATATCTAAGTTAAAAATTGATCTGATACTTGATTGTTATATTTTTATTATTTTTTATTTTATATGAATTTTTCATTAAAAATAATCATTAATTAAAGATAGAATTATCAGCCCGTTTATTAAAAAAATAAATTAGAAAACAAATTAACAATCAACAAATAATAAACATGCCGGTAATTTGTATTTATTTATTTCGATGTTTTTGCTGAATTTAAAATAACTTTATTTAATTTTTGTTTGTTAAATAAAGGTCATAATACGTTACTTATATTTAATAAATGAAAATGTTTTATTCGAAGGACTTGCGATTTTTACATGCAACCTATTCGTAATTTAAATTCCATTTGTAACTCGTTTTACATGTATTATTTTACATTTTTTTTTTGATACGATACAGAATCGAATACGTTTTATAGACGGAAAATTGAACGAAAACAAGAAAGAGCTTTCGTTTTTCGGTGTGTCACTTAAGTTTTTTTTTTGTTGAATTTTTCACGTTTATTTGCATTTTTCCCAAAGAAAAATACGAACGCGAGTGAGATTTGATATTGTTATATGGAAAAGAAAAAGTGGAACGCGTAATATTTAACCACTTAACTTTTTTTTTATATACGCTATAGAAATATAATAAGTATTTCTGAAAATTTCATTTAAATATCGTATTATAATAACAAATAAATTTTTATATTTAAAACTGTTTTATAATCTATTTATTTGATTACTTATTTGGAAATATAATATTTTGAAAACTTTTTTTTTAATTCTATATTTTACTATTATAATATTCAAGGTTACGAGAAAATTAAATATTTCATTGAGTTAGAAATTTGAATAGAGTATGTAATTTTACTGTGTAAAATATAAATTAGCGCAGCGAATTCAAAAGAGAAATTTAGATATTAAAAAAGCATTCATTCTATTGATTTGTTATTCAGTTGTGTTTCGATAAAACATTTATTAGAATAATGTTGAATCAAATTTAATAATAATATAAAAAATATAGATTTTTAAATTTTAGTTGATTTCTGATTTATAGTTATAAATTAGTTTTATTTTAGTTATCAAGAAACAATTCGCACAATCGTATTGAATTTTAAAGATTTTTTTAAATAGAAAAAGATTAAATTAAAATTTTCAGAATTGTGCTCAATATCAAGTTAATAAATATTTAAATAATGAATTACAGAACATTTCTGTCTTCAATTACCTCTTGATTATATGAAATTCGTTTAGATTGAACAATAAAATTTTCGTTTCGTACGAATGGATAATTGGATTTTTCTTTTTTTTTTCTAAATTATAACGGCAAAGATTGTGCAAGGAAAAAAATGTAACGAACAAGAACTCCGACAAAAATAAAATAGAAGCTATTCTTTTCTCTGTTATCGAAAGAAAAAGAGTATTTTTTAGGAGCTTTCGTTTATTTTTAGAAGACAACCTTTGAACGAGATAAAAGGCGGTTTGTTAGAGAATTAGATATCGTCTCGAATTGATTTCGTATCTCTGCATTCGAGTAGCTCCAGTCCCATATATCTTTAAATAAAGTAAAAAGAAAAAGTATTGCTTTTATTGTTCCGCAAATATCTTCTATTACATATTTTTAAAATTTTCGAACCACACCGTGTTCGTTCATCTGTAATATTTTGGTTTATTTCGTAGGAGGAATTGAAATTCGTTGTGTGTTTTTTCACAATTGACTGAAATATTTAAATGTTAAATAATACTAAATAAATTCGTATTTTAATAAAATATAACTTAATTATTTTATAAAAGATAATATTATTGTTTTTTTATGAGAGAAACTAGTTACTTATGTATATATTTAATTTAATTTTAAAATCTCAAAATAATCGTATCATTTAATAATTACTATTGTTACGCGCATTTCGTTATTCATATATTCAAGCTTTCTGAATAATAACCAATTATATTTTTCGTACTATATATATATATATATATATATATATATATATATATATATATATATATATATATATATATATATATATCATAAAATGAAAAATTTATTTAATTTATACAAAGAAGAATTTTAAATGTTATATATATATATATATATATATATATATATATATATATATATAACGCATTCGAAAAAGAATAACTATGTTGTGAGCTCTTTTGATAACTTATTCAAACAAATTCGGTTATCAAAACGCAGTTCATTTTAGTCAAACGGAGTTTTGAAATGGAAAATTTAAGAGATGCACATTTAAAAATTTTCCGCGTTATTTTTATTCGATACTAAATGAACGCGCAGTTTCAAGTTAACTTTATATATTTTTTTTAATAATTATATATAATACATATATTTTAAAGAATAATTCGACACATATGTGATTCAACTTATTGCGAAGAGGAAATTCGATATCGACAAAGCCTCTTATACGTATCTAACTTTGCCTATATATTGGACAAGTGCAATATTGTGAACGAAAAGCACGAATGAAAGAAGCCTCTTTTTACCGTATATATATATATATATATATATATATATATATATATATATATATACCGTGTATATATATATATATATATATATATATATATATATATATATATTTATATATATATATATATATTTGGATCGTAATATTGGAGATGAGACTCGGTTTTAACTGAGAAAATCTTTGAAAATTTGAAAAGAAACATATACAGATTTTTCTGTACTCAATATAAATATGACTTGTATATTTATTTTCACAATCTGATCGTTATTCTTACAATGAAACATTTTTTTATTATTATCGTATTTTTTTAATATTATATTAAAATGAAATCTCAATGCTTATTATCAAATTAAGGTAAAAATAATAATACACAAGAAACAGTGTTGAACATGTAATTTGCTGCATTTAAAAATACTCAATTACTATTTAGATAATTTCATATATAATGTAAATTTTATATATTATTATTTATTGATATATATATATATATATATATATATATATATATATATATATATATATATATATAATAGAAATATTAAAAAAAGATTTTTTCAAATAAGAAAAATGTAATTGATTAATTTTTATATAAATATTTTGAAAATTGTTTTTATTTAAAATTATATTATATTTCAACGTATTTCTTTTGAAAACAAGTTTTTTAACTTTCATAGAAATCAAATGACGTTTTGAAACTTTTAAAAAATAATCATTAGAGTATTCTAAAAATAGTTTATTTTATATTCTTCTATATTTTCGGTATTTATTTTCACATCTGTCATATTCATCGCTTAATACTTATTGATCGTAAAATGGTCTAATAGCTATTTATTATGCCCCCGCATATCCCCCCACGTGTTTTTCCTTCATATCTCTCACCCTTAGTCTTCGACCCATTCGAACGAGTAAATTATTACCGTTTTAAAAAAAAAACGATGTTTTACACGCCACCTAATAGTTATATGACTACGATGAAAAAAATCTGAAATATATCATAACGTCCATCAGCGTATTAAAACGATAAATATTTTTATATAGAGTAAAATCGATGAAGTCTTCTGTAAAATATCGAGAAGACGACGATAAATCTTTATAAAGTTTCGTATAGTGTCGGTGAAAAATCGGAAAATGCTATTTTGTATCTGTTACAATCTGCGTACCCTTTTGTTTATTCGATTGACAATAAATATTATTTATTTGTGTGTATGTGTTTTTTGTCGATGATAGATACCATCCAATACGATTAAGTTTAAATTTCAATACTTTACTAATGAAAATGTCAAAAATAATTTAAATTACAAAAGCGAATAGGTTTTGAGAAGAAAATATTTTCAATCGTTCGCTAATAATTTTGTTTGATTGAAAAGCGAACAGTTGTTAAAGGATGATTGAAATAAATTAAATTATTATGTTCGAAATTATCGTATGTTATTCGATGCGGAGTTAACTGACAAATCGCAATTTATAAATAGATAAATCGACATCTATTTTAATCTTAGATTTACTATATTTTATCGATTACTCGATATAAAAATATATAAGTTGATGGACAGACTCAAACTTGTATTTATTTCAATAAAAATGAGTAAATATATTACTGTCAGAGCAACTTCTATATATGTTTAAGCAAATTTTTATTTGTTTCAAATATTGAAAAGTCTTATGAATTTTGCAAGCTGTAAAATTTGTTTTTCTTAATTCTTCTACATTTGTTTCGATTTATGTCATTTTTTATTTTCAAAGCGAGTAACATCCATTTCTTATTGTAATACCAATAGATAAGTATATTTTTTTTATTGTTGTTTTAAATTTAAATATAAATATTTTATTAAATTATGTATTAAAATATAAAAAAATTCGATGTACTATGGAACAATTACGTCCATAATTTTACGACGAAATATATAAAAAAACATGTTATATAAGAAACATTTAATCTAAAAATATATTCAAAATAAAATTAACATTACAAAAAACAATAATATTCATGTTAATTTGTATTTAAATATGGTATTAATAAATATTATTTTGTAACGATTGTTTAGTTTTTAATAAAATTTAATCACAAAATATTTTCTAAGATAAACTTACGTTATATTGTTTTTAGATAACATAGATTTAGTAAATCTTCTATGAAACAAAAACAAATAAGAATCGATTTTATAATCAACCTTTTTACATAGTTGATTAATTCATATTTTAGTAATAATTTTATATTTAGTCCAATAAATATTTTATTAGATTTTTATGATGTTTGTGATTAATATGAGTATACATAACAAGTTAACGTTTTATTTTATTGCATTATAAAACTGTAGAAATTATTAATATATATATATATATATATATATATATATATATATATATATATATATATATATATATATATATTCTAAAAATACATTATGTAAAAATACTAAAAATACTGAAATATAAATAAATATATCGATCAGTCAGATTTTATCCAAAAGATAATTGAAAGTGTTTCAGTTTTGTATCTGAAACTGAAATATCATCATTTTTGAAAGTGGCACGCCCACGTTGTTTCATAAATGACTCGAACATTGATAATTAGACTTATTAGGGAAGCCAACCACTTGGTTACTGTCGACGCTTATATTTCAACCCTTATTTCGCTCTGCGTTGTATTTTTCGGAGTTTATTTAGAGCACAGCCTAAATAATATTCTGCCCTCGGAGATGATAACGAAGGGATGTGACGATGGGTAAAGATTTATCGGGAGATGATGGTTTGATAGCCGAAGACGTCACGGGTACGCCTCCGCGAATATCCATAAAATCTATCTTCAGCGCGAAAACTATTTCGTCGTTATAACGATGCCATTTTCGATTTGTCACACAAAGACGTAAATTTACATTTTATTTATATTCCATATATTTTAAATTGTGAATATATATATATATATATATATATATATATATATATATATATATATATATATATATATATATATATATAGAAAGAGAGAGAGAGAGAGAGTAGATATACAAAAAATAATCAAATTAACTATTATTTTTATTAAAAAAATACAACTCGTTTTATCAATATGAAATTAATTTACTTTGATCACCATTCATTCATACTAAAAACAATATTACAAATAAAAATAAAACTTATATAGCAGAATTTATGCAATGAATTCGGAATTTTCAAATATATTTATATGAAGAAATTTAAGTAATATTTTTTTCTATGAAATAAAAGACTAATATAAAATAATAATTATAAAATATATGAGGCCAAATTATCAAAGTACATATAAATCATATAAGATAAATTATACGACTGTAACTTCACATAATTGCGGGTCCAAGCTTCGTTTATTTAAATATATTATAATAATAAAATAAAACTGTCATCTTTCGAGTTGCCAAGTTATTCGTATACATAATAATTATGATTGACTTGTCGTAATTAAAATTTAATTTCACATGAAAACGCTTTAAACATTTAGCCATACTCGAGCAAATATTTTAAATCGGTATTATTCGTCGTAATGTTGCCGAAATAAAATTGAAAACTATTTCTAAATCAATTAATATAATTAAAACACAGCGCTGAAGTTGAACAATTTTTTTCTGCAATTTTAATAAATATTCTGGTAGTTGTATTTTGTTTATATAAATAATATTGAGGAAAATTTTTAGTTTAATTAAAAATAATTTAATCACATTTTCAACTCATTTTGGTTGGGTTTGAATTTTTTATGATGAAAAGATACATTGAAAAGGTCGTATAAACGTTTCTATTATGTAATATTTTTTATATTATGAATATAAAAACAAATATAAATTCTAATATACAAGTTATTAAAAAAATTCTAGAACGTAAGTTTTGATATAAAATTTTTGAAATTTCTACTAATAGTCCTATTTAATTTATTCTTTAAGCTTCCAGTTGATGTTGTTATTCACTTAAAATTTTGATTTTTGAATTAATGATGATTTTTTACGTTTGTATCGTTTTCGTATTAATGTGATAAAAGATCCAATTTTATTAAATTTGAATCAAATAATATATGAAATATTTTATAAAAATCATTTATTATATACGTTACAATATGAAATAGTATTCAAGCTCGAATTTTATACAACGGAAAATTTCACTTTCGATTTTCATAATATATATATATATATATATATATATATATATATATATATATATATATATATATATATATATATATATATATATATGAACGTTTTGATCTTCTAGAAAAGAAAATCTCGCTTTTTTGACGATTTTCGTCACTTGCGGGGAATGAAATAAGGGTTTCGAACCCTGCGTGGGAAATTTGTCAGTTGCGGTTGGCAACCTTTGATGACTCAGTGACTTCTCAATACTTAACACCCTCGAGTCGGAAAGGTTCTATTTAAATCTTCGAGTTCGTCGTGAATTTATATGCTTACACGTGAATATATTTTGTATTGTTTCAGTGCTCGAAATATCGGAAAAAAGTTCAATACCTAAATGGTTTTTCTTTACACGAAATTTTTACCAGTTTTTTTTTCGATATTTAAAGAAAAAAAATACTCGTTTACAATGTAAAAACCAATAGAAAATGTTATAATGGCTGAAAAACGGATGCGTGAGTTAATAATAAGTTAGGAAATATGTTATATATATATATATATATATATATATATATATATATATATATATATATATATATATATATATATATATATATATATAATCGATAAATATGACCTTCGATTATCTGTTAAAAAAATTAACTCTTGATTAAAATTGAACAAATTCATTTTAATTTATGTCTATTCGAGTATATTTTGAAAAGAGTACTTTTTCTTAGATTTTAATTCAATTTTATATAATAAATCCAAACTTCCATAATAATTGAAATTTTAATGTTTTAAAAATGGAGTATATGAAAAAGTAGTATTTCGCTAAAATATATTAAAAAATTTATACGTATCTTATTATATATATATATATATATATATATATATATATATATATATATATATATATATATATATATATATATATATATATATATAATTAAGTAATCGATTATCACATTTTTTTTCAATTTTTAAATTTTCTACATTTATATATTTACATAGTTTTCGATTTAATAAAAGATTTTATATTACCCCGTTTTTTTTCTTAAACAAAAAAAAAACGCCTTTGTCATCGAAGGATATCGTCGAAAATACTCTATTGTTTGTAGGCGAACATTTTTTCTTCAATTCCATGAAAATGGCCTCATTGTGCGTTCACCAACTCCAATTATTTTTTTTATTCCAATATTTATCTAAGCGAAGGCGAACGGCGATTCTGTATTATTTCATGATTATTATTATTTTTTATTATCGAAGGGTAAACGAGGGAAATCACTGTAATCTCTAATGGAGTAGTCCTACGATATGTATTTTATATGTTCAATAGTAAAATTATAGATTGGTTATCTTTCTCGCTATTTTCTTCATATTTAAGAATATGAAGATTATATATTATTGTTCATATCACAATATAAAGATTGATTAATATGTGGTTTCATATACAGAACATGGATCTTTTATATTTATAGAGTGAGATCTATAACTATTTTCATAATAATAAATTTATTTCCGCTTTATAATATAATATAATATAATATAATTTTATGAGCCGCCGTAGAATTGCATAAGTTAATATTAATCGAATTATGCACGCATTATATTCGAGCTGAAAATGGCATTATGGCGGAATATCTTTGATGCTAAAAAGGCATTTCCATTTTGATCTAATATTAGTACTGTACCGAAACCACTTGATGGCAATTTGTATGCAGAAGACTATGACGTGGTGGAAATCAATCGATGCTTTCGGAGAAATACTAAATTTACATCCATCTTTCTTATCTAAAGGCATCGTCTATCCAATTTCTGGCAAAGTTCACAACGAAAATATTGACGACAATTCATTAATTTAATTATGAATATTTATATTTTTCGTCTAATTTATTCAGAGTGTGTTTACGCTTCAGAAATGTTATTCTAGTTTTGGGAATGGTTTAATGTATTATATTATAATTTAAATTCGAGTTCTAGAAAACGTCTATTCTAATTCATATTTCAGAGTGGTTAATCGAATAATTTTTGAATAAATTAATGTTTATATGAAATTTATTTATTTATGATCGAATTGTAGTTCGTCGTAGTTTTAGTTGGTTCTGTTTTGAAATTTTGACATTCGAGATTATTAAAGTTATAAATCGTGACATTTAACATAATTGACGATTAATGAAACTTCATAAATATAATCTGAAAGAATTTCTAATTCAAAAGTGTTTTGAAGTTAACAACAAAGAAAATAATGTTTTTATAATTTCATAATTTGACTATTAGCAGAATACAATCGATTTATTGTTTAACTTTATGTCAACGTTCTGTTCGATCGATTCAACATTCGTACACATCATTTACGTCAATCGCGTCACGAAAGTAGAGAACCCGTCCCGTATGGTCGGAATCGTCCGTTAAGAAAGAGTGTGATGAACCTTAGACATGGTGATTTCCATTCAGACAGACTTCACAAATAAATGCTTGTTCTTTTTGGCTCGAAATAGGTTTCAAGTACGAGTCGAGAATACGCACATTTCACAAACACACACACACACACACACACATACATACAAATTGTGCAGAAAAAAAAACCCCGATAGAATGAGACGGTGAACGTTTTGAGATAAAAATATTTATGGACACCGAAATAAACCTCATTGCCCACGTCAACAGATCGATATGGAACCGTGTTTATATTGGTCATGTATCGGCAAAAAGGGCATTTTGCTGCGGCTTTGCCACCTGCATGTTTCGAATTAAAATTAAATTACGCTTGCAACTTGTACTTGCATCGATAGTACTTATAAATATGACGTTATTCATACACTAAATCGATCACTAAAATATTAGTAAGTGTTTTTTAGAAGTGAAAAAAAAATTCTTTTCAGCACTTTTCAGTGTTATAACAGAGTTTCGTAATGGATTCAAGTGCTCGTATTGATTTTATTATTATATTTTGTTCTATCGTTTTCATTCTTTGATTGTCGTTTAATTATATAAAGATTTTTAGTATTATATAAATATATTGATTAGCTACATATATTTTTTCTCACCACAGATTTCAATATAATTCTGCATTTCAAATATAAATACTGTGATATCTCTGTATAAATAATAATATTTGAATTTGAATGTAAAAATCTCCCTTTAGAAATAAAGGAAAAATAATTTATTCATTACTAATAATTTATTTTGATTTACATAAATTTCACTTTATAAGTTACATGGGTCATATGTAAAGAAAAAAGTAAAATGAATTTTTCAAAACTGATATATTTTTAAGTATCTGCTATTTACAAATTATAAATGTAAATGTAAATATTAGTCAGATGTTGAAAAATTAACATTATATATCAATTAATATTTCAAACTAAATGTCAATTAAAATTTTAATAATCCTTTTTGATCTTTTTACAATTGATATTTCACTTTTTTGTGTTTAAAAAGTTAGAATGACAACGAAAATTTCTTAATAAATTTACTTATTCAAGAAAATATAAAAAATCCATTAATCAATTTTTTTTTATTTTTCATATGAAAAATAATTATATTATATTACGGGATTTGTGGAATTTTTTAATATTTTTTCTGTATCTTTTTATGACATTTTTTCAATAAAGCAACTCAAAGAATTCAACAAAATCGATACGATAATTTTCGTGTTGAAAACTTTTTACTGGGAATTTCAACGAATATACTTCCATTTTTTTTTAAACAGATATATTTTTTTATTATCCTCTTATTATATAGATAATGTTGGAAATCGAAATCGAGATTCATGATAAATTTAATCAAGAACGTTAACTACATTTTGCTTGAAATATAGAAATAAATAGCTTAACTTCTAAATACTGATTAATTCTGACGATTTATTCGGATTATTTTATAATATATTTTCTAATTAAGCGTTCATAAAGAGTATTAGAATTGCGTTTATTTCGCCGTATTAAAGTATTAATATAATTTAATCGATTCATATATTTTTATATGAACAACGCAATATTCCAAATTTTATCAGTGATTAGAAATCGTAATAAATAGTCATCATTAAAACAATTATATTAATTGTTCAAGATATTTTTATATATTTATATGTTTTAAATTTAATAATTTAAATGAAGTTTTATTGAAAAAATGGCTGAATTCATTGCAATGAACAATGTTCGTATCGACATATACGTTAACACGTGTGGAAACGATAATTGTATATGTGAATATTTTCCGGTCGATTTTCATTAATGGAAAACCTATGTTTCAACTCGAGAGTTTTCCGCACTATATAACTTTAAACGTGAATTATTATTATTATTACAAAGTACGCTTTCGTATATTTTGTTTATATAAATATAATTTTTCTATGGTACAATAAAAGTGTATCGTTATAATAACTCGATTCCACATTATTTATGAATTATATTGAAATAATATAAATCAAATAGAAAACATCTATCTGTATTATGTGAATTTTCAAATAAAATTTATCTGTAAAATAAATTTCGTATTATTTTTCAAGTGATCGTATAAAATTATATTTTTGAAAACCGTGCAATCATCGAATCTAAAAATAAATTTATTTTATATAAATATACTTTTTATTTTAATATTGAAAACCGTTCAGATATACTTTTTTCCTATTCTTTCGTACTTAAACAGAACAACCACATGCAATAACGTGAAATAAAATTTTCTTTTGTCATATCGGAAAAAAGGAAAACTGAGGAAATTCATCATGTCATTATGTGATTGCCTGTCATTTACACGATAAGACCTTTCTCTATCTAACTCAACGATCACTTCAATAATACAAATTTCTATGTGACCTCATAATAATAAAAATAATAATATAGGAAAACGAATAGAGTGCATATTACATTATACATCATCATCATTATTCTTTAAAAATCAATATTTTATTATCTCTATATTTATTCAATTTTATTATTACGCATTATTTCCGAACGAACACTTTTTCTGTTTTAAAATTAATTAACGTATTATAATCTATTCTCGTATTATTATACAATATCATTAAACAGAAATAATAACAATAAGTTCGTAATTACGATGAAAAATTCACAATAGTAGCAGCAGCTTTTTGAAATCCTGACTTTTTCCTCCCCTAAGGCCGACATAAAGCCTTCTATTATTAACTCATATAATATTTGTAGTCCGTTGCACGGTTCATAATTTGCAATGACGATTAATTCTTTAATTATTTACATGTTTCTACCTATATTGAAGCTTTTCCAGGTAAAACACATAATGGACTTCTGAGAAATGTCACAGAAATATTCATAGTATTATTTTATGAGGACGCGTAGCTGAGAGTTACTAAAAGTGAATTTTCAATGAACCTTTTCGTCAAATTGTATATTAAATTCGGTATATATATATATATATATATATATATATATATATATATATATATATAACAGAATTCATATTTGTAAATGAATATTCTTTTCGAATTATTCTTTTTTTTCTATACTTTCCCTGTTTTTTTTGACAGTTTCGACTGAAAAAAATACTCTTTATTCGTATTTATTATATATACGGTGTTTCGGTGTGTTTGGCGTTTAATATTTAATATTTTTACGAAATTTTCATTATCACTTTGGAAGTTTATTAAAAATTGATGCATCGGAAAGCTTTGATTTTTCAACACGAGAAGAATTTTCTCATTATTTTACAGAAAAAAAAACTTTGTGATCCTGTTTTAATATAATTTTGAAATGAAAGTTAATAAGTTAATATCTCGAATAACCTTAATTAGTGGCGTTCAGATTTTAATTTTTCTGGATTATATTGAATAAAGATTACTTCTTAAACCAATAATTAAAAATTTAAAGCTAACAAATAATTAATTACACAATTTTTTACAAATTAAATCGGCACTCTAACTATAAAGGGACTTCGAAGCCGTCGATATATTTATCTTATGTTAATAAGTTACTTAGTATTGTATTAATAATGAAAAATATTTGAATATATGTTTAATATTCATAATATTGCTTTAACATAATCGAATTTCTGATCGAAATCTTGTCGATATTGTTCGAAATTAATTTCATAATATATTCAGGGATTAGTCCTAGATTATCGTAAAATACATTAATTAACGAACTTAATTTATAAATTAATTTTCTTTGAATTACGCTGTAAAACTTCTTTGTTACTTCGTTAGCAATTATTAAAATTAATATGAAATTTTGTTGAATTTTAAATGAATTATAATGCTTTGAGCAACTTAAATTAAGGATAAAGTTGGAACTTTAAGTTATTTGGATTTATATTTTACGGCGAAATTCGTGTTGAAATTAAGACTTTTTGCATAAAAATCCAAAAGTTAATAATTAAATGAACATATGAGTGTACTTTAAAAAAGGTTAAAATTCTATTTAAAATATAAAACAACGTGGTAAATTTACACTCCTATTTATCGAAAATAAAATCAAAATTACTCCATATAATAAGAACATTATTTTCAGAATTACTTTAATATATTAATTTTTAATAAACAATTTCGTAAATTAATTGTGATTTGATTCGTTTCTAATATAATACATTTAATATGAGAATAAATTTGTGTTTTCAATTAAATGTATGTATTGTTATATATTTAATTTAACGGTTTCAAGTAAAGCAATTCCTTGTTTCCTGTTAAAGGCAGAAATCGCAAATTCTCTGGAAATGACGTCATTACTAAATTGACGGTCATAAACTTTGCGGTCGTTGAAAGCCTTCAAATTTATTTTTTAAAAAGTTATATATATATATATATATATATATAAATGTTGGAAAATTTACAACTGGATATATTTGTTCGCCTCGGGCATTTTTTGTACGTTTTTTATCATTTATATATTTAATGATGAAAATTCGATAAAAAATATTTTTCAAAATCCTTCATAGTTTTTGAAACCTTTTTTATCATACATTAAATTAATAATAAATTAAATTGAAAAAATTTAAACACACACACACACATATATATATATATATATATATATATATGTATATATATATTTCGAATATAAGATCTATTTTCTAAAACTTGAAAGAGAGATCTAGACTCATAAAGACTTTTATTTCGTAAATTTATTTATTTATATTTTATAAAACACTAAACATTTCATTCCAAACTTTCAAACAGTTCTTTTTGTCGCCATTTTTTTTTATTTTATTGTGTATGCTAAATAAAACATCGGTACATAAATATTAGATGTTTATTTGATAAATACATAATAAATCTTCCGAGTCCGATCACGGTTAATTCTAACAAAATTTCACATTTATTTATTTTGCCGATACCGATTTATACAGACTGACAAAAAAAAACTTTTTTTTTCTTTTCACAACATCGAAGGGTTAGTATTTAAGAAAAATGCGCTCGCTCATTTCCACGTGAAAAAGCTGCGAATTATTGTATATTTTCCGTTTGAAACGCGATAGCGGGGATCATTTGATTTATTGAGGAAAACAAAAATTAAAATGTATCAGCTTGCGGCGTTTCAATCATATAATTGACAGATTTATGATCTGATACGGACAAGAGATGATGATTAATGATATTATTAGCTATATATAGACGCTTCGATTGCGGCCCGTCGTAAAATAGAGCCGCAAAACTATAAAA
The DNA here is from genome assembly GCA_024500535.1 of Leptonema lineaticorne. NCBI lineage: Eukaryota > Metazoa > Arthropoda > Insecta > Trichoptera > Hydropsychidae > Leptonema > Leptonema lineaticorne. The sequence continues at coordinate 8,189,053 of JANIJI010000030.1, read as the reverse complement.
TCGTATTTTTCGCGAATATTTTTTTTTTGTTTTCAACGTCGTTTATTATTTATCGACGCTGCTTTAAATAAAACGTATAATTTTTATGTGGAATTTTCGTAGTGTTAAATCCATCGTTTTAACTTTTTATCGCGGTTCAACGTATTAAATAATAAAACACGTATATGATTTTTTTTGTAAATTGTTTATATTATAAAGTATCGTATATTAGAAAGTGTTGATTTTAAACTTTATTTTTTTTTTCAATGAAATAACTCTTTTCGAAAGTCTGCTTTTGCGAAAATGTTTGAAAATCTAATTTTATTTATGTTTTTTATATGTTAATAGCTAGTAACTTCTTTTTATATATTTGATTTCATAAATATGAATTAATATTATGAGAAACTAAAATATTTTTGATATTCAAAATTTTTGTATTTTTAACATTAATAAATATATTTTGATAATTACTTTTTAGGAATTATACTTTTTATGAATAATAAATGATTTTTAATTTTATATATTGTAAGACTTTAAATTTATACTTAAAATTCTTCTTCTCTTTGTTTAGCTGATAAACTTTGATGATAATTTTGAAAACATTCAACTAATTTCATGTATTGTAATTTAAATTTGATGTAAAAGCAATGAATAAATTCATTAAAATAAAATAATACATCATATTATTAAAAAATAATATACCATATATATTACATATTTGAATTATAATAAATAAATTATCTTACTTTTAATTAAAAATTGCATATAATTGAATATAAAGCTATGACAATATTAAATCTAGTAGATTTTCAAAAACTATGTAATAAGTGCTAAAGTCAAAACATAGATTGAAAAGAAGAAGCGTGTATTGTCAAACTTTTATAAATATTGTAGACGTTTGTCGAGGTCAATTCTGCTATAAAATTCGCGTATAATAAACATTGTCACGACTCTGTTTTCTAATTCTATTTTGAAGTTTTCCGGTTAGATCTGTAGCAGCAATATCAAATATTTTGAGGTGAAAAAAAAACCAAATCGGAAAACTTCTGAAAATCGACTCGGATCCGCTTCCAAATATAGCCGCTATGCACTTTATGATTTGGAATGCAGTTTAGAAAACTTTTATATTGTAATAGATGTGATTACTTTCAAAGAAAGAACCGAAAATAGAGCAATAAATTATTTGCGCTGAATTTAAAAATATAATATAATTTCGATCATGGAATAAATTGCGATACAAAAATGTATTTTATTAAATAGAAACTTTAATAATAGTAACATAGTTTACATTTATTGTTAAATAAAATTTTGAATTGTTCTTTAATCAATAAAAATTAATTAATAAAATCGTTTTTTATGATAATGTTAAAACTTTGTTTAAAAATTCATTTAATATAAAATAAATAGTAAAATTATAATAAAAATGAAACGTGATTTAATATATGGAGAGATATTTTCTTTCAATTATTTGATATATTATTACAAAGAAAAACATTCGACTCTCTTCAAATGAATTTTTTTAATATTTTTACATCAGATATATTTTGTTGAATTAAAATTTTTATTGAATTGTACGAATCACAAAAATTCAATATTTATTTTAAAAATATATTCAAAGATATTACTGTTACATTAACGTATATTAATTTCTATTAACGATGCGATTCCATTTTCTAATTTAAGTTAACATTCATTTAATAGCAATATCAAAAATTACGACTGAAAACCAGTACGAAAATGTAATATTTAATACCATAATTTGCATTATGGAAAACGTGAGGCGAATTATTACTTTTTAAAGCCTATTAAAAGTGTTATACATAATTAATATTAAAATAAAACTGAATCGGTATCAAGTAACATCACCAATTTTATAATGAAATTTTGTCGACTATGTTTCATTACGAATTAAACAAACACTATATGTATGACGAATTAATTCTGTTCGCTTCATATTATACGTGACAGAATTTCCAAGATAACTATAAAATGCTATCATCCCCTAAAATATACATAAATATGTATATATATATATATAAATGCCCGGTACGTTTTAATAAACCGAAATTAATATGTAATATAACGCGTACAGTTTTATTATGTCATTGTCGATGAGAAACCACAAATACTATAAACAATAGTGTTATTAAGAAAATGCCCCCCCCTTTAAACCTTCTTCTATTTTCCGCAGCGTTATTAATTATGAGGCTGCACATTAATATTATTTATCGTCGTTATGTGGAAAATTGCACTGTACCGAGTTTTTCCACATTAATTCGACCGCTTAAGTCTCATTTTCCGGACTCGTAATTTTAATTCCATTTTATAACCGTCTACCTATATTTTAGATATATTTTAATCGATTTTCTATTATATTATATAAATAAAAATATACGTAATCTTATATTAATATGGATATTGCTTTTGTTTAATATGCAATATATTTTGAATGGAATTTCCGAAATATCCACAGCTCAATTTCTCATTCATATATTTTTTTGGATTTATCTCATTTTATCTACCATTAAACGAATGTTTGTTTATCCATTCTATCATAATTACAAATTGCTGACGTTATTATTCCTTATTATGAAAACAATATATATTTTAGGTACTCAATTTGAATTAATTCATGTAATTTGATAATATGTTCATTGGTTTATAATACAATATATTAATTAAAAAAGCTTCTAAATCCCAAGAAGTAATTAAGTAAAATATATTTCAATATCTTTTCATTTTCATTACATGATCTAAATTTGCTCTATTTTCCAATTCAGCAAAATATGTGATCATAATTCATCAAATTATTATTTCGGTTTTCAAAACCATTTAGTGTTCTATTAAATTATCGCTTTAACGTAGAAAACGCCATAAAAAACACCAAAAACACAAAACTGTATAATTATCTAAATGGGTTTCTATTTCTTTTATCGCAAAACTCGATACGTGTAAATTTTCTACAAAATCGTCAATTATTCAAAGAGTAACAACAATTACTCGAATGATTTACGGTTATTGTCATTTGAAACGCAATTACTCTTAAAACCGCACCCTTTTATTTTAACTCTTTATCAAGCGGAGTTTCGCTATAAAAACGTAACGTGATTTTCGGCATTTATAAACAATCTAAAAAAATACAAAATAAAACATTTTAATAAGTCTTTTTAACATTTCTTTTATATATATAGCGATGGAAAAAATGATAAGCGCGTATCAAATTATCAAAAACGATTTTAAAATTTTTGAAATCCATTGTCGCTTCATATAGTATTTTATTATAATATATATGATACTTTTGTTTCATTAAATATATACAATATTGCATGTTATTTGTATTTGATTAATATTAAAGAAAATTCTGTTTTGACAATATATTTTTATGTTTAATAAAATTGTTTGCTATGTAATTAATAAATATTATAATATTTTATATTTTTAAAGTCAAAGTGATTTATCGTTTAATATGTGTGAATATTTAAAAAAGGTGTTATTTAATTAATTACATGAAACTTTAAAAAAGGAGTTCGATTGTTAAAATTTTAATTTGCTGGCTTTAAGGAAATGCATTAAATTAAATATTTACTATATTTCATATAAAATTCTCTAATACATCATATCAAACGTTAAAATTTCATAACCGAAAGTATATTTTGAAAACTCTTTGTGAATATTTAGCACTTGAGATGGTTGTTTAAAAGCTGTCCGCGTCTGACGTGGGTTCATTTGTCTCAAAGGATGTCTCGACTTTCGCAAGAGATGATCCTTAAGGTTTCGTATGAACGTTCTTTCACGGAGCCGTTGATTGATTTATAGGGGTCAGCGTGGCTTTACAGAACCTCGGACCTTAGAAAATAAAGAAGCCAAGAAATATGGGGGGGGAGGATTTCATCGCATAAAGAAACCCTTACAGATTTCAATTAAGAGCCTGTGGACGTGTCGGATCACGGTATCGTTCGGAAAATATGGAAAACGGCCTTTTTCCAGTTCCAATTTTCATTATCATCTTCAATATATATCTATATATAGATATATAGATATTTATTCCCAATAGGATTGCGTAAAATTATTTTTGCTATAAAATATTTTTATAATATTATTATTTTTATTTTATATATTAGTTTTCATCTTTTATTTGAATATTATAAAAGAAATATTTTATTGAATAAATTTGATTACCTATACAAAATTATTCTGAACGTTAGATTATTTTATAAAAATTATAATTATAATATTAATTTATTATAATTATTTATTTAAATATAACAAATCTTTCAAAAGTAAGCAATATGTCTAAATATCGGGATAGAATTATTTATTTTAAATAACCAAATAAAGCATTTGTTTATATAGAATTATCGCATATATGTGTGTTATTTATTTAATATACAAAGTAATGTTTTGATTTAAAGTTGTAAAAATATAAATATACGTTAAAATTTTCAATTCAGAAGTTAAACTTGAATTTTAAAAATAGTAAAATAGAAAAAGAATTATTTTTTTTAATGTAATTCAAAATTTCGGCGATAATCGTCGGAAAATTTCTAAAAGATCCTGTAAAAGATGAAGCACATTAAAAAAATATTGTGCGGATTAAAGCTCATCGAAGCAAACCAAATATAGAACGTGTTCTTGGAACTTGAATGTCTACATAATCCACCTACAGGTTCTCAACGAACAAATTTCCCGTGTATTTCCAGGAATTCTCTCGTCATGAACCACCTAGCTAAAGTTTTAAGACCGTGAATATTTTTATGCGAGTTTTCCAAGTATCGTCATTTAATGAAATATCGCAAATCTTTCCATCGTGCTTCGAGCTTTTGTTAAGCCGCAATTACAGCGTTTCTCTCGTATCGTTTCGATATTAGAAACTCCGCTTCAACACAACGTTTCCCTTTTCTTGTGCTTTTATTTTACTTTACTTTGTAAAATATGCACATTTTTTTTTCCGCTGAAGAAAAATTCGAAAAATCGCCGCCGAAAAACGAGCGCAAATTTTAAAACGATCTACATTATGACCGAAGAGGCGTATCTTCTATACGATATTGATTGTAAAAGAACACCTTCATATGAATGGGTACGTCATAATATTATATTATATTAATTATTTCATAAAATATGCTTCGTATAATCGTTTTTTTTTTCAAATGATCCAAGAGGGAGTATTACAAATAAATGTGATGTCGCAGCAAAATTTTAAGTCGTATATTAAAAATTCAAAGATCTCTTATATTCAAGGTTATGATATTTCTTTTTAATATTTTGTGTAATTTTAATATTAATTTTGTGTCTGTTTTAATTATTGAACATGTTTCAAAAAATTATTTATTCTATTTTTTGACTAGTTTATATATATATATATATAATTTTCATGTTTTATTACTAGTATTAGTGTTTTTTATATTTGAAATGTCATATAATTGTTATTTTTAATTTAAAATAATGTCTTACATTTATCCAGAAGAATATTTTTTAAATAGTTGAATAAATATAAAATTAATATATATATATATATATATATATATATATATATATATATATATATATACGATAAAATTAAAAAGAAAAAATATAAAATTTAAAAAATTCGATGTTTTTTCCTCTATATTGTTAAATAAAAAAATAGTCTATCGTATAAAATACTTAGATTAGTTATGAAATGCGGATTTATGTTACAATATAATTTAAAAGAAAAATATACACATATACATATATATTATGCGGATTAAATGTTTCTCAAAATTGAATTTCATCATATAATATAAACATAAATAATAAAGGTAAAATGTTTATATATATATATATATATATATATATATATATATATATATATATATAAAGTTATTTTCCATTGAATATTCAGCAATTCGGCTTACTTGATAATGATATCCGGACCGTTCTTAGCGGTCGTTATTCGTTGGAAACAAACTGTAACGTTTTAACCCCATACTAGACGAACGGACACGAACAATTTCGTCGAATAAATTATTACACACTTGTTCCCATTGTACATATAAATACATGCATACTATATCGGTGCTTTTATTGCGCCGACCGTTTGCGGTTCGACGGTCGAAATGAAACGACGTCGTTTTTATCGCATTCAAGAATATAAAAAAAAAACGCGCGAAAAATTAATATATTTGCGTATTATTTTTTTAAATTAAAATATGCTTTCAAAAATTAATGTTTTTTTTTGTATTGATAATTAGTATTTTTAATGCGAATTTAATTCCGATTTGCCGTTCGGTTACCGGTTACGTTAGGAATTAATGTTGCGAAAACGATACGTTCCATTCGATTTTTTCTAGACTAGACTAGACCAGATTATTCTATGCACTTAGTGTAATTGGCGATGTGTATTAAGAGCAATGTGCAATCAAGCAATTAATATTAATTGATGAAATCACTTTTTTCCAGATAAAGAGAAAAAAAATAGAAAATATTGTATATCATATATATATAGATAAATTGCAAATTATCTAAAGAAAGTAAATATATGAAATCATTAATGTTTTGATAGCATTTAAAAATCTGGAATATAATATATGATATACAAATATTTTAATACAAAAATAATTATGATTTCTAAAAACCAAGTTTTCAAATTTAAAATTTAAAACTTTTATAACTTCAAACTATTGTACTAAAATATGTATTATAATTAGTTTAACTAGAATTTTGCGTATGTTGTTTTTGTTAAAAAAAAAACCAAACAATCGATTTTAACTCAATTCACGTCTGTGTTTAGAATCTAAATTTGCAATAAAAATAAATTAGAAGAAAACACGATAAAAGTTTATGTAAAAACATTTCAAATTACACGCACTAAACAAACGTGTTTAAACAATAAACATTGATTAACGCTATGTTTTTATTCCAGTTTTATGAATTCAAACTTTTTTCCACCGCCTTACGAATATATTTATTTGCTGAAATGGCCGGATAAAAATCCGGCCATCGATACAAAACATTTTACTATTATATTTTTTTTTTCATGAAAAAATCCGGATTAAAATTTTTTTTCGACAAAATGTTTTTTTTTTCTATATTGCGGCATGTTTGTTTTTTTACACACAGACAAAAAAAAGTGATAAAAAGTAATTAAAAAATGTATACATTTTTTATACTCATTTTTACCTGGCAGCCCGGGGATTAAGCGGGAGCCTCATAATTATTAATTTATATTCAAAAGTGTCTAAATTATTGGTCAGCAACACGGCGTATGGTGAAATATGTCTTGAATAAATTACATATATTTTGTACAAAGTCGAAGAATTATTGAACGTTGCGAATACAAATGCTAATTGTTTTATGGCGGTTTTTGTAATATAATACGCCTATATTAATGATTACATCCGCATTAATTAATTTAAATATTTTTCAAAATATCAGATGTAGCATAAAATGTCGTTAAATGCGAAGTGCCGTAATCGAAAATTGATGTAAAAAATTTTTTCATTAAATGGTTTGAAAAAGAAATCCATCAAACTGTCATCTCTCTCAAAGAAGTATATCTTTCTCTAGATGTTTTGAAAAAAAAATGTTAGCTAAATTCGTTATAGATGTATATGTTTAATGTGTAAAAAATCTGGATTTAGATATTAAAATTTAATTAATATTACAATATTTCACTATATTATTTTTGACGTAATTTAACTTTATTTAAGTAAATTAATATTGCAGAATGTATAAAAGAAAGATATATTTTTTCTAGCTTTTATATTAATACAAATAAATAAATCAAAATCGAATATATTTTTTAAATAAGATCTTTCATCCAAAATTTATAAAATATTACCAATCATTTCACTATATATTTAATCATCAGATATTGTAATACATAATTTTATTTTTATCTCTTCTCAAAATGAAATGATATCCTTTGAAGATGAAAATTGGAATGAAAGTAATATCTTGGGACTTAAACCTTGCAACTTACCTATTTATATTATATTTATATAATATATTACAGGTGTCTTTCGTAATGCTATCGCTAAGATAAAATTCAATATATTATTACATATAATTGATATTTAACTTTAAAAATATTATAGCTTTGATTTATTTTATTATGATTTTTATATGCTATTGTAAATATATAATACAAACAATAAAAAGTTATTTTTTATCGGAGAAATAATATAAACACAATTTTGAATAAATTATTTAATAATGTACAATTATATATATATATATATACTAGTGTGTGTTAAATTATTGCAAATATATTTTTTTTTGGAAAAAAATTAAATATAAATATTAAAAAATATTTAGTAAATATACATTTTGTGTATTTGTATTTACATTTGTATAATCCCAACATCAACGTTAATACGTACTTGTTTTAAAGTGGTTTTCGTCGAGTTGCGAGTAGAATGTTTCCGTCTACTTGTATACTTTTAGATTTTAAAATATAAAAACGTAAAAATGTGAAAATATTTGGATTTATTAAAATGAAAAGTGTGCGCGCGTAAATGTTCATTCGCCACGCGCGAACAAGAGACAGCGTAGAAAGGCCGCGATGAAAAGGCGTGAACAAAAAAAAAAAATAAATAAATAAATAGGAGCTCGCTATGAGTGACGTCATCGTGCATTTTCCTCGCGACGGGAAAAGCCGGGTGACGGGATAATGAGCCAGAACGTCGGAATAATGGTCGTCAGTGTTGACGTAGACCGCCTTATTTATCAAATAAAATATTTTATCTCGAGAAAGGGGACGCACGGAAGGAGCGCCGAGAAAAATTAAATAGGAATACCGAAAAGGACGCGAGGAGGCTTTTATAAAATTTTCGTCCTCCTTGCCAATTATGCCCGGCGAAATTATCGCGTTAATAATAAATTAATATATGAAACTCTGACAATATAAAAAAACTTTTTATTTTTTACAATATAATACATAGATATTTTATTTCGCCACGTAAAGTAATAATATCAACGGTCATCATCATTCTGAACTAAACTTATAAAATAAATATACCATGTGATGAAATTTGATCAGGTAGGGTTAAATTTAAGATTAATTTGATATTTGTATGAAGTTTGAGTGGAATATATCAATTAATGTAAGTTAAGCAATTATTTTTTTTATAATACAAGATCTGACAAAAATGAATAGCAAATTTGTATGAAATTCCTAGAGACAGAGATAATAAAGGATATCGACATTTTTTATAAAACGATATGAGTCACGTTTCGCACGTCGAATAGAAGTCAAAATATTTATCAAGTTTTTTAACCTGTTAATAGACAATCCGTGAACAAAGAAAACAAAAATAAGAAGCTTTCACTGTGCTGTATATAAAAATTTTATTTTACTGACGAACATTATTATATTGAACTATATATACTTAATAAATATATATTTATAAAACTTAAAAATATGATGGAATATACTTCAGTCTTTAATACTTTTAGAAAAACGATTCGGTTTTTTAAATATGAAAATATTAAATCTGAAAATAAACTTCGACTTCATATACCATAAGTGTACAGAGGCGATGCAATGCCCTTTGACCTCTTCTCATTGACCTATATTTTCTTTTTTCATTAACTACATTTTGAATTTTCCAAATTATATTCTAGATATACGAAATCATAATAATCGATTGATTCACATATTATATAAAAATATTTTATTAGACTTTAACATTGTATTTCGATTAATTAAAATTCAACATCAACATTCTATGGCTCATATAAAATAAAATATATTAGTTTAAATTAATCGACGTAAATATAAAATTATTACAGATTATGTCAATTTTTAAAAGTATTGATAAAGATATATTTTTTTATTAATTATGAAGTTTTCCGTTTTTAATATAAATATGTTTATATGTTTTAACTGTAATAGGATTTGTAACACAGATGTGAAACATATGGTTTCAAGTCAAAAAAATGATATGAAAAAATGGAAAATGGGTTTCAAAAAAAAATCAAACGATATTGAAATCGTTTTCATATTTTTCAAGTTGATTTTTGCCTTTAACCGATTTACATTTATATACTATATAAAGTTGTATTATGTTTTTTTTATTTTATTAATTTATATCGAAAAGTTTTGAAAACGCATTTATTTAAATCAAAATATATTGAAATTTTTTATTTAAAACAGATGTGTGACTATATATGATTCTTAAGAATGAAAATTTTATGTTCAAAAAGATACGAATAAGAATAAAATAGATATCGCGATATAATAATACAGCACTTAAAAATTTATTATAGTTGTAAATTTTTAATGTCGTTTATTCGAAGATAAATTTTATGCAAGTATATTTATTAAGCATTTATAGTATCATATTAGATGCATAAAATATGAAATATTATATTTTTGGGTTTCGTGCATTTACACCTAAAAATAGATGAAATATATCATCCTCCATTCCATTAATATTATTAAGCGTTTCCTGAATAATTAAGTTAGGTGTAATTTATATAGATTTCCTGCAATATATATATATATATATATATATATATATATATATATATATATAAAGTATGTATGTGTGTGGGTAATCGATTGATGGTTTGTTGGCATATTAACTCGACGGTTTATTGTTATGGACGATGTGAATTATTTGTTTCTAACAGGCCTATAATTATAAAGCCATATATGAAATTACTAATTTGAACGTTTCGCATTCCCATATATTAATCATAATAGGGGTGTAAATCATCATTTTGCTATAAATTTTCCTAGAGCTATATTTTAAATTTATATATTAAATATCAAAAATATCTATGAAAAAATATCGAACATTTCATACTTTGTATAATAAAATTTAAAATGAAAATCAATTTTCCTAACGATAGTTTATTTCGGAAATTATGTCATAATTTATGATTACATTATAAACTAACAATCAACACCTTAAATTATTAAATTTAACAATATCCATGTTCGCATTATTGGAACGTATTATTAATTTTATAAGGCAATTAGATGTTTATTTTTTTTATTTATAAGCGTGTTACGGTTTATAGGACTATATTTTGTTTCAGGGCAAAAGTCAGGGCTTACCTTATTGATTTACAAATATATTCAACGGTATGGTCGTTGACCCATTGACACGAAGAACTCAAAAAAGGTGTATATATAAGAAGTACGTTCACCTACATGTATATGAGTTAAAATGAGGGAAAAATGAACTAAATAGTAAAATTTTTCACGTAGTTTTTTTTTTCAGCTAGAAATATAAATTATTTCGTCGACAAATCCGCTCATTTGATTTTTAAACATTTACGATGTAACAGTTCAAAAATTATCATTTATTTTACTCACGGAAATTTGTTAGATATATTATACATATCGGTGTACATTAGGAACATGTGTGATTTTCGCATTGTCGACCACAGGACCTTGTATTAATAGAGATTAATGATCTATTTTGCGGACGCTGAACAAAGAACGAATATTATAACTTTGACAAATCGCTTATACTGAAAAAAACTTTTATATCGTCATACATACACATGTATAAATATGTTTAATTTATATATATATATATATATATATATATATATATATATATATATAATAAATATTTGAAAGAATTAAAAAATATTATTAAAAAAATTCAAGTAATTATATGTAGAAAATATTGTAATAAACAAATAATTTAGAAGGAAACGTTTGTTTTGGATAAATATGATTATGTCACGCAAACACATTATCAGTAAACAGTAGATAAAAGGATTCAGGAAATTAAATGACAAAATAAAAAGTCGAAATCGTTCCGACGTTTACAAGTATCACTATATCGGTTTTATAATAACGAAAATGTATAAGACAAAAATATGGACGCGAAACGCAATTGTGAAAATCGAAATACGAGCTACGAATTAGAAAAAAAAGAAAACCTGTGGAAAACTTGGATCGCGTGCTCTCCATGATGGATTCGGAAAAACTCGTTTTTACGTTACATTTACATTGTATATAACGTTTAAAATTATTATTTTATTGCCGTAAACGTACACGTTTTACATTCACGTTCAGTAGTAAAGTTATACGATTTTATTCACGTTATGTGTTTTTTTTATTTTCGTCTTTTATCATTCAAAGGGAAAAAAAATGAAAAAATCGTTCTTTTTTCCTCTATACCGAATGAAATACGTCGATTGTTAAAGGGCTTCCTATCATTTTTAATGATGTATTCCTCAATGGTTTAATACTATATATATATATATATATATATATATATATATATATATATATATATATATATATATATATATATATATATATATATATATATATATATATATATATATATATATATATATATATATATATATACGTGTGTGTGTGTTGTCATTTTCTATAATGTTGCTACAGAATTTAGTTCTAATTTTATCTCAACTACGAACGAATAAGGGTCGTTTAGAAATAATAGGGCGTGAAAAGTTCCTGACGTATATATATATATATATATATATATATATATATATATATATATATATATATATATATATATATATTCTTTTAGTTCTAATGAGACAACTATAAATGGTTCTTTAAATTTTTCATATCTTATGAATTTTATTTATATTCGTCTGAGACTAATCTGCAATTTATATTAATCATCCTAAATTTTAATACGATGTTAAAATATGAGAAATAATTAATCATTCAATCCATATTTGAATCAGAATATTTATTGCAGAAATAAATTTTAATTTATTCAACGTTCACGAATACAAAAATATTTTTGCGTATTTTATTGAAAATTAATCATTTGTCATTAATAATTCTCTATAATATTTATTTGTTATATTATGTAACAAATTTTAATTTATTTTTACCTATAAATTGATACTATTTTGTAATTTATATTTTATTAACCAATGTAATCACTAAACATTATTATTCAAAAATAGTATCACAACCAAAAATTATCAATTAGTTGTAAACCGAAAGAGCAATACTTTTAAAATTATATATTAGAAAACTTTAATGATAGATGATATTATCATTTATTATTAGATTACTTTACCTTTAAAGTTTTTGCATATAATTAAACATATATTGTTTCTTATTTTAATTTTAAAACTTATTAATTCTATCTACGTTATTCGTGATCAGAGTTAGAAGCCCCAAGCATAGAGAAAATTTTAGGCTCCCTAAATTAAACATAATCAATAATTTCAAATACTTTAACATTTGAAAATTTCACGTAAATATTAACAAATAATTTAACATTTAGATTTCTAAAATCTGGCATGTTATAAAATTTCTCTAATAAAGTTTAAATAATTAACGGTCGAATTCGTTTTTATAAAATGGTATTTTTAATCTTATGTCTAAAATATGAAATGATAATCTTTTCGTTCCGTTTCGTTCTAAAAATTATAATAAATCAATATTTCACGTATCTTGTGATTGAGAATATCCACGTTTTTATTGAAAATTTTAGTTTATTATAATAATTCGCTAATTAATTTCACCGATTGTTAATAACATTAGAAAAAGAATATTTCGTTAATTGTCAATAATTAATTATAACATCATAAAATGATCACATGTAAAATTTGTTTTATTTTGTTAAGTGAAATTTTATTTTTTCTTTCATATTCTTTATGTTAATTAATCTGTATAATCGAAATATAATTAAAACAAATATTTAAGTATTTTTTTTTGTAATTAATTTTATATTTATCTACAATATATTTCGCACACAAAATCTCATTAGTGCAATAATAAAATGCAATATTGCGGAATATTATACAAAATCTGAATAACGAATTGCAGGGAGAAGTGAGAGTAAGAACAATAGTGAGAGAAAGAGAGAGAAATATGAAACTTTTCAGCAGCATATTTGATTAAAATATATATTTGATTTACGCCAACATACGAGAGATATTAATAAAATAAACACAATATTTCATTATGCGTGAACAAACCATATACATAGTAATTATCATAAATAATACATCATTTTAAAATAGTAAACAAATCTAAAATCGAATTTAAATTTAATTAATTATATTACAGAATTTTTTCGAAAACATCCAGTATTTTGATATGGAAGAAAAAAGAAAACAATTACATTTTATCTATCTAAACGATCATATAATCTTTTTCTAAATCGTATTTCTGATTATTCTTAATAGCCAATGACAATTAAATACACAATAAAAAATATATTCGAATATGTACTATGGCATTAAAAATTAAAATGCACATAAAATGAAACAAGAATTATATTTATATACATTTTTGTTTAAAATATTTGTATTACGCCATATATAATAAAATCATTGTATATGTTGATCTATAAATGTGTATATTGAAAATAAATAATTATCATTCATTTATACTCTAATATTTATAATAGTTCTATCATTATTATGTAAATTTAGATTAAATATTATTCATTATTATGCAATACGAATTTAACATTATTTTATATGTTATAATGTTGAAGTAAATCCAACAGCATGAGCATTGACATTTTAGGATTAAAATCTAAATCTTCACTTCGTAGTCCGATTTCGAAACGTTAATCTCAATCCCGTTACCGACATATATATATTGTTTATATGAATATATTTGTATATTTACAATATAAATGTATAATATATATATATATATATATATATATATATATATATATATATATATATATATATATATATCGCGGAATACATGTATAAGTAATATTAAGAGCTTTCTTATAGAACGAAAAGAAAGAATATAATTGTACACACGCACGCGATCCTTCGCATTTTCCACCTTTTTTCTTCTTTTCCGGCAGTTTTTCCGCTGTGATGTTTCGATTTTGTTCATTTTCACATGAAACAAAATGGCGACCAATCAATCAAATAACTACTTCACACACATATTATTCACATTTATACAAATGAAAAAAGATAAAATATGTATAACATCGCAAGAATCGGACGATTCAATGTAAATTTACATTTTTCACACTATGAAAGCTTCTTTCAAATCGATAATTAATTTTCTTAAATATAGTTTGAAATATGTATTTCCTCAATCTATTGATTAAAATATGATTTTTGAAATAATTAAGAAATTGATAACCTTTTTATGAAACAATCTAATTATTGATATCAAATAAATGACTTATAAAATCATATTTAAATATATAATATCATAAACATAAAATAGTCCATATATATATATATATATATATATAAAGCGAAATAGTGAAAGCTGATGTAATTGTACGTCATAATCTCAGAATTCAATCCTATTTATTATACTGTATATCTTCATATATCATTTTGCCTTTTATATAAAAAAAAGGCTTCTGTTAAAAAAAAAGAGACATTCCAGTTGCGGTTAGATAAAAAGTGAAATCGCAAGAATATAAAGCATCGCCTCATATATTTCCCAATCCGACGAGATAATAATATAAAGGGAATGAATACGGATGGAGATATTGTTTCGCTTTTGTGTACAAAGTACTCGTTTTCTTCTGTATAAATCATGCGACGTTATTATTGTTGTTGCCGAGCGAAACTTTACTCCGGGCCCGTCTTATTATTTTGTACCTTGCGGCGTTTCATTACTAGTTTTTCTGTTTTTTTTTTTTTTGTTTTACATTTCTTTTCCGTGTACACATTTCCACCTTTTTGGTGGTGTCTTTGAGTCTTTAGACTTCTTTTCTCGTGTCGTTTTTCCAACTTGGACTACGCACAACTCGTCAGGTTCTTTGATTCACTTCGCAATTGCTTAGTGTTTTCTTTTAATATTTGAAAAGTGAAATTGCTATGAATATTTTCGATTTTCAGTTTTACATCTTATATCATTCCTGTTAAGTGCAATATGATATTTTATTATAATTTATACTTTTACTGAAATGACAACATTTGATTTGCAGAAACACTGCTGTTTCTAAAACTAAACTTCTGTAATAATACATATATACTAAACAAATCTATTATAAATTCTTAATAAAACAGAGAACGTATAACAAACCTCCACTGTAACAAAATAAGAGCAATTCCACTAAATGAAAGAAAACTCAAGAAGGAATCCTTGGAACCACTTTGATATATTTTCTAAAAATATTTCATGTTGATGACAGTATCGCTGTTAGTAACGTCATCCTTACACGTAAGAACGAGGACTTAAAAAAGAATAATATCATTTATAATGAAGATAATAATTTTTGACAGTAATATTAATTACTATAAGTTGAAATAAATAATTTACAATTTTTACCGCTTATTATAACAAACTGATAATGTAAATATTTTAATTTACTATATAATGATTGATATAATATCGTTGTTTTATATGAGTGACGTATACAGAAAATTGTTATTTTTGAGTAGTAAGAGAAATCGGTCGTAATTTTGGATGAAAATTAAAAAACCAATAGGTCAAGTATTTTCAATTTTAAAAATTCTATATAGACTTAAAAAAAATAAATTTCTACATTTCAAATATACATTTAAGTAATTAATTTTTTTTTTTTTATTTCGGGGAAAATGGATTTACAACTCTAATGTCTCTCATTGTATTACTGTAAATAATATATTATATAAAAATGTATACGTATTTATAATAAAATGAATATTTTAAATTCAAAAAAATATAAAATACATTCATTTTTCAAAAAAAATCCGATATACGAATATTATTAATAAAAAATTATGTAATCTTAAAAAACTTTCATTGTAAAGTTTTCTTTTTTTTCGGATATGAGAAAAAACCGTTGAATTATGCGGACTACATTTTAAATTCTTTCGTATTATTTGTAAATTTTAAATTATTTTCACGACACCAAAAAAAAAAAAAAAGAAAGATATTCTTTTCCTGCGCGACGAACATTCTTTTTTAACATTTATTGTGTTGTTACGCAGAAGGATCACTCGAGGATCACGAAACGTCGTCGCCAAGTTTATAAATATTTAAGTGTAACTTTTCGGAGACAGTTTTATTTTATCGTATTATATGGTGACAATTTGCCCGAATTCATGATGCAATAATAACTTTCACTTTCGACTAATTCAATTATATTAAATTACGTAACTTTTAATTTATTAGACGCTCCCTAAAATTTTTGGCATTTATATTTGTATAATAAATATAATACTATAATATCTCGTATATAGTTTTTTTTTGCACGATTTTTAAAGTACGTAATATTATATCGATTATATAATTTATTATATTAATGAATATTTGACTTAAATTATTGTACATAAAATATTTGAAGAACTTTTATAACTGTCAAATATATAGATAAATTGATAATTAGTATTTTAATGGAATTAGTATATACAAAATTAGTTATAAATTTAATGACAAATGTTATAAAAGAGACTTATATTTGTAAGAGTTGTAATATCATCGATTTATTATTATGAAATAAATACAGTGAAATATATTATATATAACAAAGAAACATACAACTAGGATTTGTTCGTTATTGAAAATTATTATATTATGTTATCAGTGATAACATAAAAATATATAATATTATTATGATTTTGCTAAATATTTTATATATCTACTCGTTCAATCAGATTAAAGCAGACATGAAACTTAATCAATTTTACTATCATTATTGAAGAAGAAAAATACTGCATTTTATTAAATAAAAATTTTGTATAAAAGTAATAAATCATTTGTTATAATTTTATTTCACATTTCAGCAACATATGCCAAATTTTAATTTTCCTCTTAAACAATATTAACACAACTGAAAAATATTATAGCTCAAGATAGATGATTGTAATCGTTATAGAATATGACACGTCGACATTCAACGAGTATTAATATTAATATATTTAGTATATTCGAAAATTGAAATCTCTTCAGGGGTTCAAAATGTCACTTAACTTTTATTTAAAGTGCAACGTGTTGACTTTAAAGCGAGTTCGTATTGTGTATTATTTCGCTATATCGGCGGTAAACTTTTACAACGAACAAAGAACGCTGAAGTTAAACGTATTTTAATACAGCTGAAAAGTCCCTTTTGTTTGTCACATGTGTGTTTTGCTATTTCAAAATGCGAAACTTGTATATTATTATTAATAATAAATTTGTTAATAGTGATTTATGATCGAAACTAGTATGGAAATATTTATATTTTGAAGATAACTCTAAACAGATGTGAATTATGATTTTATTGTAATACGATAATCTGTATTTTCAGCTCTTAATAATTACGAAATCACGGAAAATATGAAATTTTATATGATTTTTAAGGAATAATTATATAATTATTATAATGAAATAGTTATTGACTCATTATATACAGTGTTTGAATAGAAAGATTTCTAATTTTTTTATTTAAAAATATTTTGGTATTCTAATAAAATTTTCAAAAATTCTTCGGAGAAAATAAAGAAAAACAAAATATCGAGAGAGTCTATCCGAATTTTAATATTTCGTAAGAAAAAATATTATACTTTCTAATAACTCGGAAAAAAAGAAAACTTCATGGACAAAGTTATAAATTTATTTTGAGGGCAGGGTTATAAAATATGTATTTTTAAATTTCTATTTTATAATTTTTATTTTAAGACGAGATTGAACTTGACTTATTTATATTCTTTAGATATACTTTCAATAAATATAATAGAATATTAATTTTATATTTTATTCAATATAAAATAAAATACTATCGATAAATATTAATAAATGGATAAATTACAATTATAGCATTATACAGGGTTTCGAATTTTTATCTAATCTGCACCTAACCACCTATACTATAAATACCTATATTATAAATTCATTTTATAAAAATAAAATACATTATATAAAGTTGAAAATCATTCAAAAAAAAAACAAATTAGTGTTGTTTTTTTTTAAATATTTTTATAATAGCATAACAATACGGTCTTGAAGACGGTTCTTTGTAGTAAATCGTTGTTTGAAAAATGCTCGAAGGCGAGCTTTTCCGTTAGAAATTCTCCACTTGACTTTGTAATAGAGCCTTAAAATTCAATTACGAATATTCTTCTACTTTTACTTTTTTGACGTTACTATGAAAAAGAAGAAGATGAAGAAGAAAAAAAATGACAACGTTTGGAAAAAAAAACAATGAAAAAACTCTTTTTTTTTTCTCCTATAACGAATTTAATGAAGAACTACTGCGCCGAGAATAATTTTAAAAGATAAAAGATAAGAGTGGTTTTCTTCGTTGCCATTTTTTTTCGTGTATTTTTTTCCAGCCCCCTTCCCATTAACAGCGAGCACCCTTAATACAAATGGTGTCACATTTTTCCTTGTTCTCGCCGCAAAATTACCGCAAAATTTACTCGCAATGGAGTCAAATTTAAAGTGAGATTTTTATGATGCGAGATTTTTTCTCGAAAAAATCCCGAATGAATGCAAAAATGTTCGCAAGCATCCATAAAGTTTCTTCTTATGTTTTTTCCCCTTTATTTTATCATGATTATTATTATATTTTTTTCATATACAAACATAATATTCCGCACTTTTGGTGCTACATTTTAATTTTATTTAAGCACGTTTTTTGTAACAGTTTTATACTTAATATAAAATACTTCATTATAAAAAAAATAGTATACTTAATATTTAAAAGTTTTATTTTTATAATAATTGTAATATGACTTTATATTTCTAGGTTACAAACTGAATTTTATACATATTTTTTGTCATTTTTATTATAAGTTATAATTATTTGAATCAAAATTAAAATACTATTTAAATATAATAGTATAATTTTTTTTATTAATTACTTGATATAGTAGTAATTGAAATATTAATAATATAAAATATTTATACTCCAAAAATAGTAATAAAAAATGAATCTTCTAGATTGTAATATTGGCCAAAATTATTATTTAAAAGGATTATTTTGATAAAAATGTATATAAATAAACTCATTAGTATAATATAATTGTGAATTTTTGAAATAGATTTTTAAATTATTTTCTGTTTTTTTTCCTTTGGTTTTAAAGCCTCTCGTCGATCTTGACCTGGTTGACGTGCTTGTCATACAACTCTCGCTTTTGCTGTGAAACTCTAGTTTTCTATTTTCAGATCCTTAATGTCCTCTTAAATATAAGCTGTCGATTTCTTTATCAATTTCTTATAATAATTACATATTTTTAATAATTACATATTTTTGTTTATATAATAAAAATTATCGATTTAAATTATGTTGTATAAAAAAGTTGATTTAAATTTTTGTTATAGACTTGATTAAAAGTATATATGAATAAAAATATTATAATTTATTCATTAAAAGAAAAAGTAGAATATTGAACTTACAACTTGTAATCGAACAAAATCATAATTGCTAATGAACTTTATGAGAGTTTAAGACTTTAAAATTAGTACAATACAAATATAATAAGAATATACAAATGACAACTGTTTAATATTAATTATAATGCTCTTGAAACAATATTTAATATGAAAATTTTTAAATAAATTATTTTTATTATCCAAAAACATTAGTAGCAATTTAAAGTTTTCTTATTTCAATATATAATAATATTATATTTTAAATGTTTGCCATATAAGGAATGTTTATTTCTAAAGTAGCTTCAAAACTTTGTCGATTTCAAAAACTAAATTTAGCCGGTCTTTCAGACGTTTTCTTTTTTCGAAAATCTTTTTATATTAAAGTGCGGATAGATTTGAAGTAACTGCGATTCGAGTTGTATATTTTACTGAAAGGCGCAAGTAAAAGTTTTGAAACGAAAGGTTTTCATCAGATTTCAACAGCGAGTTTATTACTATATTACGAACACACAACTACTTAACATTAAATGTATAGAGATAGCGTTTATATTTAAAAATAAAACTCTATTATCGATAAAACGTTTAGGGTATATATAAAAAACGCAATTCAATTTTCCATACAATTTTCCGGACTTCTTAATGAAAATTGTGTTGTGATTTTATTAATTCGATTCGAAATTGTATTGATTTGTGGGCGTTTCGATGTTTGAATGAGGGTTTAGTCAGGGGTTTGTTTCCGCATGCAACCTGTCGTAACCGAGGAATTAATTTCCTAAGGGCAAACTTACCTCAAAGGGTAATCCTTGAATGATTAATCATGCTAAGAGAGCTAACGAAAATTTTAAATTATTAATTGAGTATGTCGGAATGAATCGATTTGTGTTTTCTTATTTTCATTCTTCAATTAAAGACAAATAATATTAGATATTTTTAAATTTTTACTAAGAATAATTATTTAAAAATTACCTTTATATTTATCTTAGCCGTATTTGAAGTTTTTATAATAGTTATATTGATAATGCATTTGTTTAATATTATAATACTATTAAATATGAATGACAATATTATATTAAGACGTCTTTATCGAATGAAGTATGTATATATATTTCCAAATAATATATAATCATAGTAGATTATAATTTTATCTTATACATATACATTGTATATATATAGTAAATATTAAATTTATCGTTGAACAAAGCAAAAATTACGAAATTTTCCATAATTAACAAGAAGCACCTCGTTAAAAGTTTACATGGAAGCCTGTAATTTCAAAGAGTCCGTCGTTAAACCGTTGAATTCGACTTAAATACAACTCGACACTGTCAAGTTCGAATCCGGATATCTTTTCGAAATTATTTCGAAATTTTTTCGTCAGTCGTTCGTCGAGGGCCGCAAATTACAGACTTCGACCCCGCAAATGTCACGAAAATTTCTCTCGACCCCGCGTCGTTCCACTTTTAATACTTCGCTTCGTGCTCGATCTGAATATTTCATGAAAACGTATTTATACACTTACAAAAAAAAAAATATATATATATATATATATACACAGTTTTATGTATCTATCTGAATATAAAAGATAACTAGAAAGATAGGAAAAATAGTTTTTTTTAAAGGAAACGGAAATATTTACCTTAGCTTTCGTCTATTTCTAGTTAACACATCAATTTAGAGTTAATTGAAATTTTTGAGCTCTCTTGTCGTGTTTTATATAAATGAATATTGTTTTTTATACAAACAATATAAATTATAAATATAATTTTAAAATATTTTATATTCTTTTATTAAAAAATTTAAACTTAAATATCAAAAATAATTTTTCAATTTATATGTTTGATTTATTATTTAATAATCATCTAAAATTATTATATAAAATACCATTTTCCATCTTAAAAAATATCGATTTCATATTTATTTATTTTACATTATTGAGAGTCACTTAAATGTAAAGTGAAAATGAAAAAAATATTTAGCACGAATTTTAAAATTACATAAATTTATACTCCATATAAGTAAAGTTATATATTTTTTTTTATTTTTACTATATATATTTTTCCTATTATTCTTTTATTTTTGATGTCTTCTCATATTAAATATGAAATTTTTAATAAAAAGTTTTTTGAGAATAAAATTGACAGTAATATTTTATAAAAACCACTATAAAGATCAAAGGTTTCTAACGACTAACATATATATAACAGTATTGTATTTTTTTTTTATTAAGAATGCATTAATAGTGTATTTGAAAATATTATATAGAAAAATTGTACAATAAAAATACATTTAAAAATAAAGCTTTGTGTATTTTATAATCAAAGAAACAATTTTTTTTCTTGAAAGCTCAAAAACGATATTTTAAATTGTATGCACGTATATCATAAATGTTAGACAGATTTTAAAACCGCGGTTGAAGGCCATTAAAAACAGCAAAAATATGTATACGTATATTCGAGTAAAAAAAAGGGGGCTCGAAATTTAAATAAAATATATCGTAAAAAATAATTTTATTGTTTATACGCGAACGGTTACAATACAAAAAAAAAAGCGAGAGGGTAAAATAAAGAACGTACACAAAAAGGCTTTTAATTTGAATTCAGATATGCTTTGTGACGCATTTTCCGAGATCTCTTTTCGTTTCTATTGTTCTAAATTTTATAATATATATTTTTTTCATACATATTTAAGATATTTTACAGAACAGTCAATACACGGTTAATTTACAATGAACTAGTTTATACGCAAAATAATAAAATTATTATTTCGTAATAATTTTATTATCGTAATAAGTTTATATATAATTTTCGTTCAATTATTTCCAATAATATACGGATAAACGATGGATTTTCAGCGTAAACTTTGTCTACGTGACGCGGTTAATAAATTAACTCGGACATAATCGACTGATGTTAATTAATTAATGATAATAGAATAGCAATTACGACACTAACAATTCTCTGTAGTTTTGGAATTCAATTATTCACAACTATTACTGTTAAATAGAACGCATACAAATTATAATATTCATATACTCATACAAAGTATTTGATATTTCATTTAATATTATTACATACATGTTGATTTTGTATTAACTTTGTTATTGTATTTCAATTAAATTTACTGGGATTTATGTTTTTAAAATTATACACGAATATTTTAAAAGTTGATTTTCAATTTCAAATTTTATTAATAAATATATAGTTTACTATTTACTGTTATTGAATTATGTAAATAACTTATAGTATATTAATATCTGTGATATAATATATGAGTTAAATAATGTATGATCTTTAAATATATATTATTTTAAGATTACTTGGAAATATTCGTTTTCTTCATCATGAATCGATTCAAATATATATATATATTTAGTAATTTATATATAGCAATTTAGTTATACAATTACGTCTCTTATATGGTATTATATAATCTTGAAATATTTCAATTTATACAATATTATCTTTGAACTGTTCAATTTCACTTTGTTGTATTTTAAAGCAATAGCTGCCGTTATGATAATTCCTAAAAAAAAAGTAAATAAAAATAAAATGTAAATGTGAAAAATGTTCTACGTTGATATTTTTAGCTTCTTAATTGATATTCAGAATTCGCCGAGTGTGCATTTAATGAATAAAAATATTCCTTTCGAAGCGCATAATATTTTGAGCGCAGAGAGAAAGAGATGGATAGTAAAAATGTATAATATAATCGAAAACTGTCGTCACGAATCATAAAAAGATGTTATTTTTTTCAATTTTTTTTTTCTTGAGAGGGTCCTTAATACCCCCCGGTGCTCATTTCCATAGAAATGGGAAGCTCACTTTTAAGATCGAATTAAATCTTTCAAGATTTCGTGTATACGTGCCTTCGCATGCTTTCGGTGAAAATATTTTTTCTACCCCCCTCCCATCATCATTTTCCAGCCCCCCCCCATCATCCGGTTTTCCTTCGAACAACCTATTAAGATTTATTTTAAAACTCTTTGAACAACTTAATCAAATTCCTTCGATAATTGCATAAAAGAGGAAATTTTTCCTATATTATAAAATACATTTGTATGACGTTTATTTTTTAATCGCTTCCATGATGCAAATACTAGATATTAAATCTAATATTATTATATATAAAATAATAATAATAAAAATATTATTAATATTTTATTATTTAAATCCTATGATTGATAATAAATAGCGATAGCCTCATTTGGCGGACAATAGACGATAGTTTTTTTTATATGTTGAATACAAATTAATTTTTAATTAAAAAGCGCTCTCCAAACATTTAATATTTTTATTTATAGAAAGGGGGGCGCAGAATGTAAATTGTGCCAGAATAAATATTTAATATTTGTTTTGTGCGTCGTTCGCGTTGTTGCGGTTCGATTTTCGAACATTTCGTGTGCTGCCAGTAATTAAATAACAATTAAGCCGGTTAAAACCTTCGACTGTCGTCAAAATTATTATTATTTATTTCAATAATAATAATTTATAACAATAATAATAATAATAATAAACGTTTGCTTTTGACGCGCATTTTAATTGAGAATTAAGCTAAAGGCTTGTCTATACAGTCTTTATACGAAATTTATATTAGTTTCCATGTTAAATTGTTTACTTATACGTGTTACTTATATTACGATTATATAATATTATGTATATTTTTAGTTCATCTCTATAATCTAATCGATGCGAAGAAATATCAGTACACCTAATACTATTATATTATTTATATGTAATATATGTAATCAGATTTAACTGTACATCTTTCTAAAAATGAAATTACAAAACTATTCAAAAAAATCTATCTATCACTCTTCATATCGGAAAAAGGCTTTCGTTTTCATAGTCACTATTTTTGTAAGCGTATTTAGATTCCTTTCAAAATTTTGAAAAAGGTTCAAATATATTATGATGGCTTAAATTTTCATTGATCATATATCAACTTTTTTGATAAAATGAATATTTAATTCAAAAAAATTGTGATAAAAATATTTACGTATATACTATTAAAATATTTTATACGTGTCGATATATATATATATATATATATATATATATATATATATATATATTATTTGAAGCTAGTTAATTATTAATTATGTGAATAAATCACATTTTCATATAAAAATATATATATACTTATATACAAATAATAATATCGTTTCACTAGTAATTACTCGCTTTAATTATTTGTTATCCTTTCTCGTTGATAGGATTGTGCGCAAATGTCAGTCTCATACTAAATGTTATTCACCAAATGGATGGAAAATGAGATATAAATCTAATAAAGGAACCTATCGGGAAAATTTCGCTTTCGCTACATTATTGAATCGTCTTCTGTGCCTAAATATATATACAGTCAACGTATATAGAACTTAATTTGTGTGTTTATGTGCATCATTTTTACACAGTTTTTCCATCTAATAACAGTTTTTACAACTTGACTAATATAAGCATGAGTCAATTTTATTATTATCGAACAGTGTAAATATGATTCAAGATTTTTTTTAACGATCACTTATATTATATATGTATAAAATGAAATAAAAATATTAAACGAGCGAATCCAATATTAATCATAACGTGACATAGAAAATGTGCAGACGTAACGTTAATTTTGTTTATACGTTAACAATATGAAATTTTCGTATAAATGTCGCGCATCAAGGTGAGTTTTCCACGAAAATTTTACATATGCCCCCCCAAATATTTGTATACTTAAATTGGGTACATTTGCGTTTAAAGTGTTCCACGCGTGTGCCTTGTTAATGTTAAACTTTCAAGTGGTTCCCGTAGGAATAGCTATATTGTCAAAACGTGCTTCGACTATAATAAGGACATTCATATTAACGCATATTCTTTCCTAGCGGTCTCGCATTAATCATACTCTATTTTTCTTCTATTATATATATATATACATTTTTTTTCTCTTTGGCCTATTTTAGGAAACATTTAAATGAAAAATATGGAAATTTAGCGAAGAGAATTTTTTTCTCAACGAATATTTATTGCATATTAAGTTAATAAAAATATTTATCGTTCCTATTATATTTTCTTTATACTCACAGATTTCACATCGTTCAAATATATTTTAATTTTGCACTAAATATATCAAATTACGTTGATTTAAAAATAAATAATTAATTTTTATTTTTTTTTTGATTTGTAAAATATTCTAAATGTTTAAATTATAATATAAATCTTATTATGATTGTATAATTTTAATTCAAAACCAATTAATGAATTCGTGGAAGATGAAATTAAATTAGAATCAATCGCCGCATTATAACTGTTAAAATTTAATTTAATTAAATATATTAGCAATTTTCAATGTAATAAATCAGTTAGACAACGTATTAACTTCATTTCTTCGCGCAATCGTAAAAGAAAAAGACCCGAAAATGAATCGAATAAAAAAAAAGACATTTAACGTAATCGAAGAGTAATTCGTCCGTTCTTTAATTAGGATAAAGACACGGTATTAAATAAAATGCGAGGAAATCGATCCGAAACATTAATTCCCCTTTTCGTATTCGGAACAAATGAGGGACGAGCATCAAATACTCATTGTGATACGGAATGATCTTTCGAAATGCCCTTTTAGCTCTCATGTTTAAAACAAAATCTAGTATTACGGCGGCCGAAAGGGTCGCCGATTTAGAAATTCTACACCCCCTTTGACCCTTTCGAAATTGACTTGCATAATGACGTTAAATTGGATACTTTGTCTGCGAAATCGACGGTTCACATTGAAAATTTGCCTTTGATTGCTGACATGACCCTGATTGCAATTGACGAAATTCAAATACCGTTTCACGACACATTCGTTACTTTGATGATTTTTATTATATAGTATATATATATATATATATATATATATATATATATATATATAAATATAAATTTTTACATTAGGTTTTAGTCGAAATGATATTGAAATTTATATATAAAGAGCTGAAAATGCTTCCTTTACAATGATAAAAAGCTGTGCGAAAATATTAAATTCGATATTAAAACGAGATTCATAAAGAACTGCATATTTTCAATATTTTTATATGCAGTCGTAGAATGAATGCTGTCAAAAACATTATTAAAAAGGATTGAAGTATTCAAAACGCAGACTTACAGGAAATTCTTCGGAAATTGAAAAAAATAATATAGAAATAGTTTGAACTATAAAAATTCATAAAGTGAAAAAAATTATCCATATTATGTTGTAAATGTGAAAGTTCATGTTAAAAAAGAACATTCTGAAAATTTGATAAGAGTGATACAGTAAATTCATTACATTTTTACTTAGCAATTGAAATTATAATATAATTCTTTAACATCTAAAATGATTATATAAATTAACAATAATGATTATTGTAACCATAAACAATTATTAAACCGATTATATATAATTACTTTTTAATGCAGCTTAATTCAATCTGAAGATATTTTATCTACTATTTTATTTTTACCTACTTTTATAAATTCAAAATACTTCTTCAAAAATACACAACTTTCTTATATCGATTGCTATGTGGGCAAAACACGTGAAACTAGTTATTATTAATATCAATACTGATCTGAGCATCGCGTAAAAGTTATTAATCTGAAACATCTACGAATTTTTGTAAAATATTTTAATTTCATAAAAACTTCAATATGTTCTAAATTACCATAGCAGCTATTATGCAAAGTTTGCTATAACTTTATATATGAAACAGATTCGTTTTCAAAGATTCGTACTTACATCATACAGAAACGTCTACATTCGTGCACATGAATATAAATACAGATTATATACGAGCCGTTTTCTACGGCTGAACTTTTGTATCGTTTTGTAATTTTCCTATATTTTCCATCTTTACGTGTCGTGGAAATCGTGAGCAGGTGGCACAAGCGACATGAATACCAAGAAGAATAACATTTCGTCGTATTCACTTTTTATTATGGAAAAGTTGCTTCTGTTTCCGTGTTCTCGGATATTTCCTAGTTTTACTGCGACGAATACGAAATATCGACCACTTATATATATATTTTTTTTTTAATAAACAATATATTTTTTTTTCTTATTTTATAATGTAGATTTTATTCATATACATGTATATGATGGAAATAGATGCAGGATTAAAAATAAAAATTTTCACATTCATTTCTTTAGAATGAAAGAGCATAAAGCTCGTTCACTTCAATATGTAATTCAGACTTTTCTTATACTTTTTTTTTCTCTCTTGAGTGATAAAAATAAGGCTCTGCCGTATTTTCATTTTAAATTTCTGCTCCGTTGTCGCTTTGTTTTACATAGTAATGTAACGCGAACTCACCACTTTCATGCTACGTTCATAGCCTATTCATCTAGGTTCGCCATTCTACGTCTTTATTTTGAAATTGATGCTCACTCTTTCTGAAACTAAAAACACTTTTTTTTCTCATTTAAAAAAAAACATCAAGCTATAAAATATTACTTATAAACTGAAAAACATATAATTTAAATTTTTTTTTCTAAATATTTTCAACATATTTCAAACATTTGAACTATGAAAAATTTAATTATTCTTGTTTTAATTGTACAAGATAAAAACGTTATCACAATTATCATATGGATTATGAATTGTATTATTACTTTCATAAAGAATCATTACAAGAAATGAAACTAAAGTTTGTTTAAATTTGTATCTTATGCTGAAAACCACATTTTAGCTCTCAGAGTAAAATGTCATTATGCTATTAAAACTTAAATAGGATATTATACTTATTAAAGTAGAAAAGTTGTTTTTGCTTTATCATTGCTCTTATAGTATTAAATATACATATTATACTTTATAAACAATGTGTTTTATCGTATATAATGAAATATTTACAATATTTTATTATAATACCAATCAATATATAAATAATTGAAATATGTTAATAAATATTAAATTGATTATATACTAATTAAAATCAAAATATGAAGCGATTTGATTTGCATTATTAACTGTTTTATGAACCGTAAAATCATTATTTTGAATTGTGTTTTATTTTTATCTATAAATTAAAATTTCTATATATTATAAAATCGATATGATGTATCGACATAATAATATAATAAAAAGCTTTAGGATTTTTTTTTTATATTAATATATCGTCTTCGAATAGCGATTATGTAGGATCGTAGGCGTGTCAAATATCATCCGTGTTTATTGTAACGGTTATATATGGTATTTATCTTCGTTTTTCTATCCTCCCGGAAGCTTTTATTCATCTTGTGCCTATTGAACACAGTGCCTAAAACGATTCAAAGCTCATAAAATCTCGGCTTGTAAGCGTTATTTTTTTTCTCCACTAGATTTTATATATACGTACATTTTTTGTCGGATCATAATGTTTTTCATGAAAAAAGAAAAATATTATACGAACATTAAATTCGTTGTATTCATACATCGCATGTTGGGGGGTGGATTAGAAATTTGTTTACGATATATATTCGAAATAATGTTATTTTTATTTTAGATCATATTGTCAATTCTGAACTCGATATTTCGATTTCAATTTCTCTAATAGATATGATATAATGTTATACT
Source organism: Leptonema lineaticorne (assembly GCA_024500535.1). NCBI lineage: Eukaryota > Metazoa > Arthropoda > Insecta > Trichoptera > Hydropsychidae > Leptonema > Leptonema lineaticorne. The sequence goes on along the minus strand of JANIJI010000030.1, from coordinate 8,159,321 downwards.
TTATAATCTTTTAAATTGATTCGAATTGATCCGTTGTACATAAAACGAGTAGTACTATCAACTATACCGTTGAAAGTATAAAAATATTATTAAATTTTCATCTACGTTTATATCATGTAGAAAAATAGGAAGCAAAAAAAGAATCACGACGAAAAAAATCCTATTTCAGTATAATATCAACCAATATAATCGAGATAAAGCTATAACGTTTCGAAATTTAATTTCCTTAAAGCATTTTCCGTTTATTCTGATTTTTTTTTATTAAAAATTATAAATATAATAATATAACTTTCGTCTAATGGAATATTTGTGTTGTAGTTATTATTATATATACGATTTATATGTCAGTTTAAAATAAAAAATGTCATAAAATCGTATAAATAAAATATTTATTTGTTATATATGATAATATAATGTTAATAAATATTTAAATCGTATATTATTTATTTTTGTAATAATAGATATTTTATTTTATTATTATTAATGTTTACATTATTTATTTATATAATGATGTACTCAAAAATTAATAGCGAACTGCTGAATTTAATGAATAAGAATATTTCTGAAGTGGAAGATTCATTAGAAGAATATAATCCTTTTTTAAGTCTTAAATTGCTTTAGCTATAGCTGTTATACATAGTATTAATATTTTTATACCTTTTTTATTTTCATCATATTTATAAGATTAGATAATATCTTTGGTTGGACATATTTCATTCTAATCTAAAATTATAAATTATATAGATATTTCTTTAAGGAAATAAATGAACTAATATATTGATTTATTATTGTATAGATATAATATAATAAGGTTTAGAAAAATATTTTTTTGTATATATATTTATATATTATATATATTCATTGGATAAAGTGCGAAGTTTTCGTATAAATCCTGAACAATTGTCGCCGAACGATAGAATATCTAAAAATAAAGTTCGATAATCGCTTCGATATTCGTCATTTTTCATTTCCTGAAAATAAATGGACCGAAGAGTTCCGTCATCGCCTAAACATTCGGCTTTGAGAAATGAATCCTTTCACGGGAAAATTCACAGATGAACGAAATTAACGAATTCGTGCGTATATTGAAAGAAGAAGATAAAAAAAAATGTCGTTAAAAAAAGCTTTTTCGAAATCAATTTCGAATCATTATCGCGGTTTGTTTGCTTTTCGAGCCGACGACCGGTATTTTGTTTGAGAAAGCTCTTCGAGATCTCGAATAAAATGTGTGCTTCCGGAAAAATTTTAATTTTTAACGATGTCGAATATCGAACGGAGTCCGTTTAAAATTAGTTCAATTTATTTTTGAAATAGAAATTCGATACTAAATGATGCGTTATTAATGCCGCACGATATTGAGAAGTTATCGATCGCTATCAATTTATGACCGATTTTCTTTTAAATATTTGTGAATAATATTTTTTTATTTAAATAAAAAAAAACTAAACAATTTTTAGATGGATTATTATTTTTTATTAAATAAATATATATTTTAATCGGTTTTTAAGCAATTATATATTTTTCAATTGATTCGTTTTTTTTAATCTCCATATAAATATTAATTATATCAAAAGCAAGAAATACAATTATTTATTTATAACAGTACATTGTTGAAATGTTTATAGAAATTTTAATTGTGAATATGCTTCCTATTTCTTGAAATTCGGAAAACACAATTTATTTTATATAAATTTACGTAATTGGGGCTTAAAATGTAATATAATATATAACACGTTATATATATATATATATATATATATATATATATATATATATATATAATTTGCATTGTATTATGCTTTTATTTTTATCATTAACAATGTATATTGTTATTATGTAGATATTTTTTAAAAGGTCTAACAAAAACTGACTTTTTATATTATTATGTATCTATAGTAAAATTTTAAATATTCTCAATATATTATGGCGCAAATTTTGCTTAAAAATATACTAGAAAAACTAATAAATTAATTTTGTAATTCGTTGATATATTTTTTTGAAATTTTTTACACGTGGGCAATGTAAAATCATAATTAAGTAAGCATTATGAACAAAGGAAAAAAATAGGAGTAACTTTATTTATTACTTTCATAAAATTGAAATGCGTTCTATGATATACAATATAAACGATACGGCCATTTATTTTTATGTTTTTTTATGGATTATGTACACGAAAGAAATTTTATTATGATATAAATTTTACGGAACATATACATTCAATAAATGTATTATATTATATAATGTGAATATTACCGTGAATATATTGCACTTTAATATATTGTTTTTTTTTCTTATTTTTATATAGAAACTGAAAACAAAAGACTTATAAGCATATATATAATTCTCTAAAAGCTCTAAAAACATGTTACGATTATTTATTTATAAGGAATTCTTTTCATATGATAGAAATTAAGCAAAAGTAGTACTTGGAGATATTTATTTCTTCGTGAATTTTCATTTTTACAGTTATTGATATGAATATACCTGAAAATATATTACTAAATTGATCATCATTTTTATCATCAAAAAATCACATTATCTACGTAATGCTTTCGATTATTACGTAGATAATTCACACTTCCCAGAAATTTACTACGTTATTATTTCCTATAAAAAAAAAATTGAGTGCGATAGATAATATTAGTCATATGTCAAAAGCTTGCCTCGCGCTTTCGACGTATTATATTTTTCGAAGCTTTTATTGAACATCCATCAAATGCGGTTATATGACATTATGACGCACAATGTTTCGCGTGTTTGTTTTTATATATAATTTTATATATTCCACGATTGGTTCGTACTCAATTTAATTTGGTCTGACCAAATGGTCAGTCGAGAAAGAAATAAATTTGAAAGCTTTGTCAAAAAAAAAATGAAAGCTGTATAAACTATTATACAACGGACACGAATAGATTGATTCGGTTGTTGATATTTTTATCAATAAATTTTTATATTACTCAGTTTTAATATATATATATATATATATATATATATATATATATATATATATATATATATATATATATATATATATATATATATATATATATATATATATATATATATATATATATATATATATATATAGACGATAAAACTTTTTCCATTTTCGTTTACTCGTCTATTGCATTAAAGTTTTCCTTTACTCTTTTTTTTGCTTTTCAATCCGAATTTTTCGTGCATAAGTGAAATTTTTTCACATAATATATGTATATAGCTATTTTTTTAGATTTCTGTAAAATTTTCTTTTAAGCTTTTTTAATATAATTCAAATTTTTATAAAACTGAATACGAATATAAAATCATAATATTTTTTTCGTTGTCTCAATTTTTTTTTATGATATTTATATTTGAAAAATAATTTTGTATACAAAATATATATTAGTTTTCATATTATATAAATTTCATTGTTCAATTGAATCTATAATATAATAAATTGTTTTGTATATTTTTTAAACAACAAAATATTAATATTAAAAGATTTAAAAATAAAACAATTCTGAAATAAAATACAATCTGAACCTCTTTGCATAATATTCTTATTTCTTTTAATTTTTAATTAAATTATATAATATTATAATCATAAAATTTTGTATCCCGAAATATGATTAAAATTATTTAAAAATATAGTTTAAAATTTTTCAAAATTACTTGTTAGATATTTCTAATATAAACTGAATAATGAAATTTTCCTCTTCTTTTTTATAATAAATTGAAAAAATCATATTTTATAATTTAAATCCAAATGAAATTCATGTCGATGAAAAACTTTTCAGATAATGTGCGTTTAATTTTCGAATGAACTTATTCAAACTTTTCAACCACATTAATAACTTTTTCATATTATAAACATTATATTTTTTAATATACAATATGTAGTTATAAAATATATTTTATAGTTAATATAATAAAAATTTAAAAAAAAATTCCAACAATATTCAAGTAAAATGATTTTATCAATAAAATATATTAAAAAATATTCACGATAAATAATAAAAATTGTCGAACAGTTTCCGTTCATTGAAAAATTGATATTGAATTTCAATTTTTTTTATTGATGAAAAAAATATTTGGTACACACGCTTTATAAATTCCCATTTTAAATTTAATTGAGAGAAATATTTTATTTTTCAAAACGCAAAACGTGTCAAAAAAAAATATTTTTAAATTATTGTGTAGGCTAAAATTCATACATATTTTTTTTAACTCATAAATTTTATAAAATTTTTACAATAAATAACAATATTCTTATTATATATAAAACACGCGTAAATTTAAGAGATTTATGTGTGAATTCATATTTGTGTAGTAAACGGATGTTTTTTTGGTTTTTAAACGCCTTTATTTATATAATATTTCAAGAAATCGGTTTGAAAGTATATCTTGATATTTTTTTTCAATATCGAAAAACATTTTATATAATGGCAACGCAAACAGAATGGCATCGGAATCGAACGTTAAAAAGCAAAATATGAAAATAATAATAAAAAAAAAATAAATAAATAAATATACCGTGTAAAGCGTGCAAAATACGAATTTTTCCGATAAAAATTCGATACATAACCACATGTTAAATATCGAAATCGAAAAAGCAGATATAATAACATAACGAGAAGTGCGGCGTTGAAATGATTCGCACGGGCAAATTTTATTGCAAAAGATAAAGGATAAAAATAAAATTGACCTCGGTCACACGGGAGGTGGTACTAGCAATGTGTTAGGGGGAGGGGAGGTGTATTTTGAAAATATAAGCATTTATGCGAATACATATGCATGAATACGAGTGGATTTCATTTGACGGTGCGATATTAAAGGGAAAATTTGGGATTCGTAAACATCTGGGTTTTGTCGTGCCCCGAGGGTGCCGCGGTTTCAAAAGGCACCCCCAGATCAAGGGGCCACACGACCTTTTACACTGTTTGCCGAAAGTATTGTACCGGCTATGACCGTTTTTGAGACCTTAATTAATTCGCGTGCAAAAAAAATACACACACACACATATATATATATATATTTATATACGAGTGTAACAATTAATGCGGTCGTGTAAAGTCATGTAATCACATTTTATTCCATAATGATTGTCATAATGTCAAATTCATTTCACTATTAGTTAAATTAGAACGAACGGTTAACCCTCGATTGGTGAAAATTTTAAACGATCCATACTACATACAAAATTTATCAAAGGAAACCATTTATGGTAGTTTTTAGAAAATATTTTTAAATATAGATTTTAAACTATTTTTGATTACATTTTTTTTTGATACTAAAAATGATATCATAAGATATTTATTTTGTTTTCTGAAAAATAAAATATGTAACATTTTCGTCCTTATAATTATTCTATTATATCAGCTTTTCCTAATATTTTTATATTAGTTTTTAATCTTGATAAAATTGATTAAAAATTTATTGTTCAAAGTATGACAGGTTTATTAATCAATTTTTTATTGTTATTTTTTGCGAATTTTTAATAAATTTGTATATTTTTGATATGTATGAAATTCGGTATCGGATACAGCGTAAACCGGATACGGAAGTGCCAACGTTATTATTATATTGAAGGCTTTATGGATGGATTTAAGGAAATATAATAACGGTATATATTATAATGTATAAACAAAAATCTTGTATAATAAATTATAATTCTATAAAATGGAATGAAATTGCAAAATCACGATTACAATTTAGAAACTTTTTACTAATTTTTATTGCGAACTAATTTAAAATAAAAGTTAAATTTTAAAATCGATTTAAAAAAAATGATTCTTTACTTTTTTTATATTTAACCGTTGAACATGTATCAATGCAATGTTTTTCTCATTTTTAACGAAAAAAAACGGCTCCAAAAATAAATCCATTATTTCGATTTACATTATATAAATATTTTCATAATTTATTTTTTTAATAAAATATTATTTATTACTGCAACGATATTTTTAAAACATCGATTCCGTTGAAAAGTTTATTCACCCGGATTCAGAGTAATATAAAAATATATTATAAATTAACTTTTTATACAACGCGATTATGTTTCTTTTTTTTTTGTAACGTATAAAGCCTTAAAAATCGCGATTGTCCAGAATTGAAACGAAGCCTATAAATCTAGACGTGACGCAAACAAGCAATTAGAAACCGCAAATTGTCTTTTAGTTGCTCAAAAAAAATATACGAATATTTACACAAAAATCTAATTATCTGAACGAAGAGAGAATTTAACTCTTTTACGTTTAAAAAATTCTTTTTTTCACCGGTTTTCTATCTTAAATTTCTTACACAGTAATAAATTTGTTGCTCTCGAGTGTCACGTTTAAATAGAACGGGGTGTTTTTTTTTATTTTTGTTTTTAACATCGCAGCCTTTCTAAACATTTAAAAGTAACGTTATTGCAAAAGCGAATTTCAATTTATATACTTTATAATGCTTTCTTTTGTCAGTAATTTTGCTTTCCTTTTGATTGTTACGAGAAAAGAGCGAAGGGAAGAAATTCAATTTATTACAACGCGTAAACGATAAAGTCGGAGTAAGAAAAAAAAACGAAGTATTTTCATAATTTTACATTAATTATCGTTGAATGTTTCGTTTATTAATTCGCGTTGTATGTTAGAAAGAACGAAAAAAGAAATTAATTATTTTAAAGTAGTTCGTTATGAAATTTTATTCTTACGAGAAAAAGAGCAAAAAAAATAAAATTATAATATTGTTTTATTCATCGGAAAATTCAAATTAAAAATGTTTTAAAATTATTCCGTCGAAGGAAATTATATAAAAGAAAATATTTTTCTATCCGCTTTTAAATTATAGTGAAGGTTTTTTTCTCATAATTTGGAATTATGATTTTATTTAATTATTTTAATAATAATCATTTAAAAATATTTTTAAAGATCTGTTATGTCTTTTTTATAAATTTAAATTTTCAATAATCTTCATTTGACTAGAATTGATATATATTTTTTTAATTTTAAAAAAATCACAAAAAGCAATCGCGAAATCTTATCAGGATAAAATACTAGATTTTCTTGTATTAAATAACATTTTCTCATTGCGCGAATAGCGCAGCTGTATTTTATTTTATTTTTTTGAGGTTTTTCCGAATTTTCCAGACGTTGACGTCCATAATTCGTAGCTATAAAAGCAATTTTTCCACTGCACAACACCAACATAAATTATAATCATTGTTTCCATTTTCACTTATTCAACGTTTTACGTGCACACAGAAATAAATTTCCACTCGAATAGTAAATACGAAAATATTTATTTTACTTTATAATACGATATATGAAGAAATGAAAATTGCTAACATCAGCAAATATAATATACATTAAATATGTTCGGATTTAATTCGGTCCATAGAAGATGTCTGTCGATTTATTAATGTCGAATTAATCAAGTATAATGCGCTATGCGTATTTATTCGCATGCGACGAAAATAATTAGTCAAAATGTCAGTCAATGTTCGAAATTTGCATTTATAAACAAACGCAATCAAACTTGATTACTGAACTCATATTTCAGGTTGGCAATTGTAATTATTCGAATATCACTGACAGCTATGTTAATTGTTTATTTTGATTGCTAAATATACATGTCAATATACCATTTATACATATATATCAATAATAATTTAATTGGTAACATGATTGTTTAGCGTGCAGCAGTTTCTGGGTTAATTTTTAACATATATATTCTATATATCTATATAAAAAATTTTCAGTCATAGATTCTATGATAGGATTCTATAAAAATGTAAAAAAATAAATCCATTCTAATATTTTAATAATTTTCCGCCAACTTTTAGAAATATAATTGTTCAACATTTAAATATTATTTGTAAATTAGATCTTTCAAAGGATAATTGTTGTATCATAATCGAATCAATTCGATTGTATTATAAAAAAGTTATAAAAAAAAAACACGATCCTTATTCACATCCATAAATGTCTCCGAAATTACATCTGAATATCCTTATATGTATTCTGGAGTAGAAAAATAGCCATTTTTTCGGCAGGTTTATATTCACATTATGCTGAACGAATATTCAGTACATGCTATGGTTAGACGTTAGTTTTATTTTTACGTCGACATGTATACGAGCGTTACTCGCACTTTATTATTGGTATTGATGTTCGGGGATTTCTCGTTATGGGAACATATTGAGGATTTTGAAGCTTATTCTGCCACGTCGATTCTCTTCCATTTCATCCAGAAACTAGGACCAAGAAGAAGGAAAAGCGAGCGGAAAAAAAAATCCAACACCTGTCCGTATCGGTAAAGCGAACTTTGTCCGATAAGAGAAAAAGAGATAAAGCAAAAAAAAAAAAGGATATATTGAAAGGATAAAACGTCGAAACGTTTTTGTCAGGGTGTAATTCCATAGGAAAACCAGGAGGTTGGTAGTCGAATGTGCACTTATCCGTGAGAACAAGTCGAGTTGAATGTGTTCATTTGGGTGTGAATTCAAAGTGAACAGATAAGGCTTCGTGCATACGTAAGCAAATTAGGCTTGCGAATGCATAATACTGTGAAAACTGTGCGGTTTTTCCCGGTGAAAAACCTCTTTTCAACTTTTATTTCGAACGCGTTCTTCTCATATTTTCATTCGATTCAGCCACTATCGTTCTTCTACTTCAAAAGTGATCCACGAATTAAAATCATATTTCACTATATTTAATTATATACTTAATGTTTTATATATATACACTAATATATGAAAAATATTGAAATTTTCATAAATAATAGAATATTGTTTTTATATAATTCTGTACGTGAATATAAAATATATATTTGAAAGCTTCATAAATTTCGTATATTAAAAACAGAATTTCTATACAAAATAAGAAGCATGAATTCGAGTGTGCAAAAACGAATTTGAATTTAAGGCTTTGTATGGTGGAGGAAAAAAAATCGAGATATTTGCTGACGTGTATGGTGGAAATGTCGAGCTTTATTTTATAACGATGTCAACAAACTTTGTTCGCGAACGCTTTTGTAAAAATCGACGGAAAATTCGAAAATTTTCACAGCCCATCGATGAAAATCGATAAGTGGATACCAAGTTTAACGTTTGTTTCGTGTCTGCACCTTATGGTTTTTCTCGTTTCATTTCAGAAAAATACTATTACGGTATAATAGAGGTGCACCGTAATACAACTTATTTAAAATATAATTTTGCGATATTGGAAAAATTGAGAAAAAAAACTTTTTAAACGAAAACATTGAAAATGTCGCTAAATATTTCATTAAAATATTTATTGTTCTGGAATTATATTAAAAAATATTTTTATGAAATATAATGATTATTACATTAGTATTCATTGAAATTATTTTACGGTTGACTGCATAATTTTATTCATCGTACAACTAATATAAAAAGCGTATATAGATATTCTAATTGAAATTTAATTTACAAAATATGGTTCTATTTCATGGTACAACGATAAATCTACGTAATACAATATTTTATATATTTATTAACTTTTTTTACGAATGATATCGCTGAAAATATTTCTTGCTCCATTTTGAAAACGATTCTATATAGAAATCGCAATGGGACCGAAACTGAAAGAAACGGCATCGTACTACTACATCATTTTTTATTATATTACATATAAAAACACTTGTAAAGGATCAAATCGAACACAGTTACATTATCGTATTGTTACATCCGAAGCAACCTTTTCTGTGAACAAAAAAAAAAAAAAGAAAAGCTCATAGATATAAAGAATGGAACTGCGGTCCCAAAGGTTCAAAATGCAGGTACTTTGAGCGGAAAAGTCAGATTTTCATCGAACGTGAACACGATTCATACTATTATTATTTATTTTTTTTTTATCATAAAAGGAAAAGGTTTTCGTTCTATTTTTGTACGCGGACATTTTGCATTTACATAATAAATTTTTAAACGATACGCTCGTCCGAATGTTTTTGGCGCGATCTGCCTACCCTATCTACTATTTTATTTTTTTTTTACCCCCCTTGGCCACTTCGCCAAAAATCACTTTCTTTCCATTTCCTCCCTTATTTTATTTTATTTTTTTTTACTTTCACTTCGCAGTGCGAAAGGGCAACGCAAAATTGAACACGTCGACAGATCCTCGACGATAAATCTACTCACTTTTCCACCCTTGTTACAATTTTTTTTTCTTCACTATATAGGTTTCGTTCGGTCTGTCACTATGGCTACGAAGTATGGCTTTTAGTCCTTTGCTTATTTTTATTTTCATTTTAATCCGTTCATTTTCCTTGTTTTATGTTTGACTCAATTTTCAATGATTTGTATTTTATTTGAATTTTTTTTCAATACCTTTTTCTTATCATCATAATATTGATTGAACAAATAGATTAAAAACAGACTTTGAATTGAATATTCTCTATATATAAATATTAGACTTTTTCATCATTTCTTTTACCTAATATAATAAATATAATATTCGTAATATAAAATTTAAAAATATTAATTATTTTTATACAAGAAACGCATATTATAATATGTAATTTATATATCATATTACATAAGAATTAATTTGTGATTTTTATATATAAAAAAATTAATAATAAAGCCTATATAAAAAGTCCCACATGTCACATAAAATATTAATAAGAGTTACATAAGGGAATAAAAAATCTTTTTCAACGAAATCTAATTTACTTATGTCAAATTGATATATTTTCATACCTTAAATATAATTTTTCATTCTATTACAATTTAATACTTATGATATATTAATTCTAAAAATATTACTATAAATTTATAATATTTTGTTGTTTATTTTTAATTATATTATTATCTATTAAAATTAAAAATATAGTATAATTCAGAATAGATAATCTTCGTTATATTTTTTTTCTGAAAAAATAATATACTTTATTATATACAATACAAAATGAGGTTGAAGTTGCAAAATTAATATGATTATTATTATTAAATATTAAATAAAAAATATTTTTGAAAAATAAAAAGTATTAGAACAAACATCCAAAAAATCTAGTTTATCAAAAAAAGGCTTGACATTTTGAACTCTATATAAACTAAAATATTTATTGCTCGAGCTTATCGCGTTTGACAAATTTTCTTTTCAGCCTATTTTTGTGAATAGTTCAAAGTGTTTCACTTCTCCTGTTTATCTCTAATACTAAAAGTGAAAATAAAATAAAAAAAAAGATAGATATGGACAGATTAAAGAGATTCGAAAATTCCGTGAAAAATAATGGAACATTGTTTTCTTTCGGTCGTTCTCGAATGATTTTCCAACCATCCGAAAGGATTTCGTGTTTGTGTGAACGATAAAAGGTAAAGTTTTATCTGAAGGAAAAAAAAACGAGGATAGAGAGTCTTTGATGCTTTTCAAAAGGGCCTCTTTTTTGCAATCCGGAGAATTTTGTGACAAGTCTTTGTTGCCTACGAATGTTCATATCTCTATATATTATAAATATATCTGCGAAATTCGGCGTGCTAAAGAAGAGTTTGCACAGCATTTGTGTTCTGTTTGTATTTTCCAATATGCTCTTAAAACAGAGATTATAAGATAATTGGATGTAATCCGTGTACCAACAGTGCAGAATAAAATCCGTCGTTTGAAAATTCGAAAAACTTTAAACCATTTTAATGCTTGTTATTAGATTAAGTGTATTTTGTTGTTGTTAACAAATGATAAATTATTTTAGAACAAACTTTAATTTTACTATCAACGAAACATTCTAAAAACTCATAAATATATGATGAAAAAAAACTGTAAGAAAAATGCATTTAAATCTAAAAACCTTTTAAAAGTTGCAAACTAAAAAAAAAATAATAATGTATATTATTAAAAATCGCTTATTATTTATTAACATTAATTTATTTTAATATTTTCCTTTTTAATTTGAAACCATAAAACGTATCCCCTATAATCCTATATAAATTACCATTCCATATTCGCGGTTTATATATTCGTGGTAAATTTGTGGAAAATATTCCTCGCGAATAAGAAACTTTTACTTTATATAAAATTATGAAGCAATATATTTTGTCTTCCATTACACATATTTATTTATTTATTTTTTTATTAAAGAGATGTTTTTTTCTTTATTTTCAATAGGCCTTCCTTGAAAATTCTCATTTTTTTTGGTATTTTTATAATATAATATTTACTTTGTATCGTTATATTACAGAATTTAATACATATTGTTATATAATATATAATAAATAGGTAAAGATGTGTATATCGATCTCTTATTCAAATAATATATAATATAATTCGTATATGCTATATTTTTTATTAAATATATTCTATTTATAAATAAATAAAGAATTTAAATCTATATAATTCAAAACATATTACTAGTCTTATTGTATATTACTATGTAGTAAATATATTACAAAAACAAACACTTTAATAATTCAATAAGATATATATATAATTTTTAAATTATGTGTGTAAGTATAATAATGTTGTTAAATTTTATTAAGCGTTCTAAATATTATGATAATTAATTATTTTGTAATCTTATTTTAACTCACTGATATCGTTATAATTTTTATTAATCTTATTATATTATTTTTATGCGATTGATTCACAAACATTACATATAACTTTCAAATATTTTTTTTTATTAAACTATATCTAATAATAACGTTAATAAATCAATATTGAAAATTTAAATTTTTAATCCAATTTATAGTAAAAATGTATGTTCATAATATAATATATTATAATTAATTTCCGATAAACTATGTATATAATTATTAATAGATTTTTTTATTATTATTATATAATATTTTATTGTGAAAGTATATAATGCATAAAATCGATATGAAAAAAAAACCACCTTTTGTTACAAAACATGAAATATGCGGCGTTAAAAATAACCCTTTAGAAATATATCGGCTTAATAATATTGTAAAGTGCGGTGTGTATGTGTTACGTTCACTGTATGCAGTATTGCCGTTAGTGATACGTGTCGCCGGTTTTCTTCCGGCACATTAGCTCCGCTCTCTATAAGTGCTTTTAGAGCTTTAAGCTCACGGTATGCGATAAAGATGCAACCGGAGAGCTTTCCCGAGGAACGAACGCAAAATAATTAGCCTTTGAAAGTTTGCAAGCTCGCAACGTGGAGCGGTTTTTCATTCTTGCTCCTTGAGCAAAGAATAAACGTGTGCATACATATATATATATATGTATGTATTTCAATTTAAATTTGATTAAATTTTTAATCTTGAACTCACTTATATCTGAAAGTCGCATCGAATGAATATCAGCGACACATACAAAGTCAAAAATGTATTTAATTTATTAAATCAATTTGATATAATATATCAAACGTCTTCAAATATATATAATAAATATCGTTTATATTATTGTGTAGCGTTTATCATTTATGATATAAATTTGAAATAAAAATAGAAATATTATTCTCTTTTGATGAAATTATTACGTTGAAAAGTAGAAAAAAAAAACATTAATCGAACCCGCGGGATGCAGAATAAAAAATTTATTCTGTGGGATTTGAAAAGGTAACGCTCACAACTATTATTTCGTTTTGAAACTAGATCATAATTTCCCAGGGGAATCGTGTTAGAAAATTAAGACTAAATGAATTTGATTTTGAGCATACACACACATACACACATATAAATATATATATATATATATATATATATATATATATATATATATATATATATATATATATATATATGAAACGTGTGCGTGAGTCGTATGAAAATTTCCTCAGGGGAACGCCTTAATAGCGATCCAGAAGAAATTCGTCCGATACACGGCAAAAGGAGCTTTTCGTGGAAAATATCACTTGATGCTTTCACTCGTTTTCTTTTATAATATTTTTCTTTTCTAAATTAGAATAACGTTCAGGTGTGAGAGAGTTCTATTGTGCCTTTGTACAATTATATATATATATATATATATATATATATATATATGTGTGTGTGTGTGTGTGTGTGTGTGTAACAGTTTTACAAGCTTTTCTAGCGTTAACGATCTATTTTACAGAACGTTTAAAGCAAAAAGGCTTCGAACACACATAGTGAACCACAGCCGCAATAATATAGACTTACGTTTAACAAGCTGTACTGGGAGCTTTTGTGGTTCGCATTAAATGGAAAATGGTGTGCTCGTAAAACTTTTTGCTAGGTGAATTCTGTTAGTGAGGAAAACTACTGTGTATAATAATTATAAATTTAAATTATGATTATTTATAGATTTATGAAATTAATATTTAGTATAAAATATATATATACGGATAGTTTAAAAATCTTATAAAGGTCAAACACATAAAGTATATGTTATTTTTTAAAAAAAGATATTATCACTTTCTATATATAGGAAAAACGATATCGTTTATGAATTTCTGGTCGATATATTTATAATCACGTTTATAATATCCATCAATCAAAAATGATTTTCATCTCAACAACAAGATTAAAGGTCCATGAAAAAACACGTGTCCAATAGGATTACGAAAAAAAAACACGTATCATTTTTTCTTTAGCCAAAATAGCCGATATATTTGTATCGTTAATCGTTTCGGCGCGAAACGCCCTTTCATGATTTAATACACGGAAAATCTTTTTAAGTACTTATAACGAATCCTAAGTAGCATTCAATCGCGAGAAAGAAAATCAATAAACGTTTCGTGAAAACCCGCATTTAACACGTATTATATCTTTGATGTCTTTCTAAACGCTTTTCCAATTTCATCGTTCAATATACTGAATATTTTACTTTTTTTTAAAATTACCATTATTAACAAGAATGAAAAAATAATATATTGTTTAATTTTGTATTTAAAATTTAATCTTTCATATATCAAATTCGTCTTCTAAAAAAAAAATATATTTAATTTTTTTTAATTTGTTGAAATGAAATTTAATTAAAACGTTTAAAATTAATATTTTGATATTTGTTTAACATCATAGTTTTCAGTTGTTGAAGTTGAAAATAGTAGATTGCATTATGTAATAGCTGACACTTCATCAGTCATTTTTCAAATTATTTATTTTAATATTCTTCGTTGAAAAATTGTACTTCATATTAAAAAAAAATACATATTATTTTCGTAAAAAATATTTACCGTATTTTTTTTTTTTTGAATAAAGTAAACGTCTAAAATTCATCTTGAATATAGAAAAATATAGTATGGTTTCATTTTTTCTTTCGCATTATTTTTTGATCGATTGAATGCGATGGTTTATTGAAATGCCGTTCAATATTGTCGACGGGAAATTTCGTTTGAGGCTTTCACGCTCCAGATATATTTCGGGTGTACCTAAAACGGAACAGTTTCCCTTACGGTTTATTTTATAGGAAGTCTAGCTGTCGAATTCAATTCCCTATAATGTTATTAGATTGTGTTTTTCCGCCGATATTATATATATATATATATATATATATATATATATATATATATATATATATATATAATAAATAGGGGTAAACATTTTAAAACATGACTTCATCTTCCGTTTGTTCGATAGAATGTTGTACGTTATTATTTTCAACTAAATATTATATTTCACATTCGAAATTTATATAAAAGTTGTATGTATGTATGTATGTTGTATATTTATATAAGAGTGTATATATATTAAACGTATTTTTTATATTTTTGAAAATAATTTCTATATTTAAAGATGATATTAAAATATTTAACAATAAATCTTGCAAATTCGATTGCCAACTATTTAAATGTCATATTTATATAATTCACACGCAAATTGTTATATTTTAATCTAATTAATATACGTATCGTGTTTTTGCAGTATCAAATATAAAATATTAAAATATTATTGACGCAACGATCTTTATTATGATAATATTAAAAAAAACAAATTAAAAAATTCATTATTATTATGTTTTATTTTAGAGTACAGTTAAATAATATAGATATTGATTAATTTTCATCACGGAAAAATGATTTTAATTTATAAATATTATATTATATTTTGAAAGAAATCAAATTTTATCGGTATATATAATATAATAAAAAAAATAATAATTTAATTTTCAAATTCATTAATTCGACATTTTCTTACTAATCCATGAATATTTTATAAAGATTTTGAAATTATATAAAAAATGTATATAGATTTGATAAAATTGTTTTATTTCACATTATGAATTGTTAAATTTTTTTCACATTATAATTCTGCTTTTTTTTCAAAATATCATGCCAATTTATTAACACAATAATTAGTATAAAATTTATTAACTTTGTTGTCTAGTAGTATACAAAAATCATAAATTTTAAATCGTTGCGAAAAAAACATTAAAAATATGATATTTTTATATTAATAATTATTATTCTTATTATTAATATAGACAATTATAAATTTAAACATTAAATTTAATCAAACGATATTGTACTTTATATAATATCGTGTGTACTCATCTGTCTAAAAACATTTAATGGTGGAAAAAAATCTTTTTTACGGCACGCATTACGCTCCTGTTTACAAAGGCAGGTGTTTTATAAGAAAAGGGCAAGGTTTTATAAATGAATATTGAAATTAATTTGCTTTGTACTTCACGAAAAAAAAAAGAAACATTTGTTTTCTTAAGCAACGCGAAATTCATTTATATAACATATACATTTTTTTTTTTACTCAAATCGTTTCAACTTTTAGCACGCGATAGATTAACGAGATATATCCGTTTATGAAATTATCAACTAATTATAATTTTATGTAACGATTAAACTATTTCTAAAATTAGCACAAAATTCAATTTTCTAATTATAAGAACGAATCCTTTAATAGGTTTACATATAGTTTATTTGTTAATCTTGCACGTATAATACGTGAACCGTTTTTGAAAAGTTTCCCTTTTTTTTTTCTAACGGTAAAGCACTATTATTCGTTGCGAAAATTGGTTGTCAAAAGTTTGAAGCCTGTTAAAACTAAGATTAGGTGTATATCTCGCATTCTCCCGGCAAAAGATTCCCGGGAAACTTTCCCAAAAATACGTCTAACTAAAACACTTTCCGAGATAAATAAAATACATTTGAAAGTTTATCGGTGCTTTTCGCATAAACTGGAACATTGAAATCTACGATTAAGACTTTTTCAAACTATTATGACGTCATTGGTGAACGATTTTACATTACTTTTCGATGAGTTTAATATTTTATTTATTAAATCATTATAACGTAAATTCGGAAATATGAATAATTTATTATTTCAATTTAGTTTATAATAAATTAGTTGTTAACATAATACTCATTCACTTTACTAAGAATGGTAGATTACTGCGGCTTCTTATTACATATCCTATATTCTATGTCTGAAGATGACTACTTTTTGGTCATTTCAGGATTTAATAGATGTTTTTATCCACCTGATAGCATATATTCTTTGATGTTGCGAATATCATAGTGAATTTTTAAAGATTTCTTAATTAGGGAACATGTATGAATTTTTTTATATTATAGTTCTTAAACTTAATCAAGATCTCTCTTCGTTTTGTCATATTATTAAAACCGTAAATGGCAAACGTTTTGCATGAATGGGAAATTGTATTGAACATGCATAACGGGGTGAATGGTTAATAGGATGGTGATAATTGCAGCAGTGGAGAATTGGAGTGATTGGATGAAGGCCTCCAGGAGGATGTCAGGAGCGGGGGGCTCGGGGTGCGGGGGCTAGCGGCGGCGGCCGGCATGCGGCGTCTGCGCACAACCTTCAGGAGGTCAAAAACACCAACCGGAGCCGACATGAAAACACAGAGCAGCCTCGAGGTTCCCAAACAGGTACCGTTACTATCATCGTCAACAAAGCATGCATGCCGATTAGAATTAATAAATGTATAAGAATCATCTAGTAGGATGTGATGCCAACAATTTTCGGTAACCGTCCGCAGGTGCGCTCCGCCTCGTTCGACGAGATCCAACTGGAGTCGCAACGCAGTCCCCAGATCCAGTTGACTCAGCGACAGTCAAGCGAGTGCAGCAGTTCCACCGGCTTATTGAAGGTGCCTCAGCTCAATAGTCAACGGTCTAGGAGCTTCGATTCGGCGGGCAGCGATGATTCCGGCACTCACCTCGAGGTTCCTCGTCGTTTTCCGAGGCGGCGCTCATCTAGTTCCAAGACTCCTCCACCTTGCATCCACTGTTATTATCTGGAATTATGGACGAGGCAACACGCTTCGGGGAACACAGCGCCGCCGCCTCCATTACAATTGAGGAACAGTACCGCCGAAACAGAATCCAGCGACGAGGATGTCGATGATGACATAGATATTGTCGAACCCGAGATCGAAGCGCCGCCGCCATCGCCGTCACCAAACATCACAGTAACACTGTCTCCAACCTGCAGGGAATTTCCAGATTTATTACTAGAAGGATGTCCGTCCCGTTTGATGAGTCCTACATCTCCCGGTTTACCTGTTTTTCCTCCATCTCCAACTATTGAACTACCGCCAGAAGAACCACCTCCTACGACGCGACGCAGGTCGATATCGCGACAGGAGGCATTTTTCGTTGAGCCCACCGGTAGTTCATTAGAAAACGTTTCCGTTTCCGATGGATCTGGCGCTAGTTTGGAACCGTGCTGCAGCACAACCGGCGAAGAGATAGAAGTCGAAATACCTGGAGTACCCGGATTACTCGTGCGCGACATTTATCTGACAGTGCCGGACCTGAAGCGAGATCGGGCCGCCTCCGTCGATTCGTGCTTCAGTAAAGTATCGTCCGCTGGAAAAACCGAAGAACTACAACCGAACGACGCAGGATTAACACTAGCCGTGCCTACGAGTGGGCTTCGTTCACGTTCCGTCGACATCGTACTGCCGACAAGTGAACAGGCCCGTTACAAGGCGTTGGCTTTAGCAGCGCCTCAACCCACGCCCACAGCTACACAACCACCGCCTTTACCACCGGCAAATGTCATCACCATCTCGGGGTATGTCTGATATTGCATGCTTTTCTCATTTTTTATTTTCTTTCTTATTTTCCACTTCGCGATACCGGCTTCAAATCGCGTCGTTCTACGAACCCTTATGATACACCGCCCACATTGTGTTGTCAGTAGTGGGCGATTATATCTACAACATAATTAAACACGCGTCATAACAAATTTTCTACTAGAAAAATTCTATTCTATTTCAATAACGTTTAAAACTTATTAGAGTTTTTCATTTATCAAATTCGAACGTTACCATCAATTTATATAAAATATTTTTATTTTTAAAATTTAGAAATTTCTTGTGAATTTTCTTTTTAAAATTTATCAATAAGAATTTCATCGTTTGAAACTCTCAGATTACCGTCGTCTCGGAATCAATTTGTAAAACCATTAAATATAAAATGTTAATAGTAAAGTTAGCGAAGTCTTAGACAAAGTCTGAATTTATTACAGTCGAAATTCTAAGATTAAACATTCTATTTTAACGATATTTAATTAGAATAACATTGTCAATTTTCAATAGTAATATTATATATATTATTAACAATTTCATTACATTTTATACACAGACATAAATTTGGCTCTATAACTATAATTTCAATTTAACATGAAAACCCATTTTACTTGTATTCTAAATATTATATTATATATTGTTCCTTTGACAAATTAGTTTTTGAAAACAAATTAATAAACATAATATATAATATATTATAAACTATATACGTATATATAATATATTACATATAGGAAAAAACTTTTTAATTTTCTAATGTTTGAATACAATATTACTTATATATGAATCATAAAATTTTATTTTTTTAATATTAATTTGATATTTTGCTTTCATTGCAATTTTTTTTTTGATATATAAATCAATGATAATATTACATATTATTTCACGGATTTTAAACTTATGAAAAACATTATATTATCTATTATGACAACTAAAAATATTATGATCGTAATTTATTGTAAAAAATATTTGCCTCTGGAATGTTGCCTCGTTTCACAATAAATCACAACTAATGGCAGCTGAATTAATTAACTCAAACTTTTGTTGTTCAATATATAAATCAGAGTCGATGCTGAAAATTTCAATGGAAATTCAGCACCCAACGCTAAAAGTTTTAAACACGTAGGAAAAACGGAAAACACGTTCATCCGGCTAGTTGCTGAAAATTGAGAGGGAAAACTTTTCGCGTTTTGTTTATTAGTATAGTGAAGCGGCTTTGAATAGATTGAGATTTACTGGACTGTTACAAATATAGAATCGATAAAATATTCACCAGAATCGATAAAATATTATAAATTGATAAAATATTCACCTCTTTTTTTTCCGCTTACTATATGTTTTGTATATTTTTTATTATTATTATTATTTGCATATTAATGTTGTCGAAGGATTAAATATTGCGATAGAATCGATTAAATGCGTAATTAACCCAGATACTACAGTTTATTTATCTCATTGTAATGAATTCTTAATTCGAAATCGATTTCTGGTAGTTAAATGACATGCAATAAAACTTGATTTTGTCGCTAGATTTATGCGTATATTTTCATTTTTTTATATAGGGAAATTATTAAAATAAAAAAAATATATAATTCTATTTCAATATATAAATTGTATTCAAAAATTTTTACTTATCAATATATAATGTATTCATATCTATATATTTTTTATAATAAAGTTTGAATTTGATATTACAAACTTTATATTAATCGTATATTCAATAGAAAAATATTTTTTTACAACATTAAATGTATATTATATCATTTTATAAAATATATCACAAGAAATATCACGACAGTAAAATACAGACACTCGCATAACAAGTCAAAGACTCCCCGTCTTGTATTTCACATTTTCATATCAAAGGCGAGAAAATATGACAAACTGTACAGAGACGAAGCGATTAGGATTCAGATTTGTAATAGTCGTAAAACTTCGTCTAAGAAAAAGTTACAATATATATGTATAGAAAACTGTGTGCGCATGGGAAAAAAATGTATAATGTTAAGTCGTTTTACAACGACGAAAAATTCGAGATTTTTTTTTTTTTGCGAGCGTTAAACAAAAACCGTAGATAATGGAAGGCGGTTTTCGTCCAATTAAAAATTAACGAAAGCTTTTATGTCCGCCGCGCCGCTTTCAGAATTCAAATGGCAAATTTCGACGAAATTTTCACTGCATAAAACCAGGAAAAAAAAAGTTAAAGAGGGTAAAGTTCAACGACTGTAGTTTTAATTTCTTTCGCGCTCTTTATATTGTTCTATAGAGAGATATCAACTTCGTTGATTATATTGTGATAAAGTGTAGAACCGATTTTCTATGTTCAAAAATTAACATCTAGGTTAAATCTGTTGCTTTAGATAGAATTAATTAAGACGAGACAAATATAGTATATGAATTTTAATATGGTTCAATTGTTACAAATTTTCAATATAAATGTTCGAAACATTCGAGTAATCAACTGTGAAATTTACGTAAGAAAAGCGGCAGACCATTTTTCAATATTAAAGCAATTTTCCCGTTCCCTAACCGAGCCAAGGTGGGAAAGAAGGAAATGTACTGAAAGAATTTGTATAATAATCGCAGCGATCTTGGCTGTAATAATAATGAAAAAAAAAGCGAAAAAAAAACACCGATACCATTTTAAGGATAGACGAACACGGGTGCGGATTATGTGTATAAAAAAATCGTCTGAAAAATGATGTGACGTGAAAAGTTTTCAGAAAAAAATTCAAGCTAAGATATATAATGTATACATAGTACTAATTGAACGAAAGGTTCTATATTAACTTTTTTTTTTTGACCATTTTAACCATCCCATCCACTCTTATCGTTTAACACATCTCGACTAAAAGTTTAACTGCTTTCCGAAATTGGTCCGGCGCCGTATTTAAGTCTGAATAATGATCGCATTTAAAAAGTATATTCGAGGAGAGTTAATTTAATTAAATTATGAACATAAAAAGTTCTACAAACTGCCTTCATCTTATACATAGTAGCTCAATCGTTATTGTTCTTTTTTTTGAAGCTTTTTTTTTTTCAATATATTAACTGTAGCTTATTTTGTATTATATTATTATTATCTGCACAGTCAAATCGTATTATGCGGATTTCGGGTTACCTCATTTGTTCCGAAATAAATTGGAAGGTAAACCCTAAATATGATATTTAAATTTAAATGCGAACTTTTTCAATTATGAACCGCTTTATAAACACGAAATTATTCGAAAAGGCTTTATAATATAATACGTTATAGAGCATTATTCACAACGCATAATATATATATATATATATATATATTTTTTTTTCATTAAACTTTCCCTTTTAACGCACGACTTTGAATTAAATATGCATGGTGTTCCCGAATTCTATTTCTACTCGCATAAATCAAACTTTTTGAAATAGGCTTTATATACCGTTATAAAATCGACTTTTTTTATTTATACTTTCATTAAATATATTAGGTACCAGCAATGATTCGAAAATAATGAACTCATACATTTTTACTTACGTATAATTGATAAAAATATCGTATAATAATACATTCTTGATCATTATAAGTACATCTAATATATTTCAATATATGGTATACAAGATTAAATCGCACATATCAATCAATGGGATAACAATATTTCGTAGAATAATTATTGAAATTCATACAGTGTATGTATATTGTGCACATGTTTGCGGACATTTGTACGCACATTCACGCACATAAGGCTGTTTATTGTATTAGACAAGATAAGCCTTAAGGCTTTCCGTTCTACATAGTGAGTTCGTCCGCATTTATATTATAAACGACCCACATTTACACCGATCACTCGTGTCGAGACATCGCTGAAAGCTCGGGATTATTGCCTGTACTTTAACAGAAACTGCCTACGTCGAAATTCACTTAACCAATCTTAGAAAGGGTTAAATTCCTGTTATACACCGTACAAATCCCTTAGAATATAAACATCCTTGACTTTATAAATTTTAAGCTATATATTTTTTACGTATATATATATATATATATATATATATATATATATATATGTATATATAACAAATATTGGACATTTTTTAAAAAACAGTTCATCTTTTGACCTTAGAAAAGATCAACGGAAAATCCCGACGGTTTTCCTGGAATGCATTATTCAGCTCGTCGTACAAATTGTTAGAATGGATTAAGACAATTTAAAAAGATTAATTATTATCGAAGTGAAGGAAAGTGAAGATTTGCCGTCAAATGAATCATGTAATGAAGTTTTCAAATAGTTCATTCTAAATGATGTACAATAATAATAATAAATTATTACTTACAAAAAATATAATTTGAATTGGATTTGCAAGATAAAAAATATTCAAGTTTTTTTTAACTATATTATAAACCTTTTTAGTCACAAAAAATTATCTTTTCATTTCTTTTTTTTAATATTTTCTATTTATAAAAATATAATACATTCATTAAATCTCAATAAAAAGCGAATTTAAACGAACAGAATAAAAATATGTTTCATATGCAACCGATTAATTAACATAAATTATACTTTATTGACGTCGTAAACAAAGTTCACAGTCGAATATAAAATAAAAAACTTTTAACGAGAAAAAAAAATCAACATAATGAACATTAATATTATGCAATTTATTCTCGTATAAATTTATATATAATTTTACAGTGATTAAAACATTAATATTCAGTTCTGTAACGTGTTTTAAATGACACGCGTCACACCGTGCAAACGTGCGAGTTCGTTTACTTGAAACACGCGCGAAAGTCGAGAACCGCCCTGTACGTCGCTGAGGGCTTTAATATGCCAAGTTGAACCGTTGTTTTCGAAACAAAGCGATACACTATGACAGAATATGCCATTGCATTTCAGTTTTAAGTCAAAATGTATACCTTCTGTTGGTGGATAAACATAGAGAAATAGCTGATGGGAAACCTGTGCTAACACGACATGAATAAGTTTTGTTAAAATGGCACGTGCAATATTATTATTGATACATTTATATATATATATATATATATATATATACTATATATATATATATATATATATATATATATATATATATATATATTCGTCTAATTCTATATAACAAGTATTATACGACGGTTCCGTTTAAACGTGCAACGTTTTGAATACTAAACGCTTGGTTTACGAGATAAGTCGTCCGTCAAACCGATATAATGTAATATTATATTAAACGGATATTGTTGAAAATTTGCTGCGGACACTTTCAGGATTTACAATGGATTTAACGAGATAATTCAAATCTATAATTATATTAATTTTTAAAAGTCAGTAAACTCATGATTTAAAAAAAAATCTTTCGATAGGTTCAAATCGACGATTAAGAATTATAATTTAAAATAATTTTAAATAAATCTAATACAATAACTAAATTACCACAGTTCTTGTAGAAGAAACATATTTCGATTTTTTTAATCTAAGAAAAGTGTTCAGAGTATCAATAAAATCAAAGTAAAATAATGTTTGCTATTCATAAACTAAATTAATATTAATCATAATTTTAGATGCCGTTTTTTAATATGTTTAATAAATTAATTTAAAATTATTCTTATTTAATTGTATAGTATATACATATTTAAACATTAATATTTTATATTATGACTATGATAACATATGAATTGTGCAGTTTGTGATGTATTCATTTGAATATATAATAAAATACAAAATTCACAATTGCGCTAATCAACATAAAGTTTCAAAGAGCTTTATAAATCTCCATTATATACTCCAGTCTCTTTTGTGTGCAATAGTAACGTTTATCTCGTTGCATACAATTCCGAAAGTGCATTAGATTAATTAAAATCGCATAGTAAAATATAAGTCTATACGTGCTCTAATTTTGTATATAAATAATGTATAGCCTGCAGTCATAATTAAAACACTCGGTTAAACCTTATTTATATTTCACATTCGAAATTAGTAACATCGTAAAGCGCGGAAATTATCTGCAATCTCGTGCAAAATTTTATTATATGTATATATAATTTAGATGAAATATGAATTTTAATTAAAATATTTTATTTCATTGTATGCATTCACGTTATCGTTAACTTTAATAAATAATTAGTTTTTCATTGCATGAATTATTGCTATACTAATTATGGGCGTATTTAGTTATTGTAGACAAAATTAAAAATTCTAATACAGTTTTATTAGTAAAGAATTGCTTTAAATAATAGTGCATAATCGTAAAATTATAGAAAAAAAGACGCGTATTAATTATATTATTATTTTATATATTATTGAATATTAATATATTGCATTTAAATATATTTTCGTTTATTATAGATAAAATTAGATCACAAACCGTTGAAAAAAATATTTCTTTGCTAAACACAATTCAACGTCACTTATTTTCTATGATAAAGCAAAAAAATATTGAATTTGATTATAGCTTTGACCTTTTAAGCGTTATTTTTGCTTTTCATTTTTTATTGAATGGTATGTTTTTATAATAAATTTGCAATGCTAAAAAAAATAGAATTTCTTTACAATAAAATATGACGTTTTATGTAATGTTTTTTTCTTATTTGATACTTTTCTGTTTGTGAGAAAAAAAAACAAATATATAATATAAATACGAAATACAAAAAGGTTATAATTAATATTTTTAGAAGTTATAAGTAACTGAATTATAAAGAATTTTTTCAAAATGTTATTAAAATAATAATTGTTTTTAAGAAGGATTAAATATATATTTCTTTGATATTTTTTTTTAAATTTATGTATATTTTAAAAATAAGCCATTTAAACAATTTCAATTTATTACGAAGTCTAACTGTAGAATTCAATGAAAAGTATATTAATAAGTATTATAATTATTTACATATTTTATACTTTGTTCAAATAAAATTAATTAATAATCAATCACAGATGTTTTGCATGATGATAAATTTAATATCGATTTATAATTTACTTTTTAATGAATTACTGTTTTAGAAAAATTAATATAAAGTCTACGTATCTATTTTTATATCACTATTTTCGTTATATTTAAAACGATTATTCTAAAAAGGAATAATGAAAATAATTGCGAAAAAGTTTTTTCATCATTATAATATTTTTCTACATACCTTAATAATATTTTCTGTGCGAAACATCACAAAGTATTTTTTTTTAATATGTCATAATTTATTTTGATTTTGATTAAATTAAAAACCCGTCGTCCTAAATAAACGATTTCAAGCGTGTTTTTCTTTCGGAAGATTTATGATCTATCATGCGCCTTTTCTTATATAAATACACATGTATACGAGAAAAAGCTTACAAAAATACGAGACTAAAAAAAGGCGCATAGAAGAGGCAAAGCTTCCTGATAAATAATCTAGAATTGGACAAGACTAGGACAAATGGAATGTCACAGAGGATTTTAGTTCCGTTTTTAAATAGAAGCCCCGCAAAATCGTCTTTATTCATAAGATGAATGAACTTTTCTACTTTGCGAGCTTTGTTGTCAAAATAATACATTTTTATATTGAACATACGTTTATATATATATATATATATATATATATATATATATATATATATATTATGGTATATATGGTATATATTACAAAATAGATTTAAACATCGTTATATTATATAATATTTTTTTAGTTAGCAATTAAGATCATAATTTCAAACTAAAAATTTTTACAGACATGTTCTTAATGAAATATTTCTTTAGAAAACAGTCATTAATGAATAAATACTAAGATAGAACTTTTAAATATTTAAAAATTAATTCATATAATAAAAGTATAATTTGAAAAAATTAAATTTTACCCGTAATATATAAATTTAAACCAAAAAAAGATCAATACAACCTTTTTTTGACATTTGTGTAAAGTTTAAGAGTAGTATATGTCAATTAATATGTGTAAAGAAGCTATTTGTTCATGTTACAAATATTTTTTTTTGAAAACAGAAAAAAATCCAAGGAGACATATCTGGCGAATACGGTGATTGAGCAATGACTTTTGTTACGTACTCCGCCAAAAATTCATGATATATTATATAATTAGTGTATATATTCGATATATTGTTGTATATTACAATATTATATCAAGAATTAAATTTAAATTTTACAACATATAAATATTTATGTATTTCGATACCGCAAAATATCAAAGATCAAAATCTTCCTTATAAAATAAATTAACATTATAACAACTGAATCGATCATTTCAACCGGTAAAGGATTTATGAAACATAGTTAAGTATTTATAATTAATGACGTCAGAAATTGGAACTCTAAAATAGACCCACATAAACGTTGTTTCACTAAACAATACACATAGTGAACAAAAGCCTACCTATTTCAATCAAAATTTAAATACAAACTATACATATATATATATTTATAATAATAATAAAATACGTATTATAAATTCAAAACTACATTTTATATCTAGTCTATTTTCAAATTGAAACGTATCTATCGGTTTCTCACACTCGACGGCCATTCAAATTGTACTATCGCACGTATTACATATGGAAAACGGAGAAAAGTTTATTTAACTGTCGGTCCCTTTTCCCCCACCCGCACCCCCACTGCGTTGGCAACAGGTCTATTTTCCGGAAAATTTTTGCGCAGGCGAATTTAAAATTATTTCGTACGTACCGAACAATCGGAAAAGTCGCGCCACTCTTCTACGTTAAAAGCTTCTAAAGTGTGCGCTGTGTCGCTTTCGAATAGGATTTTCGATTATATTTCGGGTTCACGTCTTCGACTTTCGTGTGTTGGCATTGCGTCGAGGACTCGAATATGCGAAAGTTGAAACGTGCGTAATCGTTTCACGATATACGTAAGAAAAATATAACATTTATATAATCAAACTATAATATCCGACGTTGAATGAATTTCCTTCTTTATCGTCAATTTTTATTATCTTTGAGAGTCGGTCTCTTCTTTTATGCAAATATATACTAGTAAATTTCAATACTGAAATGTCATTCTACATTGTACTTGGTGAATATAAATTGTTCAGAGGTCTTATCCATTTTCTCGCTACGTTGTTCTGGATAATTTAGTGCTTCTTAAGTCTTCTGGATCGTTTCCAATTTTTCATAATAAAATTGGCGTCTGAAAAAAGGAAAGTGCGAGACTTCGATAATTTCACTGAAAGCGATCTCGATATGAAATAAAAAAAAAAGTATTATACCGATAAATATGCTTATTATTCCGAGCGTGTATACTATTATATATATGTCATACATGTTTTAAATAAGTGACAATAATTATCGAGTTCACATTTTGAAATGCTTAATCCTTAGCCTTTATCGTGGAATTGTAGCAGGTGCTTTCGGCTCGATAGAAACGCAGAAACAATTCAACAAAGGAAGGAAATGTGGCAATATTCGAGGATTTTGCGCCGACAAAGGGAACATCGCATAAATTCTAGAAAACGTCTCGAATAGACAAGAAGAGATATTTTCCGAAAGAATGTTTTCATTCGTGCAATAATTTTTACAAAAAAAAAATATATTCAGAATTTCTCATTAACGTCTGCGAATACGAATTGTTGATTATAAAATCGATTCATTGCACATTTTTATAGTGAATCTGTAAAAGCTCAATTCTATGAAAGCGAATATTTATGATGATGTATATAATGTTAACCCATTTTAGGAATGCGACCAGTGATAATTTATAAAGACGGATCACTACATTAAATAATGTAATTATTTGAATACTAAATTATTCATAGATAAGAACTTAGCACTCGCTATTAATAATTTTCAAGGAAAATTATACTTATATAATATAATATTATTAAATGATAAACATTGAGGTCGTTGACTTTTGGACATGGAATTATTTTTCCTGAAATAATGAATTATTACACAACTTAAAATCGAATTATATAATAAAAATTCACCTATTATTTATTTTTATCTAATGAAAACATTGTTTTCTTAATTTTTTTTTCTTAAAAATTGATTTACTATTTTATTAAATATAATGTAAAAATTTACCTTTAAAATACATAGATATTTACAATAAATATTTCATCTTTCTTTTGATATTTGTATATCTATATTAAATTACTCAACTTTTACATTACACCGCAAGATGTAAATTGAATAATAATAAATAAATAATAAATCTCATTAACATATATATAGAAAGTAATATATTTGACACTTTTTAATTGCTACCTATTATAAAGAAAACTGAAAATTAATTAACTGATTTCAAACAACATTCTTTAGAATATTATTTATTTTTTTTAGAGAATTTTAATATTTTAATATAAAACTTTTTTATGTGATTCTATTTTATATTTTAATATATATTATACATATTATATATATATATATATATATATATATATATATATAATATTAAAAAATAAAATAGAATTTTCAAGAAAAACCAACGAGTTATAAAAGAGCTACGTACAATGCGTCATTCACTTCAGGATTTTATTTATTTATTTTTCAGTAATATCCTTTATGACTTAAACGTAAGAATAATAAAGCATTCGCTACGTGTACACGTAGTAATTTTGCGGAAAATTTCTAAGTACATAAACGCGGAAAACCCACAATTTTCCTATAAGAATATTCCGACGCATGAAAATATATAGCGGACGCTTTTGTGCACACGCAAAGACTTTCATATTATTATATTATATATTCGTTCGCGTGATCTGTTTATTTATTGAAAAGCGTTATAAAAATTCGTTTTAATATGGACAATGATAAGGCGACATCTCCGATGGTTCGATGAATATATATATAAATTATTATTTATTTATTTATTTTGTGCATATATAAGAGAACGTAAGGCGGTCGTCGAATTCCTGCATCCTGAATAATTAATGTCGTTTCCCTATATTTGCTTTTGTTCTGCCGGCGTTCTGTTTCACAATTTGATTAATGTCGCGTCATTAAATATTAAAATGAACTGAAAGCGTACAACGACAAAAAAAAATACGTGAAAAAAAAATATAATAATAATGATGATAAAAAAAACGAATGATAAAATACGTACGATCGCTGTTTTTTTTTTATTTTATTATTTTTTTTTATTTTCGTACCCCGTGCGACTTCTTTTTTCTAATAAATTTCGCAAAGACCGTGGCATCGTGGAAAAAAGATGGAAATTTTTTTCTTATTCGAGACGCACTCGTATAATGCGCAGTGAATTCAAAAAGTTTTCGGAATTGCGTCCTAATAAGAAAATTAAATTTTGATTAGCGTATTTTTTTTTGTTTTATTTTTATATGGTATATATATATATATATATATATATATATAAATACGTATATTACAAATCGAGGTGTTTTTCTTCAATTTTCTTTCTGTTGTGCCAATTTTATTAGACGACTCTCGATTTTTCTTTTCTTAATTAGATATCGTTTTCTAAAAATTTTATTCTCGTTATTTTAGCTTATCAAGATCAAATATCAGAACAATTAGAAATAATTAAATTACAATATTTTTCAATTAACGTACTGAATTACGTTTTTATAACTAAAAGTTATCAGTCTCTTATTTATAATATTTCCATTTTTAATCTAAAAAATAATACATTTCACTATATGATTTAGATAAAGACTCTCAAGTAAAATTTGAGTAGGTTTTAAATACTAAATAAATCAATTTAAACTTTTGTAAATATTTATTAATATAATATTATTTCTCAGTATTGAAATACATATTTACTTCAAAATACTAGTTTACGAGAATATTCGTATTAATCGTTAATTAACATTTTATATTAATGATATGTCACACATGGGTGATTAAATTTTCTAGTTGAAATATTTTAAACTTTTAATAAAATTCTTGGAGAAATATTTGTTTCAACAATCAAAACCTTAATTATTTTATATTAATCTATTAAAAAAGTGCTAAACTTACAACTTCTTAACTTCTATTTATTGACAAGTAAAAAATCCGAAAGCTTTTTAAACATCGTCGCTATATATATATATATATATATATATATATATATATATATATATATATATATATATATATAGCGACGATGTTTAAATATATATATATATATATATATATATATATATATATATATATATACGAGATGCCATATTACTTTTCCTATATTTTTTTACCTTACCTTTCTAGGCTAGCAGGTATGACAGGAATTCCAAACCGGGTTTTATGAAAGCATCTCCGGAAAAGTTTCGGCACGCCGTCAAAACTATAATCTAGATCGTTTTCCATTGTAAATTGTTGAATTTTATTCGGTCCTCGGTCACGGGCGGAAAATTATGAAAAATTGAACTTACTTCCCTTCACATTCTCTCAACAGAAAAAAATCCATATAGAATTATTTCTCCCGTTTTCGTAGAAAACAAATATAGTATATTGGTTTTGTTTGGCTTCGAGAATTTATCAACTATTTTTGAACGATTCAATATCCGTTTTTGAAGTATATTAAAACTTTTAACCTATGACTATATGAAACATGAGTATTGTTTTTCAACTTTATAAATTTTATATTATTTACGATATTATATAGGATTCACTTTGATGGAAATAATTTTGTTTCACGGAATACACTCTCTTTATACCATTTAAGCGAAGAAAGTGTTTATATTTTGTAAACGTGTTATACTAAAGTTTAAACGGAAGATACGTAAAAGAAAAATAAAGTACATTGAAAAGTTGCTGTAAAACTTAAGGTTGTTGTTTGAAAATTTACAAAGAAGCAATTCTAATTTGTATAAATTTAAGTTTTGCTTCTTAATTCTATATACTTCAGTGGAATACAATATATTTCTGTTTAATTACAAAAATATATCTTATTTCGTTACAATCCATATAAAACACGTTTTTTTTACATATCAAATATAATAAAATATATAAAACAAATTACAAATATTTTTTCTCATTCAATTATTAAAACTCATTTTTCGTTGAAAATATTTAGGAATAGTTGTTTGCATTTTTTAACGTTTTCTTATCGCGTAACTAAAACATTATATTATTATAACAATCACGTTTATTATTTTTTACAATAAAAAAAATCGATTTACTTTATAGAATGACATTTAAAACTATTTTTATTATAATACTATATATATATATATATATATATATATATATATATATATATATATGTCTAAATTAAATATATAAATATATTCACCTTTAGTAAACATAGTCATTCGACGGTAGCTTGTTTTTGTAAATATTTGCAGTGCGTTTGTATTAGGGTCACTCGTTTCACGAGGACCTTTAACGGTGGAAAAGCTTCGAATCCCTCAGTCCTTTATCAACAGAATTTCCTTTTAGGTAATGTAAGCGCACCGTGCGAGTCATGAATGAGTAATTGTTGAAAGTCATCGGATAATACGAGACGGAATGGCTTAAATTAATTATGACGGACACACGCATTCCCATATAATGATAATTATATATATATATATATATATATATATATATATATATATATATATATATATATATATATATATATATATATATATATATATATTAGATATTATGGTTATATAGCTAAGACGTACCCCCGTAAATATATTTATGTGCGGCGTGGTTATAATGTGAGGCGGGTACGTCGTAATGGACACGACACCGGATTACTAAGCGAATTAGTTACTGTGTTTATGACTTAATGAGCCGTCATATTACCGAATTATCTATTATGTTATTATTTAACTTTCACGGAGATATATCTAAAATAAACTGAAAAAAAAATCCAATAGAATTTCATATGGAAAAACTAATATATCTATATCGAATATGAAATTTTACTTTAATCGCCCTAGTCAATATTAATAATTTGTAATTTAATTATTGTTATTGATGTCAAATAATATGATAAACTACTAAACTTGAGGTATTGAGGTGCTTGAGATATTCAGAGTAAGATTTAAAATTAGTTTTTCTTTACAATTTTCCGATGATACCAAAATAAATTAACAAGAAACGTAGTAATTATTTCATATTACTAATTTTACTAATATAATAGATATAAAATTTAATGAATTTTAGTTTAATTAATTATATCGGAGAAAAATTTTTTTTTATATTATCATTTTCATATATAAAATCAATTTATAATAATTTTTAAAATAAACTAATTTTTGTACAACTGTCAATTTCAACGACGTATATTTAAAACATAATTATTATATAAACGAGTTCGTATCTCGATTTATTAAACGTCGAATCGCACATTATTGATTTTAATCAAATGAAATTTAAAAAAAAAAAGTTACACGTTCATAATAAAGTTTTAAATTAAACCCTCGTGGTTTCGATTTAAGATATTTCTTATGCTGAATTTCGTTCGAATTTCTTTGTTATTTATCGTCGGAAGTATCGCATTTCGAGCAAACAAATTAATGCGAGAAAAATTCCGTTTCGTTCGAGTTTATTACTGCACAAAATGGACGTTTTGCATAATCGATTTTAATGAAAATTCCCCCTAGCCTTAGCTATAATAACATATAAGAATAAGTGACGAAGATTATTTCAATTAAAAAATTAATATCAATTTTTCAATAATAATAATAAAAATATTTAAATTGACATAAATTAATTTCTATAAAATATAGTATGACTGCACAATTATAATATAAAAGCTCATAATAAATAGTATGAAATTTGTCTTTATATACTATAATATTATATATATATATGGAAAATATATAATTCGAATAACGACGACATTGCTCAATGTCCCATTAATGATGCTAAAAGATGTTCACAAGACGTTTGTTTTTTTTTAACAGTTTATTTGTCAATTTTTACCGCACAAGTTCTTATATAAAGGATTGAAATATCATATAATATAATTAAAAAGTATTTCATTCAATGTATTTGTAATATATTATAATTAATGATCTGTTAGTATTAATTATATTCTGTATTATTTCAATAGAAATTTCCCGTATAACCGCATTATTTAAAATTTAATCAAAGTAAATTAAACTTAATTTAATTTCAATCAAACTATTTCCTCGATTTACGGTGCGGTATATTAAATTAAATAAATATTATTGTAATTCTAAATAACTTTAATTAATATTCGTTTTTACTGTAAACGTACATTTTAATAAACTTATAATTAGAATTTCGAGTTTATTACATTTGGGCGTACTTTTTTTTTATGTATTATCGTAGGCGACTTTTAAATATTTAATGAGACGAATCTTTGTCATTTTTTTTCTTTTTTGCTTTGATATTTTTTTTTATCTTTTTAAACATAGAATACAACGCCGTTGGTCTTTTAATATTGAAGAAAAAGGGCGAACGTGCAGTCAAATATTAGATTCATTATTCGCTAAAATCTTTTGATTGCGTTATTAAACAAGATATTCAACAATTTTACAAGTAAGATTTCTGCTGTGATTTTATTTCAATAAAAATATTTTATATAATAATAAATGAAAAGTATGAGAATATGTTTATTTTAATAAAATAATTAATATTTGAGTTTACAATTATATAATTAGACTAAAAAGAGGATAAAAATTATTTGTAAAAAAAATATATAAATTTAAATTTTCAGTTCTATAAACGGTAAAAAATATAATATTAAACCCATAAAAGAAGAACGACTCGAAAAATTAAATATTCTAAATATATTTTAATCAAATGTAAAATATCTTAACTTAAAATAATGACTTGAAGTTTAATTTTGCCTGATATTTCTCTAATAGAACATCCGCTATTAATAAAGAAATTCACGAAAAACCTTGTTTAATTTTTCTCTTTTTTAAATACATTTTTTTTATTTTAAGTATTTTCCGTCAAAAATTTTAAACTTTTCGCCTGACTTTGAACGTTTTCCATCAAATTGTATGCATCTTAACATTTTAAACGACTGGTTTAGAATAATGTTTCTCTAACAGACCTTTTTCCATAAACAGTAGAATTCGTCTAAAACTATATTTAGATTATTATTTTTGTCATTATAATAAAATAATTTTTTTCTAAGTGTGATACGTATGAAATTCACCTTGCTTTTTTTATTTATCACTTTAAATGATTAAAATGTTAACTCATCTTTATTTTTTTAATTGATATCTTATATTAAAAACGAGTGCAAGCATATATTTAAAGCACTATTTATATTAAATTAAAATTGTGTTAATGAAACTTATGTAAATATCATTAATACTGATTAAAATGCGTGATAAAAGTTATATACTTATAACAAATTTGTACAAAATTTATTTAGTTCAATATTAATTAAAAGTAAAATATTTTTTAATATATAATATATGAGTTTAACATTATATTGAATTTATTTATCGTTCATATTGTTTCCATAATAAAAAAAATAAATGTAGAATATTCATGTTTAATTCTTTCAATTTAACTTTAACGTTAAAATAGCAATTAAACGTTTTGCGATTCATCATCCGAAGCTATAAAGCAAAATTCGTCATAATAGAAAAAAAAAACAAAACAATTTTCTTACAGAAAATTTCGAATAATTCAATTCGTCGTATAACCGGTCCTTCCGTTGAATTCGACGCTAACAACAATTTCGAAAGCTCGGTTTAACGCGTTACAATTGGAAATTTGAGAAGCGGCCGTCGCCCGGTCGGTTGACTTTCATACCTCAAAGGAATTTCCCGGACGAATATTCTCCATTTAACGATAAATTTTATTTCATCCCCAATTTGTTGCCTTATTGAATACAATTTGGCCGAAAAGCAGATTACGAGACGGTCGTCGTCAGTTTGACGACACTTTAGAAAACTTATGTTAAATTCTCCCTTGGAGATCGTAAGTAATTTCGGTAATCCACGATAACACAGACTCACTTTTCCTCTTTTTCACACCTTACACGCTCGAATGACAGAACCAAGAAAAAATATGATTTTTTTTTTTATACTTTATTCGCCGAATGACAATTTAGTGTCACGTCTCGTTGGACTCTGAAACTCTATTAGAAGTCGAAATTGAACAAGTCTCTGTGGCACCTTATTATTTTCATAATCGTAAAACGGAGATGTCTTCTGACATTAACTCGGATATTGAAATAGTTTTACCGTGAATACGAGATGTTCTAGGCTCGTAATCAAAATTGAAACAAGTTTTCATTTTGGGGTGTATATCGCTTTTTTTTATTATTTCTCTTTAAGTTAATGCGCCGTAATAAATTCACTTATCTCTCGAAAGCCGCAATAAAACCCGATATATATTTTTTTTAATTTAAGCTGAAGTTTACGTGTCTTCTAATTAAAGTATTTAGAGTGGTCGTTCGTATTGTATATTTATATTTATGTCATTTTTTTTTCTAGAATAGAAAGCGAATTATTTATTA
Organism: Leptonema lineaticorne; assembly: GCA_024500535.1. NCBI lineage: Eukaryota > Metazoa > Arthropoda > Insecta > Trichoptera > Hydropsychidae > Leptonema > Leptonema lineaticorne. The sequence continues at coordinate 8,123,124 of JANIJI010000030.1, read as the reverse complement.
TTACTTGTTTATAAATAGAACAAATTAAGACAGTTCTTTCATATCAAATTTTAAAATCACAAAAAAATATTTTTAGTTTTTTATAACTTTATTTTATGTATATTTTAAATTGGAACGAAAATGAGAAAACGGAAATTATTATTTTTTTCTTTTATAAAACAATTTTTGTGAAAAGTAATTACGATATATCCATGGCAACGTTTTTTTTATTTTCAATTAAATATTATATGCTTTCAAAATATTCCTGTCTTCTAAATTTTTAAAGTCTATTCTTACGAATTTTTAACTAATATTATAAATAATTTTAATAACCATATAAAAAATTCATTTAAATATATTTTAATGAAATATAAACATGAAAAAAAATATCAAACTATACTATCTATTGTTATCGACTTAGCTATATCGGATAATAAAAACGAATTTAATATTTCATGCAGTATATTAAATATAGCTTTTTAAATATACAATATATTAGAATAGTTTTATTATGACAACTTTTCTACATTCAAAAATTATACAGCAGCATGAATTAATCTTAATATTTGTCGTTTCATTTCTAACGGCGAATAAAAATATATTTTACACGCGAATAAATAACGTATATATGTATTTATGTATGTTTACATGCATAGTTGTTGTTTACGGTACAGAATATGATATGAGAAAAAAAAATAGGAAAATGGAAGGTCTCAAAGGCAAAACTTGCCTGTAACAGGAAAATCCCTACGATAAATAAAACGCTATCTTTGTATCGGACATGTTGAAAGTTTTTCACGTGTATATATATATATATTTATATATATATATATATATATAAATTTTTTACCTCGCTTTTCCCAAGACCCGCATACGAAAAGAACATCGGTGTTAAGTGTTTTACGAAGCGTTAAATTTTCTTGTTAAAACCCATAATTTTCCGAACGAGGGCGGCGTCGAAGTAAAGATAAAAAAAGAAATAAAATAAAATAAAAAAAGGTCGTACGTATGAAATGAAAGTGAAAAAAAAAGGGCGAATCGACGAAAAGTTTTCAAAGTCTTCGAAGTGGAAATTGCGCGATTTTGAACTTGTCAAAGATGAAAACGTGGCAATGTCTACATGTTTAACGATTCCGATTCGGGGTAATTTTCCAATTGTGGATATTAATGACGGTTTCTAATGGCCTAATATACAAGTCTTCCCTTGTCCCCCTAATCCGGATCAGATTTATGGCAGTCGTTAAGAATGTGGCGTCGAAGTTCAGATTTTCCAACGAAACCTCAGCAACTAAGAGGCAAAAGGGAATGTCCGCAAATAAATTACGATCGCTTCAAAATACGTTGAAAATTTTCGTATAAGCTTTACATAATTATTTAAATATTTTTTTTAGTACATTTTTACTATTTATAAAAACTCAAAACTACAATAAAAATAATGGTTAAATTTCCAAAACTTTAATCCGTCAGCGTCGATTTATTTGTTAGGTCATATCGTCAATTTAAACTTTTCAACATTGTTCAACATTTAAACTTTTTATCGACAATATATAAATTTGAATTAGATTCTTTTATTTTATAGTTGATATATTTTAACTTTATATTTATTACTATAATTTTGTAATGATTTAATCATAGAAAAACATAATGCTATTTTTTTCATATTACTTTTATAGAATAGTTAAATTTCAAATCTAAAATAATAAAATACTTTTATTAAAATAATATTTTTACAATTATATATATATATATATATATATATATATATATATATATATATATATATATATATATATATATATATATATATATATATATTATATAAACATTTCGTGTTATCGATTAGCAATTTATATAATTGTTATATTTTCAATTCAACAATTATTTTCAATAAATTATCATAGTTTTAAATAATTCCGCGAAATTTTATACGCAGTTATAATTCGAGCTAAAACGAATTTTACTTTCAAAATATACTATATAAATGTATAACGTTTGGCATATATTTCAACGATTTAAAAAACTGTATGGTGTAAAAATTATTATAAAAACATTTAATATATAATACAAAAGTTTGTGATATGACTAAAATATTATTAACTATGTAAATCAAAAATAATTATATAATTTTATTCAAGGTGTATTATAACGAAAAAGAAAGGAATAAAAAAGGAACGAGTTAATTTTTCATTTTTATTTCTATCACGCAGAACAATAAAAACAGACTTCAATTAGGTGATTTCATCGGATATAACGTTTTATTATAGAAACTGGCGTATTTCGTTCGAATACTTAATCCGACTTTGAAGTTATTACATATCTAAATTCGCCGTTTTTCGTTGCTTTCATTAAGAATATATATATATAAACATTTTTAAATATTAAACACACGAAATGAAGAGATTTATTATGAAACATGCTTTTCGCTTTATGGACGAGAAAATAAGATTAAATTTGTTTGCAGCAAAAAACAAAAATAAAATAAAATATATACGAGCATCGTCAGAGTGTTCATTATGAGCGCTTTGACCTGTTATTATTTCACTATTGCTTGTTTTAACATCGCTGCTGAAAAATATATCAGCAAAACCGAAAATATTTTCATAATTTTAAAATTTTGCTACATCATATTTTATGCGAAAAAAAAAATTCTTCCGTTGAAACGTGTACAACATAATGAAAAATTATATCGATGATAATGTTAACTACTATTATAAATACCATATAATTATATGAAAAATTATAATAAATATGAAATATATATATATATATATATATATATATATATATATATATATATATATATATGCATATAATGTGAATTATACGATTTCAACATTAAGAGATCGTTTACATTAACGATTAAAACGAACTCGGTTGCGACGTAGTTAAGGGTTAATTACATATCTCCCGCAAATTCTCATTTTTAACCCTCGCGCTGTTGTGTAGATTATTAACGGTCCAATATCATGTCTACGGCCAACGCGGTCACAAAGTTAACGTTCACCGTATGTAATATGTGTAATTTTATTTTTGCTCCATAAACTAGTATATATATATATATATATATATATATATATATATATATATATAAATATGTGTGTGTGTGTGTGTGTGCACTCTTTTCATGTTTCAAGTCCATATAAAATGTGTTAAAGTCGTTTCATAATTAAGAAAATTGTATTAAATATAGAGTTATTATTTTTGAATTGAACTTGAAATTGTATGAATATTAGATTATTAAAAGTGTTTAAAAATAATATTTTGAAGCATAATTTTATCAATGGTAAATATAATTAGTTTTATTTTTCACATCCTAATTTTTTCTTTTATATAAAATAAAATAGAATAACATTTTTATCGAACAATTAAAATATATTGTATTAAATCAAAAAAAAATAAGATTTATATATGAAATTAATATTTAAATTCCTGTAAATAAATGTGAAGATTAATTGAAATATATAAACATTCAATTGTATTTATATAGTATAAATAATATTTATATTTTTTTATTTTATTTGAATAATTGAAATTATTTTATATTGAAAAAATATTCATATGTCTGTCGATGAAAAAAGCTCTAGTATTTCTTTAATCTCCAAAGCGTTTTTAAAATGCATTGCGGTCATAACACAAGGAATTTGATGAATACGAGGTCAGATAAAAGCATTTAATATTTTAAATATACAATATTTTTGAATCATTCCATGTATCGTAATAAAGTATTAAAATATAAATAATGTATTATCGTTATTTATAAATTATATTACATATTCATTTTTACTCTATCTATTATCAAAATATTTATTTTAATATCGACAGTCTAATGTTTTTTACCCACGCGAAACTATAATGCAATCATTTTTTTAATATATTTTTAAACATTTAATGAAAATAGTACATCGAATCGTCTACTTTAAGATTGGTCCATTTTTTTTCATGATGATATTATTATATATATTTATATATAACAAATATTTTTTTATAATGGTAAGAAAAACAAAAGAATAATATATTTAAAAAAATCAATTATTCATTATTTTAATTCTTTTGAATAGATATTTTCTTTTTTAAAATATATTGCTTTAAATAAGTTTTTTTATAATAATTTAAATGTTTAATACATGGTAATTGTATTTTATATTTCAAATTCATCTCTTCTTTATATAAAAATATAAAATAAAATGTTTAAAATATCAGTCTATATAAAAGAAAATGAAATTAAATTTAAATAATTTCTTTTATATATAAAATGTTCTACATATATGTGAAAATGTTATATTTGAAGTAAAAATTTAAATAATAAGATTAATTTTCTATATTGTTTAATTTATTTATATCATTCAAATATATTTATTACGTCACATAAAGATGTCAATTTTTTTTTCTAATTTTTATATCAGAATACAACAAATTCATATATTCAAAATCTCATTTATATATAAGCAGAATATTTTTTATATATATATTTTTTCCGTTACTTTAAATCAAAGTTCTTTTTTAAAAAATAATACGAAGAGTCGTTGACTTAAAAAAGTTCAAATAATGTACGGCGATGCAATATTCTAGAAACTTTACACACGTGTTTATGAAGTAAAGCTCATACACAAATAATAATATAATACATAAAATGTATTATATTAGCGTTTATAATCGTACAGGGAATAGTGGATTGCGATGAACGAACGAGAGATTATTTCAACTTTCAACCCGCTTCCGGTTCGCATTAAGTAATTGCGCACATGAGTGCGGATTTCACACCACTTTTCATACTTATATATATATATATATATATATATATATATAGTGTTTGCCAAATGTCAACATAGCCTCTTAAAACTCCGTTTTTATTACTGTCGTAATTCGTAGCTCGCGTGAGAAACCCTGTATATAATATATATATATATATATATATATATATATATATATATATATATATACTAAACCCTTTAGTTTTCAATCGACGGTTCGCAGTCAAATGTCTGCTTAAAATTTTCAAATTTCGATTTGTAAAGATTTTTTTTAATATATGATTATTTTATCAAAATCTGTTATTATTATAAAATGGTGATGAACATATTCACTAGTGCTCTTTGGTTTAAAATAAATCCATGTAAATATTGTAATATGTTGTTAATGATATTATATTTAATCAAATTATTAATATTTTACATAAAGATATTTATTATAATTATTTTTATTAAATAATTAAATAATACTTCATTATAACAAATTAATTATTAATAGATATTTTTTATCTCCTTTTATAGTCATATTGTAGATTTACTCTTTTTACAATTTATCATATAATATTGATTAAATTATTAAAAATCATATATTTAATTTATTTTAAAATTGTAATATAAATATATAAAAACTAATTAAATTTTTACAATAACGATAGTTTGAAATTAATAAAAATATTTGATTTTATATAGGTGCGTGTTATAAAAAGCACATAACATTATAAATATTGGTAAAATTTAATTTAAAATCAATACGAAATAAAAATAATTATTCTGAATTTGCCTACTTTGAAGTGTGGTAGCAAAAAATATTTTATATGCAAATCGATCGGTCTAAACTTCAAAACGAAATCAATCGATAGCATCTTTTCATATAAGCGAAAGAATTTTACATCATCTTTTCTACTTTTTTTTCTTCATATAATCGCACTTTGTTCGTTCATGAATATTTCATGAGTATCGACACCGTAGTAATACACGTGCATGAAAATTCTTTTGTTCCACCACGGTGAAAGTTTTTAATTTGCATTTCCGACTACGCGATGGACTTTTCCGGACCGATGGAAATTACCGGCGTTTCCGCATTATTTTTGTTCACGTCGCATATAATATTCGAAACGTCGTTTTATAATGTTAAAACGGACCACATCGTACACTTTATATACGATACGTAAAATGATGTCAGGCGTACGGACGATAGTTTTCATTTGCGACCAAAATTTTCCGACGCGGAAAGTTCACGAAAATTTCCCGAATGTTTTCATCCGTGTTAATCGTTATTATCAAAAAGCTTTCGCACAATTAAAATTCCTAAAGTGCGACAATTGCACGTTTGGTTTCATTCCTTTATCATCATGAATATCTAATATAATATTCAAGTATTTTTATTTATTAATGACTTTTTATATACTGTCTTACATATATGTATAAATTGAGTTTATTTATATATATTTGTGTGATTTTCTGTATGAAAAGAAAAATAGTTCTTTTTCAATAGTTTGTTTACATATAAACGAAAATAGTGTATCCAAAAATTGCACTTTGGGGCACAATTTCCCTTGAGTAGTAAACCTTCATGTGTATGTATTCACTTGATTTGAATTCGATTTTCACTAACTCACATATATAACATATAAAATATTTTATAAAGAAATGACATCTTAATTAAATATAAAAATGTAATATTTTTTTGTTTGTATTATATGATAATTGGTTAAATCATGTCTATTATGTAATTTGACGTACTTACATCAAATTATTGAAGACGTAAATATTTGTATATATAATTTAAATAAAATTATATGTAATTATAATTTTATTTCAAATACTTCAGGAAAATAATGATATATAAATGTGGGACGTTGAATAAGTCGACCTCGTAAAACAAAATTGCGCACAAAACTCGAAAAAAGTTCTTAAATACACTTATTCGTATATTTTTTTTAATATTGTATTAAATTGATAATATAAATATTCATATTATTCAGACGATTAAAATTTCCATAATATCAATAATTGAGCTAATTATGATATTTCCATGAAAATCTTTATTTATCGTATGACGTTTCGCATTAACCGGAAATACAGCTAAGCTTCGCATTCAGCTTTCCCCTGGTTTTAATTGGCGTCGCATATGGAAACTGCCGGATTTATGTAAATTAATTACGTCACGTTATTATAAATATATATACATAATTACAAAGGTTCAATTTATATAATATTTTTATGTTTTATAAAATTAAGATAATTTATATATATATATATATTTACAATAGTTGATTTTGTACTTTATAATTTTATACGATTTTCACACTATAAAAAATTTGATCTCGTCTACAAAAATACTAAGAACGCGCAGACAGAAATAATTAAAGTAATCCATACGGGAATTGTTGAGTCGATATCGTGTAGAAAAGGTCGTTAACGTCTGACAACGTGGAGAATATTGACGTTTCGAACCGCCCTACCGTCGTTTCATTTATTATTATTTTTTTTCTTCAAAAAAAAAAAAAAAAAAAAGCTAAAGGACAAGAGTGGTTTGAGGTCCAACGAATGCTTAGAATGAAAACATCATAGCGTAAAGTAACACTATAACTCTTGCTTTGGTTGCTTTGTTTGCTAAAGTTTCGCGGGGCTAATTTATAAACGCGTTTTATGTGCTTTCGCGAGTTTTAATGTCTTGTCGTTGGATTTTAGTGCGGCTTCCTGACGCTGACGATGGGACTTTAATTTCAAATTATCGCCGTCGTTTCCAACACCGCAAGGTAAAAACTTGTCTATTAATAAATGAATTTAATACACGAATTAAAATTTATTCGTCTCGTTTAGTTAATTTACGCCCGACGCTCTCTTAAATACTGTGTAATGTTTGTTTATCCGGCGAATTTGCCGCCGAAAACGATCTATCCACTTATTATTATTATATTAATACGATCTGTTTTACGACGGTGTCGTCTTTTGCGCCCTAATCTAATCTTAATTTATCTCTTTATATGATAATTGCGATTAAACCTTATCTAAACCATCCGTTTGATCGATATTCTTAACACTTAATTGCTTTTTATACGTAATAATGAATTTAAATTAAAATAAATAAATTATATTTACAATTTCGCAAAACCTCAAATATAAAAGTATATGTATTATCATATAGAACTTTTGAATGTTTGAATATGATGATTATAAATATAAGCGAACGTAAAACTTTAAAAATTCTTATGAATGATAGTAGATTTCCCAAATGCATTCTTGTATAATTTTACGCTAGTTTTATATAAAGTTTCTTCGACTTTTATAGTTTTCTTATATAGTATATAACATATATGCTTTCAAAAAAATATTTACCTGTTCTTTATAAGAGTGCTGTATGAAATAAAGTTTTATATTCGGATTTCAAATATTCATATATCTTATAAAACTATAGAAACTAATTGAAATATATGAAATTTTCATATTAATCACCATTCCAAATGTATAGTATCGATTGAATCTTATTAAAAATGCATTGAATACAGACAGAGTCAATTTTTTTTCAAGAGGCTATAGGTCAAGAGGATTAAAAATGAATATTTTATTTACATTCGAAATAAAGTTGGACCGCAGTCAAAACACCTGCTCGTCCTGAAATAAAAATTGACGTATAAATGACGAGTTTACGATACGAAATATAACTTTATGAATCTCGATAAAATATTTATATTTACCGCAAAAAGTCTATATAAACCTTTATGCAAACGTTCGTATATACGGATTTATTTGAAAAAAAAATTTTTTTCATAAAAATATAAGTTTTTTATAAGTGGAATATTTTAAATATGAATTTATAATATTTAATACTGATATATCAGTATTGAAAAGTACGAATAAACCTCAATTAAATCTGTATTATGAACGTTTCCAACTTGATGTTTTTCAATATTTCATTATATCGTAAAAAAATCATATGAAAATGAAAATACTTATGAAATAAAATTATTTTAAGAACACAAAAATGCGAATTTTGCAAATATTCGTCACATTTTGCGTAGGAGACAAAACGTGCGTATGAAATCCGTGTATGTAAAATAAACGACTGCAGATTTTTTAAATAATTATTTATTTTATATATAATTTATATTATTGTAATTTTATTAATAATCTCAATAAAAAGTGATCAACTATTATGTAAAAAAAAATACAACTTATTTTCTTCTAATCGCAATCTTTCCGTTTTCATGCCTGCGTTCACAGAGCTTTACGCGAATAAAAAGTCCACCTTTAAAACAAGTCCGCTTTAGCAATTGCTTTTCAACGAGCGGAAAAATAGAAAAGATCGCACTAAGACAAATAATCGAGCTTTGTGAACGCCGGAACAAAAAAAAGGAGAAAGCGGCGGAAAAAGGAATGCGGGAAAAGCGCAAAAGGAAAATGGGGAGGAAAAGTAAGATCGCGGAAAACCGCGTGGATAAACTCATTAGTAGCAACAAAAACAAAAAAAAAACAGTCCCATTTGAAACAACGATGTTATAAAAATAATGACTCTATTTGTATTTTTTTTTTTTGATTTTTATCGTCGAATAAATTTATGGAAAGCGATTAATATTACGAACTTTATGATCCGTTAATTCTATAATTAAAAATTAACCTTATTATATTGATATATATGATTTTTGTTATATGGATTTTACAAAAAATGTTTTTTTTATATCAATATTTGTTAAAAACAAATATTTAAATTATGATATATCTTAACATTTAACATTTTTAATACAAAATTTATCTATATAAATTATTATTAAAAATGTCAATGTCAAAGAAGGTTGTATCAATATCTAGTGATATTAATAAATTCGATATATTCAATGAACAATTATAATTCACAAGTATCGCAAGCGTAATTCATAACGTGAGAATTATTATATTACGTGATATGTTCACGCGTGAATCACGTAAAGCTCGCCATTAATTATGCCGCGAAACGCGAGAATGAAAAATGTTCAACGTAAACGTGAAGGTGAAAAAGTTTTTACCTGCTTACTCTCTTTTTTTTCTACCCCTACACTCTCCGCCACTGCGCTAACCCCTTGTAAACATGCCGATTTTTTTTATATTATATATATATATATATATATATATATATATATATATATATATATATATTATTTTATCAAAAGCGAGACTCGTAAAAGTTAAACGCGAAACATTTTACACTTGCTTTCCTATTTATTTATGATATATATATATATATATATATATATATATATATATATATATATATATATATATATATATAATAAATCTACGAAATCAAAAAAATAATATATTTTTATTTAAAAATAAAATATACACAATTAAAACGTTTTAATATTATACAATAAATTTTAAACGTTAATATAAAATCGTTAACTTCTAAAATTTCTTATAGAAAATATATAATGCAATTTATATTATAAATATTTTTAATTTAATAACCGTTTTAACGATAGGATTATTATTGAATTTTTAATGAAAATAAAATAGTCTTATTGTTAGTGATATTATAATTTAATACCGATTCATTTTATTTTGATCTTTTAAACTACAATGTAATACAATTAATATAACATCATAATATACATAATTTTCCGACTTTTATATATAACCTTTATTTTTTATTTCATATTCATAAATTTCAAATTTTATACTATATATACATATTATAATAAATTGATATTTTTTTTTTGTAATTTTTATCGATATATTCTCCAAACTTTTTAACATATTTAATATATTGTGCACAGTAAATGGTTAGCTTTACAAGTTTTCACGACTCACGAATCGTACCTTTTTTTTTTCTTCAAATACGCCTTTCTTTCTATTCATGCGAATATCTCAAGGGAGTCCAAAACACAAGTCTACTACGACCAATATTAAAATTTAGAAAGACAATAAATATCACTCTTTTTTTTTCACTCTCGTCTTAAAATATGCGAAAGACCATAAATTCATATACGCGGTTCACTTGCGTAAAAGTCTTCTTCGTTTTAAGATACTCTCTTCTTTTTTTTTTTAAATACGTAATACGCGGTATTTGGCCCTTTTTTATTATTTACGTCAAAAGCGGCTTTACGTCCCAACTGAGAAATGAATTTAAAATTATTGTCGTTGTTCGCTATTCGCATATTTTCTCTCGTCGGTTTATTTGTGCCGTTCATAATATAATGTATATTGAATTAAATAACATTCATTGTAGTGAGCCACGACTCTTTAAGTATGAAACATAATCAATTATGTAATAATTCAATTATCTCTATTGTAATTTTAATGTTTCATCAAGAAAATTTTAAAATACTGCGAATAAAATAAAAATATATATAACGTTTTTTATTTTTTTAATTCTTTTGAATGATTCTGAATATTTAAAAAATCAGCACAATGATGAAAAATTGAGGCAATTTTGAATTTATAAATCAAAAATTATTCAAAAACAATTATAAGATCTAATTTATCAAAAATCGTATTTCCTTGATTTATTGAAAAAACATAACCACCATTCTGAAAATTTTTGCTTTTAAGCTATTTCTATAAACCTGAATACGGGCTGAAATACAATCGACCATTTTTAAAAACGAATTAGACTTGTCGCCGTTCCGAAAGTCCGAATAGAAATATCGAATCTACATCGAAAGCTTTCAAAAGAACATTAACCCACATTCGTTTTAAAGACGTTCGGCTCGCTTTCGTCTGATTAAGCAACTACACGAGCTTTCTTTATTAAAGACTTTGTCCGCAACGTTTCTCTTTTTCACTCTTTCCGACTTCGGCTCACTCTTTTCTTATTTAGACCGTATTTTCGGACCGGCGATCTCTATTTGAATAATTTATTATGGTCCTTAGTCGGTAGTCTGAAGAAATTCAACCGAATAAATTGCGACACAGCAAACCGGATTAAGAATAAAATAATCCGCAAGAGAAAACAAATCATCCTCGTGTACGGCAAGAAAAAAAAAAGTAATTTATTTAAATACGGCAGACTTCCGACTTTTGACCCAATTGGTTCCGCAACAACTTTGCTTCCCTCATTTATTTATTACCCGATTTCGAATAAACGTAACTCGAAAACACGAACGAGTGTTTTTTTTTTTTACTAATTATTATAACGAAGAAATTAACTATTATTATTATTATATAATATGCAAATTTTAAATATCGTCATAATATCATATTTTTATTTTTTTATATAATATAATAAATCAATATAAAATTTTGTTTAGACTAAATAAATGAGGTTTCCATGTTGTAAAAATATAAATATTATAATTATAATCGTGATAACAAGTTAATAGGAATTTAGATTTAGATATAAAATAAACTCAATTTCGTATTTCTATTTTTTTTTTGTAGCAAACTCTACAATTAATTTGAATTTTTTGACAAACCATTCATTATAATGAATTTCATATAAAAGAATATTTTTAATTTTTTATCTTTATATAAGTTTATTTAAATTATTTTTGTATTGATTTAATCTTTTATAATATATGATTTTATTTTATATAGAAAACACTTTTATTTCTTTTTATTATACATTTATATATTCATAAATTCAAACTGATAATGAAAAAATGTGATCATTTATTAATTTATATATATATATATATATATATATATATATATATATATATATATATATATATATATATAAATATATATATATATATATATATATATATATATATATATATATATATAATATATATCTGTTAAGCATTTTTATAACGTTTTTTAAAATGAATAATTCTGACTTGGATTCAACTTTAAGTTCTTTATAAAAATATTATAATGAAAAGACGAAAAAATGAAGATTTAAATATATATATAATATATATATATATATATATATATATATATATATATATATATATATATATATATATATATATATATATATAATATTAAACGCGTCACAAAAAGCCACAGAGTGCATAAAATACGAAAATATCTGAAAAATAAAACGTAACAACGTATATAAGTCAATAAAATTTATTGCACATTGTTTATATGGAATTATTTTATTTCATATTTATTATACATACGCGCATATAAGGAACGGCGAAATTATTATTTATATCACTTTTTGACATTTATGTATCCACCTAAAAGTCGTAACCGAAGGTTGTAAAAAAAACATCAGGAAAAGCTTTTGATGATTTTATTTTATCGCATAATGACATGATTGTTATACGAACAAAAAAGTATCAATAACGATAATATTCCGATTTAAATATACCACTTAGAAATTTATATGATTTTAAATATACAAATTAGTTCTAAGAAATGTTTTATATCTCCAAAAGATGAATTTTCTTTGATGTTATAATATAATGATCGGTAATATTTTTATATTCAATACATTTGATAATAAATATATTTTTAATAATAAATATGTTTTTGATTTCGTTTTGTGTTGCGTTATATATTTTTAAAATATTTTGCAACATCAATTTTACATGCCATTTTTCGTGTCAAATTTAATCTAATATTAAAAATAATGACGAACCCTTACTTTTTTTTCCTTCGAATAAGGCCTTTCATAAAAACGATTTTATTCCTTGGGGAGATATATGCTTCCCGTTGAAAAGCACTAGTTTAGGATTTTCTTGATTTTTTTATTCACACGACTTATATGAATGTGTAAAATTATATTAAACTCTAAAATACGCAGACATTGATGTCATAAAAATTCGGAATCGTAAATATTTTATCGATTATTTAACTATTATATTGGCGTAAGAATCAATAATGTAACATTGAAAATATAAATATATGTTAGAACCGTTTGTGTAAACGGTAAATTAAAAAAAAATTCTAACTTATACGGATAAACGTTTTAAATTACATGTTTCATATATATAATTTACAACTTATGATATATGTATTATATATAATATTTGGACAACTGTTTTATTGCACGCGCGTGTTTAAAACACGTATCGTTATTAAAAACTGAATTACAAATGTTTATCGATTATCAATAAAAATTAAATTAAGTAATGTTATATTTTATATTTGATATATATATAATTTTTATTTAATTAAGAATTTATTCCTTGTTAAATGGAGAATGATAATGATTTATGAATTTCTAAATTATTAATAATATTTATGTAATGATATCCGATAAAAATTTTGAATGACGAATATTTTCTTCAATGTATAATAAATGATTTTTGTATACATTTTAAGGACGTTCACTGTTTTAATAATTAATAATCCTTATTAAACATTCTATGGTAGAAAATAAAATATTTTTATAGCACTGCGTGACTGCGTAAAATTTTGCTCAAAGATATACTTAAGGGATTGAAAAAACTTCTTAAATATACGTCTAAAAATATGTTATATGTACTATATTTATTTTAATAATAATAAAAACATTAAATCATACTGTATTTAATGCAGATAATTGTTTATAAACTTTTTAAACGATTTTTTTTTGATAACAAAATTCATATAATATATTATTTGCTGTTACTTTTTTCTTTATATAATATTATGCAAAATGATATGAACTTCTTGGAAAAAATTTAAAAGTTGAACGAAGAGCTGACCCGATAAAAATAAATTAGTGCAAAGTATATTGAATAAAAAAAATGAAATAGTTTTTGTCTGAAACTTTTACATTTAAATTTGAAACCCCATTTTTTACTAAATCAATTTCCACACGGATTTGAATTTTTTATATCTTATGAATAGTTCTGAAAATAAAATAGAGTAAAATCCACAAAAACCGGAACTTTTAAAACCGATTTTATTTTCAATATCTCGTAGATTTTCTGGTTTCAATCGTATTGTTTTATTTAAAGCAATATCAAAAATACACTGTAGTATTTAAAAATTGCACGGTGAGAACTATTACACTATATTTATTTATTTTTAATAATTTTAATCATTTTTCATATATAATTTCATTATTTATTTATTTATATTTCTATTAAATATAAAATAAAATATAAACAACGTTCATTATTATATCAATTTAATTTCTAAAAGATCACGAGAAAACTATCGTAGGTGTTAAAATAATAATTTTAAGTACTTTTATTTGAGTCGTATATTGAATGCTACTAGAAATATATATATATATATATATATATATATATATATATATATATATATATATATATATATATATATATATATATATATATATACGGGCGTATATATATATATATATACGCCCACAATCACTTTCCAGACATACATTAATATAGCGAAAATGATAAAGGAACCCCCACTTAAATTTATAAATAAATATTATATATAATGAAAATAGATAACAATTTTTTTTAATAAGAAATCCTCTAAAGCCGATAAAATACTTTGAAATATTTAATCTTCAACTCGAATGAACTGTAAATTGATGAGAATGAAAAAATATAAGTAATACTTATCTGATTACTATATTGAGTACTTATTATTGTTATTTAACATTTTTGAAATATGAAAAATAAACGTAAAGATTGTTTTTTTTTTAATTTACATAGTCATAATTTCAGTTTTTATAAAATTAATACACTCTATTATAATTATTATTAAATTAATATTCAATAAAACATTGTTTCATAGTCTTGTATCGATTTTAAATAATATATATTACATATAATTTTCTTCATAACATCCAGTTCTCTATTAAAAAAAAATAAATTTGATTCAAAATGAATAAGAAGCAAACTTTTAAAAGTCATAAATTACAAACTCATAAATCGATTATACTAATATTTATGTCAATAGTCAACTATCTCAAATAATATTTTAAATTGGATAAAAGATATTATACAAAAGTAGTTCATCATTTGAGAACTTTTACGAATTTCCAACTCGTTCAATAATTTCCAATGGTTACATTAATATTAATTCTTATGCAGATATTTCAATTCCGTTATTCTGTTTGTTTGATTATCCAATTTCGCTAATATTTAATTAAGATTCAATTTCATTGATGCACTCTATAATCCATTGATTCTAAATCCTAGCAATATACTATAATTTTATTTTATATCACTGATTGTTGACTGACAGTATATAGATTTCAAAATTTAAATATATTACATAATATTATAAAATATTCTGAACTGAATATACAATATAATAATAACTCTTAAAAATACGTGTAAAAAAATACGAGTGACCACTTTGAAATAATAACAATACCAGAGACTTTCAGAGAAAAAAAAAATTTTTTACACGCACATGAATATTTAACAAATCGCCCGTCGTGCGTAAATTTTATTTATACAAATATATTCAGAATTTTTCATATTACATTTTATTATTTTCTCTACAAAAAACACGATAAGTGGACTTATTGGAAGTATTATTATAGTTATGCATAAATTAAATACTCTTTATCGGTATTACCGGTAATAAAAATATATTTTATTACCTTCGCACGTTATAGAGATAAGACTACAATATAACTTTTTTTCTGAATTGTGCTGAAATAATCTGAAAAAGAATCTATTAAATATTATATATATATATATATATATATATATATATTGTTTTTGAAAATATGAAAATTAAATCATTATTATCGAATGATTAGTCATTTTTGTATGTATTAGATTTTTTTGATATATAAATATATTATAACTAAAATATACCTTACATATATATTTATATTTCTTTTAAGTATCATCCAAATATTTTTATGGTAAAATACAAATATTTAGATAATATATTAGTTATCAGAAAAACAAGTTTTAATATAAATATTTATAAAAATCTAATAAAAGCGTATTCGTTTCTCTAGAAACCGTGACAAGTATTGATTTCTTTTATAACATTTCAAATAAATAACTGAACTTAGTTTAATTTTTGTAATTGAAAATTATAATCCATTATTATCTGTGGTGTCAATGATTTTTAATTTATTCTTTCATAGTCGAATCACAGCTTTCTGTTATATTTTTACTTTACAAATTAATGAATATGTCAATAATTCTTATATTTAAATGAATTTTTTTATATTTTAAAATAATAATTGACTTTTTTAATATAGCAATCTTGTGATTAAAAAAAACTTCAGCAGACCTGATCGATTTGTCATCATTATTATTGTTATTATTTTTTTAATACTGACATACAATTTGTAATTGTCATTGTTATTGTGCCGCATATATCATGTGTTGGCGTTGCAAATTTTATTTATTTCCATGCCTGCCTGTCATGGTGTCCCAATAAATAAATATTTTCATGTCACGTTATATAGTTACGTCATCGCAAATGACACCAAAACAATAGTCCTTTTCATAAAATCCCACTGCCAATCATTGTGAACAATCCATCCATGACATACCAACTTCCCATCTCGCTCCCACTTGACTGATCTCGTTGAAAATATCGCCCGTATACGCTACAACTGTTGCATTTTTGTAACTCAAAATACAGCATATATTATTTATTGACAATAATTGTAACAGATTATAATCTATATCAATTATAGCACCATTTCATAAATTGGTACATTTGTATTATAATCAATATACATTTTTTATTAATATGTATAAATATCATTATTTACAGCCTATATACTGTCAACTACTGAACGAAAGCCTTTTCAAATTTCTTCTATTCGTGTCTACCTCGGTTCATTTACCTACTTCGTATATGCGGTCTACTTTTATACTCACGAGGATATCAAAACACACCACTTTCGTCCATCTTCCGTCACTTCTCATAGCTACGTGTTCAGCCCATTGCCATTTCAACTTTTTAACTCTTGTTTTTTTTTCTTAATTATGTATTTCTCGTTCTATATCTTCTGATAAGTAAAATAGATATTTATATGTTGTATCTCACGATTTTCAAAACTTTCTCTCCAATAGAACATTCCGAAAATTCGGAAATTTTAAACGAAACATTTATATTATTGTTATATCAGAAAATTTTTGCTAAATATTTGTTTTTATTTAAAAAAACAAATATTATTTAATAAATATTTTAAAAACAACTATTTATTTAATAAATATTTTCAAAAATAAAATTACAATATTATATAAATAAATAATAGCATTGTATAAAATCTTTCTAAGTTGTTCCAATACACTTATTAAACTTTAAATGAACACCAGCGTTTCGCTAAATATAGTTTAAGAAACTTTACCTTATCTCATTTAAAAACGTCGACTTTTTTTAATTTTAAATTAGTTCAAAAACAATATCAATTTAATACAAATTCCATCAAAATTATAAATAATTCTATAATACAAAAAAGGGAAATATTTACACGGTCAACCAAAACACATAACATGTCCGATTATTATTCCTATCTTATAATTTTGGTAATTGGTAAAAATAAACCGATTCACGTCGTACACCCGTATCGATTGTGTATGGGATACACTGTGTAATCACGTCAACAATTCCCCCACCAAAAAAATAAAAAATAAAAAAATAAAGTTTAACGGGAATGAACAACGCAGCGTTGCGACTGCCAACTGTTTATCGTGCGATACACACGACTAGTACCGATGCGGCCGTTATGCGTGTTAGTTTTCGCTATCGTCTCTCTTTATCGCGATAAATAATTTATTCATTTTATTTATTGTATAATAAATAAATATATAGAACTGTATCTATCGTGTGTATGCGGCTTAAATAAAAAAATAATAATATTTCAATAGCGAACGATCATGGGGCATACGAGTCGACCATTATCGACCGCGAACAGAACTAGTCGTCCCCTCTGTGTTTATTGTTTATGTACGGCGTTATCCTGTTTTTGAAAGTGTTTTTTTTTTCTGTATTATTATTTATTTATTTATTTATTATTGATCGTGTTTGTTGTGCGTCATGCGACTTTTGCATCCAGCCTACGAGTTAGTCATCCTGTATTTTATTTTATTTTTTGTTTTGTTTTGCTTCTATTTTTTTTTCAACCGCGTCGGACACGTTTTTTATGCATGTGTGTGTGGTACATGTTTGTTTGTTTGTTGTTTGTGCACTTTTCACGTTGAACAAATCCTATATTTGCAAATTATTTATTTGTATTATGGCAACCTAATGATTATATATATATATATATATATATATATATATATATATATATATATATATATATATATATATATATATATATTAGTAAAATTTTTGGTCGAATATATGAATTTTATGATCTACCATATCGAAATGACATTTGCCGCAGCATATAAATGCTACACACGGTTAATATAAAACTTTTTTTATACAATAATTTTGACAAAAATATTTAGTCAAAGCTTACGCTTTATATGTTCGTATATATAATATATAGTAAAATTTTGAGGTTTTTAACAAATCAATTAATTAATTAATGTTTAGAAAAATAAAATCAATAATAATTGTATAATGACAACATAGTTTAAATATTTTGACGTTGAAAGTAGTATATTCCATACTGCTTTAAATGATTAAAATCGCTTTATTATCGTTAAATTGATTTAAAATTAATAACGTGTTGTATAAAAGTCACATTTAAAAAAAAGAGAACATTTTTTTTCACATCGTTTGAGGTTATGTTCAAACTTGCTAATGTTATGACCGGCGTGTCGTTTTGACGTTTGCTTGTCGCGCGCTGTTTCATTTTGTATTTTTCGTTATTTCGTGCCGGATTTCGCAATTTTACACACGTTATTTTTGCACTTTTCGTTTTGTTAATTTCCGCGTTGAAACTATTTGCATCCATGTCGATTGTTCTTTTTTACTATTATTATTTTTGTTACACTCGCGTTTTAAACAGTGACAGAGACGCCATTTTACCAGCGATTTAAAACATTTTTTTTTTCAATTTTTTATAGCTATATTAGAAATTACGTTGAATTCACCAATATATTTTTGATGATATAAGAGAATAAACTTTTATCTCAAACGGATCTATGTCTATTTATTACACTTATTTTTATAAATATTTCAATGAAATAAAACTATTTATTTAAAAATAATTTTAGTCTTTTATGATAATATCCGGTAGTCGAAAATTAATATTATAATTTTTCTTACATGCTGATATAAATACGATACGATAATTTGATTAATTTTAATTCCTTTCTCCCCTCCATACGTTTAATCTTATCAGTAATGTGAGTTCAGCTTTGTATATATTTATTCATAGTTATGGTAGTTGCGAATACCAAACTGGTATTTAATAGAAAAATTTACCTAACCTTGCATCATAATAGGTATCGCGATTTCTTATTTGATATTTGTTCTCGTTGTATGATTGACCTCAATTACAAATGTGTTATAGATCATTTTCAAAAATTATTGTGTATAATATATATATATATATATATATATATATATATATATATATATATATATATATATATATATATATATATATATATATATATATATATGAAACTTTTAAATTTAATCGTATGTTCGACATACAAAAATCTATGTATAATAAGTTTTTTTTATTGCTGATCAATATTTTTTCATTATATTCTAATTAAACATGGTGAAAATTAATTTCGTAAAATGTTTATATCCAAAATTTAGATTTTACATTTTAAGAATTAGGTAAATGAAATATAAAAGTAAATTACATAGAACGTCCGTAGAATATTTCATGAACTTTAATATACAAAATATTCCATTTCGGTAGGTTTTATGAAAAAATAATGTGCGTATTTTAAAAACAAACAATATGGATAATCTAAAAATATAATATTCTCTTCGTGTTAACCACAATATTTATTACATATATTTTTAGAATGATATATTATGTTTCATTCAATTATTAATGGTAACCATGATGATTTCCGATATATTCATAATTGTATTATTATATTAGTCATCGATAACGAAAAAGGTTTAACGATAACGAAATACATTCATTATCATATTATTATTATCGTTATTATAATTAATCGCATTTTTTTTATTTACTTGTCATAAAAATATGCCTTTTTTTTCTCTTTTATGATACATCTTAGAAATAATGCCAAGGATATGTAGCACTTTCGTATGGCCTTATTGATTGTAGATTCTTGTTTCTCTTTTGCAAAAAAAAAACGTGCATTGCCATTTGCTTTTATTTCATATGAATATTTGCTATTAATCATAAAATATTTTTTTTTTGTTAAAATATTAAATATGTATTCAAACACACCTAACATTAACAACTAACTTATTCTATTAAAAAAATATCTTTATAAAAGGTTCCTACTTTTTCCCCAATCTATATTTTAAAAATAAATAATTTTATTCTTGAATTTTGTTATTTTCAATGATTTTTATGTTATCATTAAATTAATACAATCATATCAATGGCATTATAAATATTAATAACTATTCCAGTTACATAAGCAATTTTGAAATATAATTTTTGTTCTGTTTCTCCATTAGGTCATTTAGAGTTTTTTTAATATTTGGTTTTCGTGTATAATTTCAAAGATTTTATCGTTAGAAATGTCTAATTTATACGAATTTTCCATTTCGAACATGTTAAATAATATTTTTTTAAACTATACTATTATATTTTAACGTTTGCTATACAGTTTCTTTTTCTATCAAATTTATTTTACAATGTTTCTTATTTATGATTGTGGTAATGAACAATAAAATATTATATATATATATATATATATATATATATATATATATATATATATATATATATATATATATATATATATATATATATATATATATATATATAATAAAGTATGAATTTGTAAAATCGTAGTCTTTTTGCTATGTTAAATTTGAACAAGTAGGTGCTGAATTCGCTACACATAAATTTGTTGGACTATTCATTTTTATGCCAAAATGTGACTTCATTTGTTTTCTTAATTATTTTAGAATGACATATGTTTTTGTTGTTTATCTATTTGTGTTTTAAAAATGACTTATGTCAACCTTGGAGAGGCAACTTCTATTATTTATAATGTAAAATGAATATTTAGTATTATTTTAGAATCAGATGTCGTTTATATGAAACAAAATGATTTCTTCTATTTAATCTAAAATTTAAATTTTATCTTTCAAAACAATTTAATACCAGATATTTATTTAATTTAATGTTAAAAAAAATATTTATTTCGTTTTTAGAATAATTTTCGTATTTTTCAATATCGCAATTATTCACATGGCGTAAAATTGCTCTAGATATTACAATTAATTCTGTCAATGCCATCGCAATTAATTTCAATGTGACCTCTTGACGAATACGTGAAATTTAACTTTCTCAAATGTGTATTTATCATAATATTCACTAATAAATACGTGACGCCATCGATTCAAATGTAGTCTAATTTGTTCCCGACGAGAGCGAAAAAAAAAATACGAAATGGATCGTTCAATTTGTTCATTTTGCACGCGAACTTTATTCGTTATTTTTCTCGATTATATATATTTTTTTCCATTTAATTTTTGAAACAGGGATGAAAACTGGCGGAAAAAATAATAAGCGGAAAAAATCTTTAACGAGCGTTTTTTCGCGCTTCTATTTTTAAGCAAAGCATTCTCTTCTAAAACATTTCATAACTTAGCTGATGCGTTTCATACATAAATCACGGCAAATATCCCAATCATAAATCGAGTATATAAACCCGAGGGTTTCATCTTCTATATATAGAGAAAGGTCAAGAAACTCAATCGCTACTCATTATCGAATTTCTTACGTATATTTTCCTTCCATATACGTGTTACAGGCAGTTTATTCAATTATTTTACATAATATATTATCGACAAGCTTTATGTGAATATTGATTGGCTTTCATCATTTTATTTGATAAAAACATGATTATAGTCGGTTTTTCCTTAACCTAATTTACTCATTAATTATATTATACTTAAGAAGTTTCTTTTTCTACGTTTTCAATTAAATTATTTAATCTATGATTATTATAATCCAATTAACGTTTATTGTTTATATTTTAAATAACATTTTTTTTATTTTTTGTACTAATTTTACACCAATTTTTTATTTTTATATTTTATACACTGAAGTTGCTATTATAATTTTTGTTTAGAAGTTAAACTTAATTCTGTTGCTAAAAATAATTTTTACCAGCTTCCACTACTAATAAATTTATGCTTATGAGCAACAATTTTGACAATTGCTCCTTGATTCATCATATAAATTATTCATTGATTGCACTTAGTTACACGATTTTTATTGAATTAAATTTAATAATTGTTTTTGAATATTTTTTGTCATTTAAATATAAAAATGTTTCCAGTTATATCATATATATTTTTTTATATAAAATGTCTTTATTTTATATGAAAACTTATACAATATATAATATAAATTTAAAGGATAAATACATTTTTTGTGTCTAAAATATTTAAATAATCATATAAAAATAGATAGTCAGAATCTTTATTTGGAACTATAAAAATCAATGCCATTTCGAATGGCACGCTCTTATCTGTGTTAAGATTAAATTTGCCAATAATATATGTGTGTATATTTTTCAGCATTATCGAGAAACAATTCTTGCATAACCAGCTATCTCGTTACACATAATAAATATGGCCGGTTTCGAACGATAACTTTTGCGCAATATCAAGTTCAAGAACATACACCGTTACAATTTCTTCTATACATTTCGTATTTTTTCTCTCATTTATTTTCAGAACTACCGAAGCGCATTATATCGCATTTTTAACATATATATATATATATATATATATATATATATATATATATATATATATATATATTTATATATATATATATATATATATATATTAACTTTATAATCGTGTAAAGTGGAAATGTCGAACATTATTACACACGCGCTAACGGCACGTTTGTGCGATGGGCGTTATTTTTATCTGAAAGCGTTGGCATAACATCATCGCGCTCATTACTTTGTTTTTTTTTATTGTTTACTTTTCATGTTTTTGCGTAATATTTAATAAATATATGTTTTTTCATATATGCCAGAATGTGTATGTGTGTGTGTGTGTGTTTGTATTATATAAATGATACTCTTTTCAGGAACATTTTGTAAATGTTTGATCAGCTCGTCTGGGTTGGCAAAGAGACGTTTTGCTGTCTGATTACCTCGTTTTACGACTAATTTGCACAATACCATCTGTTATTTTATATATGTATATTTCTAACACAATTTATAATGAAAATGTAACTTGCTATTGTCAGAATAGATTTTAATTTGAAAATCTTTTTTTTATTTGTAAATAAATTTAAGATTACTCATTTCGCAATGATTTGCGTTTATTCATTGGAAATTTTACAGAAGTATATTATATATATTTGTATCATTTTTTTTATTATCAACTCATTAAAACAGTATTATTTTTTTAATTACGGATACTTCTTAATACTTCATTTTGACCTATTGGGGATTTTAATCTCACCTTATGCAATAATCAAGTCGAAATATAACGAAAAAAAAAACAAAAGATACTATATCTTTGGAGAAAAGTGTGTCTCAGTTATTTGTAACATACTTTTTATATCAAAAAATAATCTTATGACATATTTTCCATTAGATCACAAAAGTATTTTTTATATGAACATATTCTAAAGAAATTTTACTGTCGTATTTAACGAGAGATTTTTTATTAATTTGTTTTTGGTTTCCTTTTAATAACGAAGTAGAATTGTTATCAGTAATAATAATAAAATAAATGGAAATACTTACAAACGTAAATTATAAAATCGTATTTAAATTTTGTCTCTGGAAATGAAAAATATGAAACGGAAATATAATTGATATTTTGAGAAAAGTAAAATGAAAAAAAAATAGATTTTGATTTTCATGAATATTTAAAAACGAATCGGTTTTCAAATGAAATGAATTAAATGGAAAAAATGAAGAAAAATATTTCGGAAGAAAAAACCGAATTCAATTTTTCTGATGGAATTTTGTCGATCGAGAGATGCAAAATATTCCCTGCAGATCCAAGTAATTATTATATATTAATTGTGTTACAATAAATAAATATAAAGAATCAAAAGTTTTTGAATTATTTTATGATATGTTAAAACGCAATTTACCACACAGTTTAATGCCGAATTTACCACCGTGCTGTATATTCTCACTTTTAATGGAATTGCATTTTTAAATGCGAAATAAACTAGACGAAGTTTTACAACGGCAAAGAATCCAATTTAACTGCGTTCTATTTGAAAATGTAAACGTAACAATGGAAACGGTGATTGCAAAGGCGTTAACTATGTTAATGTTACCCATCGAAAAGTGATTATAAAACTCGTACATACAGTACAGTCATAGATCGTTTATTTTAAACTAGGCAACTAACGTCTTTAAATCGAACACCGATACAAGTTTACGTGTCGTTTATTTTGTCGAATCGATTTACCAATTTCTATTTTAGATAAGATTTAAACCTAGCCAAGAATACTACAATTTATAATGAGACGGTGCCGTTAAGATAATACCCGCATTGTTATTCATCGTCACTTTGAATGCAACTAAACCGCTGATAATATGATAGTTTTGTCAGTGGAAGTTTCCTCCTCTTAAATTATATACGTGTACCATTTGTAATTACTACTAATATATAAACTGTATAATATATACTGAAGGTTCTGTAAGTTTCTCTTTTATTATTAATATTTCATATATCTTTTTATATTAAAATTTCGATAGGTAACTAACATTATTCAAGGAGTCTAACCTTTTGCACTTAAAGAGCATATACTATGATACCGGTTAGACGGCAAATACTATAATTTTTTTCGAGATTTATGTAGTTTAAAGTTACTATTACGTATATTTTAGTTTGATTTTGTTGAATTATTTGATTTCAAATTTATTGCTTTATTTTTAATCATTATATATATTTATCGCTAAACTAACTTATAAATTGCAATGAAAATTACGAATTTATTGTTATATTTTAAACCACAAATGTAAACAAAAATCATATTTTTCTCCGCTACTGTTGATAGAAAGCTGTATTCTTAGAAAGATGATTTTTTAAAGCTCTTTTACATCACCGATATAATAGCTGATATTTTGATTTCTTTTGTATGTATTACAATATATTTTTAATATGCATTCGAGAATTTTCATAACTCATGCAAAAATTGCCACTTTTTATCAAACAAACGTTTGCATATTTTCAATATTTAATAACACATTCTCAAACGCATGCGAAACAATTAAAAATCGACTCGATAATAAATAAAATGGTAACGTTTTCGGCGCGTTTATTTATTTTATCGCCACTTTAAAAAACTCGTGTAAATCCATATTGTTTTGATATCGCAATTAACATTACAAAGGGGGGAGGGGGCGGCGATTTGGACGTTCGCGTTCATTTCTAGCGCCGCCCTTATTATAAAGAGATATTCGATGCCCGATTATTCCGTTCACGGACCTTAATTTTTGCATAATTAAATATGTTACGCACAATGTGCGTATTTCTACTTCGCATAACGTTGACCCGATTTGATATTCAAGTCAGTCGACCGCGTTAGGATTTCCTTTATTCATATTTGAATACTGGACCCCGGTACGGCTTTTGCTTCCACTACATGCGGCCGTATTTTGTTTATATTTTCCTTTTATTTTTCCGGCCGTTTACGTTCGCTGTTTTATTTTATTTATAATATTTTGTTTTCATCGTCGATATATTTATCGTCATACGATATTTACACATGCTTATCGTCATTATAATGTACGCTTGCTTAATAATAAACATATACATTATAATAATTTTTAATTTAATAATCTTGAATTCTACCTGAAAATCTTCAATTTGATCATTATTTTATATAAATTATCGAAACGTTTCGTCAGATATATAATTTTGTACCATATTATTCATATTTTATAGTATACACAATTCTACATATATATTTTTTAACATTTAACCATTCAAACTTGAAGGTTTGAATAACATTTCGACAGTCGAACGTATGTGATGCGAAAAATTCGTAATTTTGTCCCTGTTGTTTGTTATTTGTATGTCCGCGTGTGTGTATTTATGTATTTTATTCTTTTTTTAGGACAAAACGGAGGGAAAAAATCAATAAACAACTCTATACGATCGTTGAAATTGAACTGAACATAGACCCAAAACCAATTAATTTGGATCGTATATCTGGAAATGGTCAAACATCTCTCCGTCCTTTTAGCCGTACGTCTGTTCGATTTTCCACTTTCGCATTTGTATATATTTTTTTTTAAATGATGCTGAAAACGGCGAATAAATGCGGGAAATTGAAAATGTGTCACGGAATTTGAAAATGGAAATGGATTTTTTTTCATATCTATTAAAATAGTAATTCAATGGTTATGCATAGTCAGTTTTTTATCGGCATCGATTTTTTACGTATATTTCTAAAACAAATTATTTAAATTAAATTGAAAATGATTGGAATTCCGTATTCTCACTTTTCTTTTTCTATTTGTCATTATTTTTTATATTATCGAAAATAAAATTTCTGTTATACATCATGTTCAGAAAAAAATATATTTCTGATTTAGTGAATATATATAAACACCGACAAAAATTTATCTTTCCTCTTCATTTTTTTATTTTTATATTATTAATATAATATTTTTTCATGTGTATTTTTTTTATAATATGAATAAATAATATTTTTTTTTGTCATAAAAATATTTATAAATTATATAATTAACACATTTTTAACTATCTCTTTTATTTCTGTTGGTAAACCACTGTTATTCCATTTAATAGTCGTAAAATAAATAAGTTTTTTAATTTATCACATTTAATTTTAAATTTTTTAAAACCGCATTTTCTACATCTACGAAGCACTTGTAAACCACGATATACCAGTTAAAAAACATTGTGTTAAGGTTGTATATTATACATTTTTAATATATCTAAATTAAAACTGTAATATGCAGAAATAATTTAAGAACATTAGTTTTAAACATTTTAAATCAAAAAAACAAAAATAATAAATAAACTATATTCTATACTATTATTTCCCATAAAGAAACTCTCGGTAAATTTTAATAATATCTTGAATTAAAAACATTATTTACACGAAAGCAGCAGTAGGAACGCGGATCCCGGGCGTATTTAAATTCTCGTTAAACGCGCTTTTTTTTTCTTCTTCGTTGAATAATAATACACCTAGAGCGCCTGCGAAATTTGTAGGAAAAGCTTTTCACATATAAAATAAAGTAATTGTTCCTTACGGTCACAATATACTCGCGTTTCGTTCTTTTTCTTCGAGCTTTATATACGGTTCCGTTATTATTTTGCATAACAACCATTTCGTTTATAAATTCTCTTTTTATTCGCAGTCTTAACGTTGCGTTAACGATATCGAAACGAAATAATTGATTTTCAATATTATCGTAATTGTATAGAAGATTATATGATATTATATATATATATATATATATATATATATATATATATATATATATGTTAGAAATATTTTGTGTTTAAAATCTGAACCGGTATCTCATCCGAAAATATTCAATTTGTCTATACGACGTTCGTTCGTGGATATCTCGTTTTAACATAAGCGATTTCGAATTAACCGCTTATGGTGGATGGAAATCGGGCGATGTTCGGGTTTATTTCGAAAAGGCTACGTTTTCAA
The DNA here is from genome assembly GCA_024500535.1 of Leptonema lineaticorne. Classification (NCBI taxonomy): domain Eukaryota; kingdom Metazoa; phylum Arthropoda; class Insecta; order Trichoptera; family Hydropsychidae; genus Leptonema; species Leptonema lineaticorne. The sequence continues at coordinate 8,094,861 of JANIJI010000030.1, read as the reverse complement.
AGCATCATGCTATTATCCAAAATAGGTTAAAATTTGATTAGTCAAACGGTAAATTAAAATATATATATATATATATATATATAAGCGTTAAAAAATATTAAAAAAAAAAAACATTTATATTATACTATTTATAGTAATATATTTAAAACAGCTTTTCCTTTGTTTTCTTTTCTGTTTAATAAAATTTCTTCAATTATATCCGTGATTATTTTTATGATGTAAATACTTATGTTTTCCTTTCCAAAAGCAATCGCATTAATCTTATATAATTTACTGCGCGAATATTTTTCATTTATTTCCGTGACAGTTTTATCCTGTTGAATAAAAAACATATTCTTTTAATATTATAATAATATGTGTATACCATTTTTTTCCAAATTTACACTAAATACATTTCTTTTTAATATATTTTATTAAATAATCTGACTTATAATTTATGTAAATACGAACAATTTTACGACACTAATGAAAAAAATTAATTACTTTTTTAAAACTTTACATGTGTCTCTTTAATTAAAAAATAAAACTATTATGTTCATATTTGTGTACAAATAATAATAATAATAATTGTTTAAAAACTAAATTCTCAGGATTCGGAATTGAAGTTATTCATTTCTAAATGCAATGAAACACTTATGGCAATGTAAACATTATATATTTCAACAATTATTTTTATGCTTCGTTTTTTTAAAACGAATATATCCGGATCTTATGTTTTTCGAGTTAGATAAGCGTTATTCGTAAATCCTCTGACGCAAATTGTTTGAGATAGACGTAAATCAATATCGAGCAAAATTCTAAAAATCCCGCTAAAATTGAGCGATGATTAGTTATTGAAACATAAAGGAAAATTTAACATTTGTCGATATCCAATAAACGAGCTTAATTGTGGGTTTAAATTCAAAGGTATATTATTTTAATTGGACTCTAATATTATTTACTTATCCTTACGTTTATTTCATATTATGTTAATTAGCGAATAAAACAATTTTATTATTCGGTATTAAAAATTTTAATTAACCAATCTTTTTAATAAAAATATGAAATGAAATCGTTAGTACAGATAACGTGTATATTTTTTAATATTTGTTATTTTTTAACAATTTAGATTATTTTCCCTACATTTATATATATATATATATATATATATATATATATATATATATATATATTTATATATATATATATATATATATATATATTTATATATATATATATATATATATATATATATATATATATATATATATATATTTATATATATATATATATATATATATATATATATATATATATATATATCAAATAGTGTTGTGAAACATTTTCTTTAGCAGTTTAGAAAGTCTAAAGAAAATGTTAACGAACCTTTTAAATATTGTAATTTGCATATTTTTAGAAAATTTATGATACTGCAGTATCTCGCATTTGGCTCCAGAATTTCTTTGATATTGCACCACACATTTTCTGGTATATTATTATACAGTAAGTATATATGCCAGTGCGTGCATAATGTAAGCTTAAATGTTTTTTGGCAACTTTTGATAATTTTACCATTTGCCAAACTGTTGTTGACATCGACACACGTATATATAAATATATATGTTTTATATATTATATTTTATTATTAAATAGTAAATGTTTATATTATTATAATCTTGTTGAGTCGAAAAAAAACATTTGTAATCATAACATTATACGAATTTGTTCAACGATCTTCCTTATTTATTTTTTTTTATTCTTAAATTACGGTCATCCATTTTAGAAATGTCACCTTAATTGGATTTACATTTTTTTATGCGAATAAATCGTTTCACGGTATATTTTATACGAATTCGTAGGGCATATTTAAATACAAAGGTAATCTTCTTATATATATATATATATATATATATATATATATATATATATATATATATATATATATATATATATATATATGTGTCATTGAAAAATATACAAACGAGCGATTTTCATAAATTTTCCTCGTAAACGATTCAGAAAATCTCCAATGTTTCTTTTTTTTTCAAAATTTAAAGGTACATTACACATTTGAGTATTGAAATACAATTGAAATAGTAAATTATATAACAAGGAAATAAATGTTATATTATTTAAAATGGAGTGATTTTGTTATATGAGCTCGTACTTAAATTTATATTATTTTAAATTTAAAAGAAAATCGATACTTGAAATTTCAATCGTAGCAATAGAAAACTAAATTGAAATAATATTTTTCAATATTTGTTATTATATATAATGTATATAAGCACGTATTTTTTCATAAATTAATAAAATGCCTTTTATTTTTCATCACTTGATACTTCAATTAATTTTTTCTAGGTACTCTTATTAATACTTGAGGATCAATTACTAATTATTGTGATGAATTATTACTGGCATACGAATTCAAGGTGAAGTCGATATTTTTACGTCTTAAAAATATTTCAACCAAAAATAAAAATGAAATTTCTATTTATGAACACCATTAAATGGCTTAAACATAATATTCGGTAATATTTATTAAAACATCAAAAATAATTTCATCTCATATGCTTCCTTGTAAATTTTATTTTTAGTACTTAAGATGAATTTGTTTGTATCCTTTTTATACATATATTTAAATGTTAATTAATTATTGTAAAATTATCTTATGTTATGTATGTCATTACGTATTCGTTTTGTTATTATTACATTATCATGCGTGCTTAAATCGTTGTGTGTGCTTAACTTTCTTATTATCCTGCGGGTTAATTTATCGTATAATAGAGGAGAAACGTTAATTAACAAAATTGTTCAAAGTTTGTATTCAATTATAAGTATTATACACACACACACACACATACACACACACATATATATATATATATATATATATATATATATATATAGATATATATATATATATATATATATATATATATAGACACGTATATACGTATAATTTGTTGACTTTTTGTCATGAAATATATATAAATATAATTTATATATAAACATTTTTTTATATAATTTTATTTTAAATATATAAATTTAAATTGAAAATCCCGTGATCGAATTTTGCGTTTTCGATTTGCGATCGTCTCACCGGGATTTGTCCCGGACGATAGTTAATGCTGGTCCTTAACCGTTACCCCGCTGTGTCGCAGTAATCCACTGATTCAACTCCGGGATTACGACGGCTTTATTACAAGTTATTTTCGACCGCGTCGTAGTGGTAAACTATAATGAAACACTACTGCTCTATAGCAATATCGACGTTCCGATTAATAAATACGATCGAATCTCGTGTAATCGCTTTTCTATATAACGCCACGCAAACGGTCACCTTTCATATATTATATATTGGTATTATGCGGATTTATTATGAGGATTTTATCCTTTTGTCAAACTATTACATTTCGGATAATGAAAATCAGCTTTGTGTTACGCGGCTTAGGTGGTCTCTTTGAATGTTTCCCTCGTGATTTTTACAACCCGCGTCGTCCGTTTCATCTCATCTAATACTATTTGTTCTATTCGACAATATTGCTAACATTATATTTGTTCTTCATGTTGTATGTTTCACTGTCTTATTATATATATATATATATATATATATATATATATATATATATATATATATATATTAAAATTAGAAAAAAATATAATAAAAATACTTGTCGATTGATTTTGCTGTATTTATAATATAAACTTTTTTTAAGTGCCGTTTCTATTTTGTTTCACAATATGTAGGAAAATATTTCTATTATATATATTCAAAATTAATGAACTATAAATATTTTTATTATAAAGCGACTTGAATTATCAATTATAAAAGAGCTTGTATATTATACAATTAATTTTTGTTAGCGCTTTGTGCGGATGAAAATATTAATATTAAAAAAAACAATAATTATAAAACGCTTGTAGAAAATTAATTATTTCGTGGAACCGATATTTTTAAAATACACGATTTTTATTTTCGTCTAATAATATATGTTTTATTTATACAATTTTAACTTTAATCTTTATAATTAACTATTTTTTTTAATATTTAATATCGTTACCGTATCATAAATTACACTTGTAAAACATCGTATTTAATTATTAACATACGACTGTTAAATAAAGTTATTCGATATTTCGAATTTGAAAGAAGATTCATCTTACACTCCTTATTACACATTTACCGTATAATACAACAAATAATCGAATATATATATATATATATATATATATATATATATATATATGTATATATATATATATATATATATATATATGTATATATATATATATATATATATATATATATATATATATATATATATAACCTATACGGTAGTATTTCAGTTCGTGGTTAACGTTGAAAGCTTTTGTTCGGAAAAGTTGTAGGTAAACGTTATGGTGAATTTTCATATCACACTACAATGTCGTTATTCATACCTTTCATAAACTATATCTAGATATTGAACGACATTCTCATTGTTGGCTCTTTGACTATTCATTGCGTAATATCACGTTTATACTTATAAGTATCAATATTATTATCTTCGGCACATATTCGCCTGCTCCCCAATTCTTTCTGATGTCTTGAATATTTTATTTTATTCTATTCGTTTATATAATTTTCATTTTGTTATGAAAGTTTTCTTTTGAAAAATATATGGAAAATAAATTCAATGAATAGTGAAATCGATAACAAACAAAAAGTACATATTTTTTATTATTTAACTACTATAAAACTTCATACTTATATATAAAAAAAATTAATTCCATCTTATTAAATTGAAAAAACTCTTGCTTTTTTGCTCCTAAAATTTTCATAGATATGTTACAGTGACTTTCAAAAATTCTTGTTTTACGATAACCCTTAATTAAGGGGTTCATATATCGTCTTGCTGATGACAAAATGTCAAAATTTTACTCTGTTAGATAAGAGCATAAGCTTGTAATTTTTTTAAAAGGTTAATTACTACTATTTTATTAAATTCTTGTAATTTCCAAAATATTCATTAGGCTGTGATAATATTTATATTTGGCGAAATAAATATTTAGATATTATATTCTATAAATTTATATACAATATTTTAAAATAACAGCAACAAATTGTGAATAATCTTATATAAATAATATATTTTCCAAATTGTCACTGATTCATTTCGTGTGTCGGTTGTATGTAATTGTCTTTGATTATAAATTCTTCAAATTGCACCAGTTTTCATTTCATATTCCACTTTTACCCCCTGTCTTTCAGAAAAAATGATGCATTGCAATCACGCAAACATTTTCCTTTTTTTTTCATTTTGCATCAGTGATTATCGTTACTCACGAACTTTCATTCGTTTAGTATATATGTATATATAGTTAACTTATAATATTAATATTTTTATTAAAATTTCTGAGCTTTTAGATAAATAAAAATTGTTTTTTTTTTATATGGAATATATCATTTAATATAAAAAAATTTTACTCAATTCAAATACCATATATGGTTAAAATTTTCTTTTTTGTTTTGTAATATTTTTAGAAATAATTTAAATTTATAGCTTTCAACAAAAATAGAATTTTTCGAACATTTTCGCTTTATTATTTTAGACACTTCTGTTTACGTTTCTCCTTTATTTTCACATCAGATTTCCTTAAATCTAAGAAACAGGAAGCTATTCTGAAACTTAATTTCCCAATGAATATTGTTACAATAATATAATTTTCGCAATAACCAGCCATTTTCAAACATGAAAGGAATCGGGAACAAATCATTATGGTTATTTATTAGACATAAATTATGCATTTAAGAGGTTTCTGAAGCTCGTAAAAGCTTAAACTCTTAACACATAATGCAATGAATCCAATAATAAATTATATCGTTATATTTTTAAACGAAATTTATATAACGATTTATTTCAGTAATTATTATTTTCATTCACAAAGTAAATGGATTGTATATATATATAATGTTTTTTTTTTGTACTATGTACGATGTGTCGCCTCATCGTCCTTTTAGTCCATTTGCGGATTGACCGTCCTTCATCAGGACTTAAATTATGATGAATGTTTGCTCGACCTCTCAATTAAAACTTCTCCATCATCGGCTCGCCCTACGCCCATGGGCGAAGTGGGCGGCAAAGTGTCGGCGGTTTTCAAATGTCAATTAATCGTGGAGTCGAGGATGTTACGCGCAATTTGTTCGACGATAGACACTTTCTCGATAATTATAACCTCTGTTCTTGGCTGCGTAGCCTATTCGAAAATACTTTCAGGTAATTAATTAAACTTCGGATATGTATCCGTGGGGTTGTAAATATTTTACTTGGAAGTTCCATTTTGTGCCCTCACCGTGGGGACAGAAATGTTGTTTCGTGGCGTAGTTTATCTTTTGTATAAATATAATTTGTTCAACTTCAATATACGGGTCACACATTCGTAAGTCATTTAATTAAAATGTGACCGACCTTTATTATAATTGTTTTTAAGAAGATAAACGACTTCATATGTGATTAATAAAGGATGTAATCGGCAAATATTATTGTTTAATTATACGTAATAGCAAAATAAGTGTAATTAAATTAGATTATAAAGGTGTTTTATACGGGTTATTATTGTTTGAATACTCTAACGACACTATAATTTTATATATGAACTTAATTTTAAATATTGTATAAAATATCCATCAGCATTACAGCCTCTTCATTTTTATATTACTTTTCATCGTCAACATATCTTATATCTTACATTATTTATGGTGATATCAAGTTTTATATTTGTGAATTCGTCCGTTTATTTTTGTATAATACTTTTATTTTCCCGATATTTCTACAATATACATTTTTATATTGTCTACGCATTTATATAAAAAATCCGCCTTTTTAGAATTCGAATGCCGTCTTCGAACTGGAAACTATCCTGTTTCGTTCGAATGAAACTTTTTAATCAAGCAAAACAAATTAATTTGATGTCTCGCTTCCTAAAATGAGACCAGACTTTCGTCATTCATATTCCCGCCTTTGAAATTCTGCTAATATTCTCTCACCCTCAATCTAAATAAATTACCCCGTTCGCTAATTCGGAATTGCTCGAATTTCTGTGGGAATGTTTAATCTCGTGCGTCTGCTCAATGAATAATGTGTCTTCGGAACTTTGATGAATTTTATATAAGAACTCCATGTACGACTGTGTGTAAAACGCCCTTATTTATATAACACATAGTCGTGAATTATATTTAATTCTAATTTGTGCACACAGATAGTCTGTGCTTCGTTAAAATTAATTGATATTTACATTTATAAATAAGATTTGCTTTTACGTTGTTTGCGCAGTAAAAATTAAATGCAATCGCTTGCCGTAATCTAACATTATAGCACTATCATTTAACACGTATTTTGTGTTTGTGAAAATAACCGTATAGTTATTATTAATAACCTGTTAAGTTTAAAATTAACTACATATTTAAACACTTTAATTTAATTTGAACACCTTTAACATTTATGTATTTTATAATAAATATTATTTCTAAAATCTCAATTTTTTTTTGCTAATAAATTTTATTAATTCCAATTTTATATATTATAAGATAATATTAATGTGTTCTTTAACATATACTCACGAAATAATGCCTGAAAATTTTAGTAGTCAAGAATGTAGTATCAAGTTTTATAGTTAAAACATCTCATAATAAATTTATAGCACTAATTTAAAATTTGACTTAGAATTTTATTTATTTACATTAAAAAATAAGTTTTTTTTTAAACACCGTGTAGAATTAATATATATAAAGAGGAAAAAAATCTAATTTAACCCATATTTTTTTCCTCCTTGCACCTCTTTCCAGGTAATAAATATGAAATTTTCAAATTTAATCAATTTGTTTGTATCGTGTGCGATGTAAATGAAACGGATTTCTCGATAAATTTTATAAAGCGAAATCGAACGTATTTCCTTTACTTATTTCAAAAATGGCACATTGAAGGTTTCCTTATTTCCGTTGGCGAAACATTTTCTTTTTGATCCGTGTTTATTTCGCTTTTTAGAATTCATTTGAGATTTTCTTTCTCTCGTCAGTTGTGTTTGATGGAGAATTTTACGTATACGTCGTACCTTTTTTTACTCTCTTTTTCTCTCTTTACTCCTGTATAAATATATTTATTTTATATAAGGGAATATCTCGCACCAAGTGTGTGGTCTTTCTTGATCTTCATAACTTTTTCGATTTCGTTATATCCGGATTTCTCAGAGCTTTAGGCGGTTTTGCTGTCTAAATCTTTTTTGATCGAGTTTATGCCGGTTTTTTCTTCTTCGTCTTACTTAATAATTACGTATATATTTTAATTATTATTTAAAGTCTTTCTTTTTTTATCGATATGCGATTTGTTCATTCTTATTAGCGACTAATTGAAATTAATCGACCCAGAACTAAAAGCCTTTCGTGGTCTTCTTAAAGCGATGGTAAAAAAAATCCATTTAAAACTCGATTAATTCGTTCGAAAAATAAATGAATCGAATAAACGGTTTTTTTATTCAAAAAAGTTCCAGAATTTGTTTTTGACGTCAACGCTTTAATAATTTTGTACAGTCAAGACTGATTGAAATAAGCTCGTGATGGAAAATATATAAACTGAACCGATAATTGGAAATGAGATCAAAATATATTCGACTATTTATATAATCTATTATAACGATTTTCAGACGTGTTACTATTATATAATAATAGTTGATTATATGGGATGATTATTTAATAACAATTTTTTTTACACTCGCTTAATAAATTGCGTTTATGCGATAAATGTCACAAGATTTGTTTTGTTGGCAGAATTTCATGTTTTGCAAAAATTGTCTTACATGTTATTTGTAGATTTTATATATAATTGTGTAGTCTTATTATCGCATATATCGACTGATTATGTTTGTTGTTTTCGTCATCGTTGATCAATTTGACCTTTACTATTATTTTACTTTATACTATTTTTCATTTGCACTAGTTTTGATCATGATTGTTGTTAAAAAAAAAAACAAGGAAATTATTTCGACAAATGGTCCACGCAACATTTAGTATGACGTTATTGTATTGTACTTTTTGGCAAAAGATATTAGAGGCCGACATTTAACTACGCATTCAATCGTACTTGTCATTTTCCATTGATAACTTTTGGCATCTGAAAATTTACCAGCATTGAATCGCGGCGGCTAGAGGATAAATAATAATATGTCAGATGTGTTTTGAGAAAAATGGATCTGATGTATTTTATATGTGATGCATCCAGTCGTAATTTGGAGCCAAAATTATATAAAGATTTAAAGTCTGGTGGATTTTCTACTAAATGTTTGAATTTTTCATTATATATATATATATATATATATATATATATATATATATATATATATATATATATATATATATATATATATATATATATATATATATATATATATATATATATATATATATAACAAATGCCTATAATCCAATTAACCGTTTATTGAATTTATTTATTTATGTAATAAATAAATAAATTCAGTAATTGGTAAATTTGAACTTCAATGTCAACTAATTTTCATTTAAGTATAGCGATATTCAAATTGATTTATTTGTTGTTATTGTAATGCTTTTTTTTTTGTTGAATTGACGTTTCATCAATATTCACTTTATAAACGGGTATTGTATATTATACGTATATAAAAATGAAAATAACCAAAATTTAATTTTAAAGTTTAACCTATTCGTCAGTCTGTTCTTCGATGTTGAACGTTGTTGTGATGTGTTTTTTCTGTAATATATATAATATCAATGAAATATATTGATTTTAACGACATTTCTTTTATTATATTGGTCCGTTTAGGGAGAGTTAACACTCTCCCATGTGTCTCCTGATGTTACCTGATGTCTCCAAAGAAGACAACATTGGATTGGATTATAACTGCAATATGTATTCTACGGTGAAGAGGAGACACGCCGTTCGAATTCGCCGTAGATCGAAAATACCATACAGATACAGGTTTGATTACATATATATATATGTATATGTTTGTAAATATAAAGTCATATTTATAAATGTCGCTTACGTATATATTTTTCATTATATGAAATATGAAATTTTTAATGTTTAAAATTCTTGGAACCGTGCTAAAAATTGTTTAAATTAATCAATGTTTAATATTTTGTACATTTTTAATAATAAAAATTAATAGTGCGGAATCTTTTTTTGAAACTCTTTCTTTTGGATTTCAGGTTGCTATTATTTGTTTAGGATTAAATTGTTAGGATAAAATTTTGACCTTCGTGTATTGTTTTTTTTATTACGAATTCATCAACAACGATTTACATTTAATTTAGAAATAATTCATCGACAATGTTTAATTATTGTTATTGATTGAAATATACTAAAATGTGACGATATATCAAATTCTTTGAAAAGAGATAGTAACTAAAAGTTAGTTGTGAAATTTGAAAAAGCAATCTTAGTTCTTATAGAGATATTCAAACTGAAAATTTTTGTATCTCAGTTTATGATATCATTATAATTCAAATCTATGACTAGAAATCATACTTTATATATCGAATTTTTCATTAATTTTCAAACTTTTAACTTTAATTAATAAAATTTTTAATATTTAATTATTTAGTAATTTATCTCTATAACAAACTTTATTTTATAGATCTGATATCAAATTTAATTAACATTACATAATTTAAATTATACTGAATGTTCATGCATAATGTTTTGTTTCGTCTACATAATTATTAAATTATCAAAAAAAAAAACTAAAGAAAATCGAGGACTACAATATTTTTTAACAGACTATTTTAGTGTTATTAAAATATTTTGTTGAATATGAAACATAATATCGAATTTACGCAGTAGACATTGAACAATTATTTTTTTCCTTTTTATTCATTTTATTCGTTGTTATTATTAGGTACTCCTATTTTTTGATTCATTTACTTTTGTCTCTGTGTACAATATTTGTTTTTAATTTCTTTGAAGTTTTATTTTATCAAATACACATTTTTTTATAAAAATATTATCGAGTACTTCGCCAAAAAACTTTACAGCACTTTAAATTATTCTTAAATCAAAATATTAAAAATTTTATCTACAATATTGTTTATTTAACAAGAAACTGATTCTTCTTCAATCTTACTTGTTGAAAAAATTAATCTCAAACTTTACTAAAATATATAATAAATTTTACAATTAAAAAAAAAAAATATATATATATATATATATATACAAATTATATACTTATGTCTATATAGAAATAATATATTTATTGAGGTAAAATGGAGAAACATTGGCATTTTCGCTATCCGTTCGATAAAGCCTTTTGGTTCTCATTATCAAAATTTGGTACGTGTTCGGCACGTTATTCATTTTTTTTCCTCTCTTTTAGATTTCGCGTCGTTCTAAATCCTACACCCCACCGAGTTCTTTCTCAATACTGCGTTTTTGCCCTAAAGTAAAAAGGGTCTTTTAAGAGGAAAATTTTCGTGAACGACGAAAACGTCAAAGGGAAAAATTTTAGTGGAACGACCGATCCTTAGAATGGTACCAGACTAGACTGGTTGCTTCTCATTCATGACCCACGGTTTTGTTATAAGAAGAACGAACGAAAGGGTCGGAACTCCTTTGACCCTTAGCCAAAATCCCTCTTTTCACTATTAGTAGACCGCTTTAAACTCAACCATTTACCCCTTTTTCTTATATATATATATATATATATATATATATATATATATGTATACATATGTCCGTGTGTGTGTGTGCGTGTATATTGTATTTACTCGGCGAATGAACCTTTTTTAGTACCAAAACAGTCCTTTTTCATACATGGGAGTTTTCCCAATTTAACATGTTGTCTTGATTAGGATCTTTGTCCTATATACATGTTTATGGTTTTTCAATGTTAAGATCTGATCATAAAAGTCGTAAATCATTTATTATTTTAAATTCTATATAGATTTAAAAATAGTAATATTAAGATTTTGCATCATCTGTAATATTAAATATTCGATACCTATAAAATTTGGAAAAAAATGCTTTTACAATTAATATAACACAACTGAAATGAGTTATTTCAATATAAAAACCTTATTTTTTATAATAGTTATCTGATGCGATTGAAATTTGATAACTTTCTTTTTTTTCCTAATAAGTTTATTTTATAATTTACTTGTTAGATTTTTTATTATATAAAAATAATTATGATTATTATTTTTGTCATTAATTGAATTCTCAAAATAAAAATGAATATACACATATTATACACGGTATTGGTTAATATGCTTTAATATTGCAGGTGTATATTTATAAACGCGTATATAACCGATAATAATCGTTATTTTACGACAAATGATAAGACAATTTTCATTAAATATTCATTTTTCGTTAACGTGTCATTAAATACTCGAATTTAAAAATGTTAATTTGTTTTCGAGCATTTAACGATTACACTGACGAATCTCTGCTGCATAATTAAAACAGCGATTAATGTGGCAATTCAGACAATATTACAATGTAGTGTTTCGTTGTTTATTACGTGAAATCTGCCATTTTATATAATTCGACATTGTTTTCGATATCTATAAATAATTTTATTCGTAATGCACAATTTTTACGACACGATAAAAACGACGTTGATGGCTTCGAACGTTTTGCAAATCCGTCGATAAAACGCTAAAAGGTGTATTTATAAGCTTCGGAATTGCGATTAATGTTAAAAATATATTTAGAATTAACGTGTTGGTTATAAGAAATTTTGTTTTATATAATGTGATAAATTTAGATTGATTAAATTAATTTTAAAGGTTATAATGGGTTATATTGAAGCTTAAAATGTTTCGCTTTTACGTTAATTCATTTTGAAGAAATTTTAAAGACTGCACATTTATTTTTCGTCGCTTTAACTCAATCACTACACTTAACTACAAAGAACTGCACATATTTTAGTATATTATAATATATTGAATAATGAAAAGTATACCATATATATAATAACTTTATATAGTATAAATCTTATATTAATGTTTTTATTTATGTCCATTAATTTAGCATGCATGATATTTAGTTATAAATCAGTTTAAAGTTCTTTTTATACAATGAAAGACGATTTTCGATTACTAAATGAATGGAAAAAAACTTCTCGGTTCGTAATGGAAAGCTTGCAAACATTAATATTACAAATACCATTTTAGTGAAAAATCCTCACTCATGTGTATAAACAGTCTTTCGTTCTCATTTTCTTCTTTTCTTACCTTTTTCTTTTATTTTTCTCTGCTTATGTTTGACCCAATAGAGACGGAAACCTGGTATTGTGTAAATAAATGTAACAGAAATTTTTGTGGTTTCATAACATTTACCATTTATATATATATATATATATATATATATATATATATATATATGTGTGTGTGTGTGTGTGTGTGTGTGATAGAATGGATTTAGGAATTACAGCTTCCTTTTATTATTATATAAAAGTGCTTATGATACTGTTGTGATTTATGTTTCACTCAAATAATATATATGTAAGTTTGTGTGTTAAATAAAGAATTTTATGTGTAGTTTTATGTAATTGATATTATATGAAAATGATAATATATTCCTGAACGTTTATTTTATTTATGAAATACGCTTTTATTTCCATGTTTATCATTAATATTAAAAATATTTAAAAACAGTTTGAGCAGAAACATTGAAAATATATTTTTATTAATCTGCCTCATGAAAAAAGTTTGAATAACACTGTTCGTGGATGGTGTCGGTGAAATTAGTTTTATGTTGTATTATTATCTTTTATTGGTGCGGAACGAGTCTTTTCAATTTCGATCAAAGATAATAGAAATAGATGTGATCGAAAATTCGCGTTTCGTCAAATGAGGAAACTCCTCCGGAAAAAATAATACACGGGAGAAAAATCCTCTTTTGTTCAGAAAATTCGTGATGATCGGGGAAGAGTCTGAACATTTTATTGTTATTTCACTCATTCAATTATAAATATAGAAGTTTATACGTTTATGAGAATAGAATATTCGATGAAATACAGCTGAAAAATATCATTCTATGAAGACATTTAAATCCTTTACATACTATCGTTGATTTCCGGTTGCTTATATAAACGTACTATAGCTGTATTACGTATTATTTTGTAAAAAAACTTCCCTCATTTTTTTATTTCGTTGTCGGCGCAAAATGTAAACAATAACAAATAAACAAAAAATAAATAAATAAAAGTGCTTGTTCCACGTTTTCAAATGTGTACTCGCTGAAAGCTTTCAGCAATTGAAACTGTCGTTTGCAAATATATTATATGATTTCAGCTTAAAAACATACACACCCGGCGTCATATTTTCATTTTATTTGCATTTTAGAATTTTAAAATTAGCCTTTATGAAAGCTCATTCACGATGCACCCCGTAATTTTTTCCGGGTATTTGTTTTTGTTTTATTTCTTTTAAACGTAATCGTCATCGTAGACCAAATTTCAAACTATCTTGATCTAATCTAAACTACGCTAAATTGTCCAATTTAGTGTCGTCTGAACGTATTTTTGCTATATTTCGAGGAACTTAACGAAATACGAATGTAAGTTTCGTGACTTTTTGATATTTTCCACGACCGTATTCCACCAATTTTCAATTTATAAAAAAATATTTATATGTATTATAAAGCTCTCTTATCAACATTTTACGATATAATATAAAAGCGTTTATATAATGTTAAATAAACACAATTGATTTTCAATTTAATTTGCATTTTCTTTATAAAATTATGTTTATAGGAACTCAAAATATGCTATTTTTATTTTTATTCTCTTAACATCAAATACTAATTTCTTTGTTTTTATTTTTCTTTTCTATCTATGCATTATATTATAGGTATATTTTTCGAACAGCATTATTCATTGTATATACTTTTTTCATTATATACATGAAAAGAAAATTAACAAGCTATCATATAAATCCATATATTACTTTGGACAATTATATATTTTTACTAAATACATATTATTATATTACAGCATACATGTAATACAGTTCAAATCGATCGAATCACTAAATACAATGTTGATACCCCATATAAAACTCATAAATATTTTGATATTATAGAAAAATAACAATCGCTATAATGTATTATATATTATTAACCTTTTGTTTCCTTTTACATCATAAATTATATATATATATATATATATATATATATATATATATATATATATATATATATATAATACAATAGACGGAAATAGGGGCATTGTAAAAGTAACCGCGATGAATTTTTCATGTTTTATTTCCTTTACTCCTTCTTTTTTTTAATTCAATGTGCCGCTTTGAAAGGTGCTTTTATAGCAATTTTATCGCCCTTCGAAATTGAACCGCTGAAAACCGTTTCGTTTATATTTCATGCATTAAAAATTACACGTAATTATGTTGACAAAATTTAGATTGGATTCGTGAAATATTTTAATTAATAAATTTTATGTTATTTTTCCTGTCTTTTTTCAGTTGTAAAATTTCGATTTTTTTTTATATTAAAATCAAATCACCGAAAGGAATATCCATGATTCAAATTATTATTTGTATAAATATTTATATATCTTATTAATTAATATTAGAAAATAAATAATAAGTATCCATTAATAAATTTATATAGCACCAATCAATATATAAGAGTATATTTGTGTAAACTCGATTCGCATTCTTGGTAAATTTACATTAATATAATATTACGCCATGATCTTTTATCCTTTTATCCCAATGTGTAGAATAAAATGGAATAGAATTTATTTTATATGGTTTTGTGGCCGTTTCCGAGTTTGGCCTCGACTAGAGTTCAGACTCCATTACTGGAAAATGGCCAGTCTTCAGAAAGTTCAACTTTTCTATTACCCTAACGCGCGTGCTGAATAATAACTATTCTGAAGTTAAGTTATAAATTCGTATTTTTACTCGAATTTTAATATTAACATTTTTTATTAATAACTCTTGCGTTGATAATATGAATTTTCATTACGCCTTAAAATAATCATAAAAAGGTTAATTAATTCATTTTTTATATATAAATATTTATCATATGCAAAGAATTATTAAATAATTCTTATTTTACTAATTATATTTTTTATGAATTTATTGTAATTAGATAACGTTTTCCCGTTTATTTTTTTTCTTAGTGGTAGATAAAAATTCAATATGAAAAAAAGTTTTCTTTAACTAGTAATTTTCGACGATCGTTAGTCATTGAATAATTAGGTTTCATTAATGAGAAAATAACCGCTCATTACGTTCAAACCATGTTAAGCATTTCGGTAATTTTTGCGCTTTTTCAGCAGACGTTTCTTCCCCCCATTATTCGTATATTTTCTTTTTTTTTTGACTCTCGTTATATCATCCCTTTTACTCGTTCAACCGATGCTTTTCCTCATTATGCTAGCTCGAAATCGCACAATTTTTCCCCGACAAGTTCGTACGTAAATTGAACGAGTGGAGGCCTCGCTTTTCGTTGATTGAAGAGTTTTCGCTGACGAAGA
This sequence comes from Leptonema lineaticorne, assembly GCA_024500535.1. NCBI lineage: Eukaryota > Metazoa > Arthropoda > Insecta > Trichoptera > Hydropsychidae > Leptonema > Leptonema lineaticorne. The sequence continues at coordinate 8,078,367 of JANIJI010000030.1, read as the reverse complement.
CATCCGTACTTTTCTCTGTTTTCAGTTAATTTAATTAATAGATTGTACAGGATTTCGAGTTTATCCCGATTTTTGGTCGTTAATTGGCTAACAAAAAGTAATTTCACTTAATGTGTACCGTAAGGCCTATATGTCTGTCTATCTGTCTGTCTGTCTATTCGTTTAATTCGAAACTTGTCGCATACAAGTTTTTCAACTGCTGTCCAATTTTCTTTACGTCGAAAACTTGGCGCTTTAATTTCATTTAGCTCATTAGATAAAAGATAACATTATTATTTGATTATCATCTAATTCGTTCCGATGTATATTTATGTGTGTTATTAACTTTGTTAGGCGTATTCTATCAAAAAGGATTTTTCGATAACTCCAACTTTCCCTTGCAAAAATAATATGAAAGTTTTAGATAAATTATACACTAATATTTCTTATATTATATTATATTATATTACACCTTTTCTTCCTTAATTTATTTTCATATAATCGATGTCTATTTTTTTTTGTATAGATTTATTCACAACCCAATACTTTTACCGCAGAGTCATAATGTGTTATGTAATTGCGTAATTTAATAAATATATAATGTTTTTATATAAATTAAAAACCACAATTTAATAATACAAGCTATTTAGATTATGATTAATTATTTCATTAAATGTTGATGAAAACAATGATACATATACGAAATAGAGTAGAATTTTAATTGAAATTAACAGAAATATTTATAAAATGCTATGAACGATTTCATGAACGAATAACATCGAAAATTGGTAGCCTGAAAGATTTTAATTGAATTTCTTTCACGCTACACACACACACACAGACTTATTGACGTAAAAGTATATATAATAATAATTTAATTTACGATACGTGCACTTATTATAAACGCTCGCTGCAGGCATTTATTCTCATGACTGGAACTCGTAAACGCCTTGTAAGGGGTAATTCATCCCCAAGAAGCAATATGCTGGTTCAAGCATTAATTTAATTATTTTCGTCTTTTGTAATCCGAAAATCATTTATGCTATATACGTATTTAGTCATAAAATTTAAGTTATTTTTTATTTGCGCTGACTCTGTGAAACGTTTTATATTATATTTTAATTTAATTTTATTTTATAATTTTCTAAGGTACAGTTAAAAAATAATTTCATTTTTACAGATATTGTAAAGAACTATGTTTAAATATCAAAAGATTGTATTGCAATCATAAATGTATGTGAAAACCTTACGGAATATTATTTAAACGGATTCGTTAATGTACGAATAAATTAAAAAAAATAACAACTATAAATATTAATTTATATTTTATTTTTAAGATCCTACAATATATCTCTTTAATTATGATATATATTTTATGTATTTTTTCTATTGTTTTATTATTACATTGTTCTTTATCGAATTTAATATTAAAATATATATATTAAATTTGATTTATGTAGCTGTTGTCAAATTATTGTTTTTATATGATGATTTTAATTTTTATTCATCTACTTTAAAAAAAAATTGTAATACATTACCATATATATTATGTTAAAATAAATATATATTTGCTTATGCTTATTGAAAATTTACAAATATTGAAATATTAAAAAAGAAAATATAGTAGGCTTTTTCAGAAAGTATATTTTTTCACAGACTTATCTTGCTATATCACCTTTTAAAAATATATAATGTATGGATTATGTATGAAATTACCTGTGAAAAAAATACAACTAAGACTCATATTGTGAAACAAAAATATTTTCCGAACAATCCAATACAATATAAATTTAGTATGACAAGAAATGCTATTTATGAATTGAACAAAATATTTTCATGTCGCTTTAAGTTTCATAATTTAATCATTGTCGGATTAAATTATTTACGTTAATGTTGGACCCAGTGCCGAAACGAATCGCTCAGCGTTTCGTCCGTTTTTGCGCGTCCGCTATTAATAATTAAATTTTAATCAGGGGGTTATTGCTTTCGGAAAGTTATACATACTTTATCAAAATTAAATTTTCTGATGAGGGTTAGGGATGGGGATTGCGACGAAAACAGCGTTCACTGAACGAGTCGTGTTATCGAGATTGTGTGACGTCATCGTGCGAATTTATTAATATTGTAATTGTGATAAGGAAAATTTTTGAACTTTATCTTGAACATGTTTTTCTATTGCGGACTCGGACTCGTTCGGCAACTCGGTTTATTAGCGATTGCTGCCTCTGCATTGTTAATGTTTTCCTTTAAGACGCACTGAAAATTTCATATGTATTCCGGATTTTCTCGACGATTACGCATAATCCGAAATTTGAACTTGTATATTCACCCTTACTATTCTCTACGACTATGTATTGTTATGTCTCGGAAGTATTCCAAAATTTCACATCGTCGATCTTGTTAAAAAAATGTTTGTTTTATTTGTTATTTTTAAATTACGCAATTTTTATTTTGTTTACTTTTTAGTCGCGTCGTTCGCATATAATGTTTTCAATATGTACTAAATTAATAAAAACTTGATTTAAAATATTATATTTTAACTATGATACATAACAGATCAAATAACTCTCCGCAAATCTCCGTTAACTTTAAAATTTGTAATAGTAATTTTATGACAAACAAAATTTACGACTAAAATAATTAAAAAATGTATATTAGTCTATCTTCCAAGCGATGCGGGAAAAAGGGTGTCAATGATAGCGATAGTGCGCGGCTATCTCTTCAGTCCAATAATACGCTAAACTGCATTTATTCTCTACATATATTCCAAAATCATATATTACATATTATATCAAACTTACACAATATTTTTAGAAAAATTGATATTAGTAATTTATGTAGATTTTTGAATCCCAGCCTGAAACCGTCTCGATACGCATTTCAACAGGATATAAAATTATTCATCGAAATCATTGTTTCGAAATTTATAATTCTTTCCGTCCATTAATATACATGATTAATGATCACCGGAATGGAAAGGGATATTTTGCTCAACTGAATAATGAACAATTACTAAACGATTAACATTTTGCGTTTATAACGTATGATCCTCGCCATATTGCGGATGTTATTCATAAAAACCCACCAATATATATATATAAAAAAAACGTAATTATATATGTAATGTAACAAATCAGAATAAAAGCATTATTTTTTGCCAAAAAAATAACCATTATTCAATAATGTGTATTATTAATAGAATTCACTTTTACAAATGACGCTTGTATTTTCATCAAACGAAAATATAATCAACAGGTATCCCGCGGCATTAACCTGATTACTCCTTCGTTTTTTTTTTTTTTTTTGGCAAAAGGAAAACGCTTCGAAAATCATTCATCCATTTTTACAATAGCTTCAATATTATATACTATACATATACGAATCGCATAGTAAATGAATTACGAGCCTATATTTTTTTCATTCTATTTTTATATAACCCTTACGATAATATTTTCTCGACGTTTTTCGACTCTTTCACCATAATGCAATATTGCCATGGCCACTAAAATGATTGTCAGTTTTTTTATCTTTTGTTGAAATTTCATTCTACACACACACACACACACACACATATATATATATATATATATATATATATATATATATATCTTATTGTTTTGCATTTATCATTTTTATCATCAGGAACGACTTGAAAAGACAAGTGATATTTTGCGTACATTGCTTTCGATATTTTATCTTGAACTGTAGAATTTTTCATTATTCGTCTCGTGCGGGCAATAAATTTTCTTGACTGTCACAATTGATTGTACTGAAATCTTTATGACATTCATAAATGAACTGTGCGATGCATATATCATACTTATGATGTTTTCTTTTGTCTTTATAATAATATGTTACGATAGTCTAATGGTAATATGATCATTTTGTTTCTACTTCAAATATTATTTAATATAAATTTGTTTATATGTCGAAAAAAAAATCGAAGTACTATTAATTTGTTTTAAGTTCTCTAAATTCTGAATCGTACATGTATAATCGCAATATCGAAATAGTTGGAGGTATTTCGTATCATGTTTAAGATGCACGAATTCTGAACCACCTTGGTACACTTGCATACTTAATACAATTATAAACTGTAATAATATAATTTTCGGATCAAATTTCAATTAAGTCAAAGCGGTTGCATAAATTTTCACGGAATTTAATCTTAATTTAAATTATCGTCCGTTAAAATGTTTCATTCGAAATTTTGCAACATGTAACGACCGTCACGTATACTTGACAATATTAAACTGGAACCGGGACGAAACGTTTAATCGTACATTTCTTCGGGAGTAATTCGAAATTTTCTCATTCGGAAAGATAGATAAAGATGAGAAACCGACACTACCAACAGTTATGGGAGGAAATCGTAACCGGCGAGAATAACTGAATGCTTAGACCGAGCAATGAATAAAGTGGAATTATTGGACTTGGACTGACAATTCTGCTCGTCATAACGTCTAAGTTATTGTACGTGACCCAGAAATATCGTTTTTCCACGTGATAGTGGTTGTGTTTGTGCTATGAGACAGTTGTGCCATAATTTTCCGCGTACATTGTTTTGTTTGACGCAAGATTATCCCCAGAATCTTCTTGGGGGTGAAATTTCTATATGAGAAACGTGTAAGACCTGCCCTTGTACGTGCACATGCATATTGACATAATACACAAATATTAGTACTTCTCTCGTTTAATGTTGACATTCATATATATCTATATCATCTTCGAATAAAAATTTTTAATATTGCCAATAATAAGATCGTTAAAATTCACGATACATCCAATTTAAACATCATTTAATATTTTTCGATAATTGCCGCTTGATATAAAATATACACAATATATTTTAACTTGATTTTTTAATTAAATATACTAAGCAATAGTAAAAAATATCGATCAATTTCTGCAATGGTTAACGCAATATTTACCGACGATATATTGCATGTTTTTCTTTTGGAACAGTTAGTTCATTATTCAACTCACCATTGCCAAACGGCATAGATATTTTTCATTATGTATATGCATTCAATATTTAAAGAGTATTCAGCATTGCAATGACAACAATACACTGTGATTACGTTCCGTTCATTGAGCACATTCCGTTCATCCACTGCTGTTTCTCGAATAATTATTCACTTGATCAATGTTGTTCATTGCTCAGTACTAATCCGAAAACAGGGTTTAATCGACAAATGTTTGCAAAATACGACGTTGTTCACAATCAATATCAATAATTAAATGAACATCATTTGACGCACGTAAGTGATTTATGATGAATTAATATAAACGTTAATATATCCAATCGAATCGTAATTCATCAGTCTTAAGTCTAACTATTGATATTAGAATAACGATTTCCTTTTCATATTGTTAACTAAAACATTGTTAATATTTTGATGTAATTTATCATCAAAACTATTTATAACATACTATGTATATGTAATTTAATAATGTGTTGTCCTGTCAAAGTTTTAAGTATCCATTAAAGTTTTCAACACATCCTCCCGTTGAAAGAGGACTGATAATACCACGCAAATTATGCATTGTATTGCATTATTTTACGAGGTCAATTTATTGCAAATTCCGTTCTTCCGTTTGCTCTTTTTTTATACATTCTCTTTCAATAGATTGATATACCGGATGGCCTTTTTAAAACGATGAACGAATCTATATGAACAATTCGAATACTTAATAAAAACTTCAATTTATTATTTTTAACATTGATTTCCCAAAAAATGTTCATTTTAATAATTGCAAACGAGTGTACAAGGGAAACTTCTTTTTCGTATTTGTTAAATTTATATATGCACGTTATAACATCCATAAATATTTTCAAATTGGTGAATATTAATTGTATGGCTAATATACTTCAAAATATTTTTTTTCGACTTCCTTCATATATTTTTTTCAATACATTACTTTGTTTTTGTATTTTCTAATACATTTTACCTTCTATAAATGTTTGATATTTTAACATAGTAATGAAATAAAAAAAAATTTTTTTTCATGTGTCTAATTCTAAAATTGTATTTGTAATATTTAGGTTTTTATATCAGAAAAAGATAAGAGAAATAAAATAAAATTGTTAACTATATTTTTTTTTACAATCAATCCTAACATTTATATATATTTTTTCAAGGTAAATATTATTTTTTTTAAATTTAAAATTATACATCATTTATTATATATAATAATAATAACAATAATTTATTATCTCATATAAATGATTTTTATTTTAGCATAAAATAATAATCGTATGCATAAATAAATTTGTTTAAAAATGCATAGACCAAATATTTCCCATTTATTTTATACAATATATATGTCATAATTAAATAAAATATTTGCTAATCGGATTCCGGATTTATTGAAAAAGAAAATCATTCACGACTATTTTTTGTTAATTTTCAAACTGTGAACTGTAATTTTCGAGTTTTCGATAAGTGTTTATATCAATATCAACAGTGGGCGTGAAAAAAAAATGAGATAAACTCACGCGCCTGTTTTTAAAGATAAAAACGTGAAAAACGATTACGGAAATTTCACAAAAAAAAAATACGATTTAAATCAACAAATTCTCGACACAATTTTCGAATAATTATTTATTTTTTTATTTCGTTCAATTACAAAAATGTACGCGTATCTATTCACGAAAATTATGCTAATATCGCGAATCATAATCCGAAAATCGATTCGCTTATACGGCTTAATTAACGATTTAAACTGTTAAATTCTCGAACGATACATACACGCTAAAACCTAGCAAAACTTATATCGCTTACTTCTCTAGTGTATTGAAAGTCAGTAATTCAAATATTTGCTATGTACGACTGTCGCGAATAAACGACTTAACGTTTTCAGCGTACATTCGGTACGCGTATTTATTTATATATAGAAACGTTACTCATTCGATCTGAAAATTATCGCGAACAATTGATTCTCAAACGGATCATGACGACCGAAATATCTTCCATATCAGCGTCCAATTGATATTTGATTGCGTATTAAAACATTTATAGTATGACAATCTCAGAAAATAAAACTATAATGGTATACATGTTACCGATAATCGTTAGTAATTATTTCGAGTCACATTTTTGACGTATACAGCGTATATACTTCGTAAAAAAACTAAATTAATTTAAATCTTCATATTATTTTTAATTTTGGTATTATTAAAAATAGACTAGTAAGAGATCAGAATATATGAAATATAATTACTAATTACTGTTTGAAAGCAGTTACGTGCATGATAAATATTTTTTTGTAAATCAACAATCTTAATTGTATTATTTTTATTCATACATTATATATATATATATATATATATATATATATATATATATATATATATATATATATATATATAATTCAATACATTATCTTTAATATTATTTATCATTGTTTTTATAATAAAATGCTGGAAAACGTGACTATTTGACATATAGATGCAAACTAGTATTTTCCGTTCGATTTAAAACCTTTTTGCAGAATTCCCACCGGTTCTTTTTCTACCTGTTCACTCCATTTTACGACTTGACGATCCTTACACTTGATATCCTTGGTTAATGCAATTCTATATTATCGATTAAATATCTGAAAAGTAAAGACCTTTTTAATTCTTTCGAAATTTGAAAGTCGTTCATCCGAATATAGCGAAAATTAAAAAAAATACAAATACTATATAATATTGTGGCTCGCTGGTTCACATATGAATACAGATAATATTATTCGTGACCAAAAATTTAAAAAAAACTAAAACGTGCATTTAAATAATTATTTTATTCATGTATGATTAAAAAACGATTTTTTTTTATGCTGCTTCGTCCTTGCAGAACCCGCGAAATATTAATGCCCGTTTGTCTAGCTACGTAAAAAAAAATCACGTATTTACATATTGCCCGTCGTTATTATTATTATATTGCCGACCAAGGCGGATTTGTCCAACGACGTTGATTCTGCAAAACAACGACGGCCAACAAAACAGTCAAACGCAACAACAACCAGTGGCAAATGTTGAAACCGGTATTGGATCGGATCAGTCAGTCGCGAATCGTTTGTTGTCAGTATCGGTTGCGTATTTTATATATATATATATAAATCTATTTATACATAGTATTATATATTTATATACACGTGTTGTTTACTCTATTTATAATGGCACTCGCATAATGTCGCGAATATCTAAGAACGTAACTACAACGCCGGAAGAACGTTAAAATGTCAATAGATTTTTAATAAAAACAGTGCGCGTTCGTTCGTCTTTGATTATTTGACAAATTTTATATATATTATTATTATTAAAAATAGTGATAGTGTGTAACGTAAAAAAATATATTTTATATTCGTTAAATATTTTTGTGTGTATTTAGTATTTATTATTCATGTCGAAAGGGCGAATTCGACGATTGCATGTTTGCATTTGATACGTTTATCCTGTGAGAACAATCGCAATAAAATAATTAATAATTTATTATTGATTGTCTCGTTTTATTATAATATGAATATGCATATAATATTAATTATATTATATTATATATTATAATATAATATAATTAAAAAAATACCATTTTAAAAATATAATTAATTGAGTCAGAATAAAGATGTATTATTAGATTATTTATATATTTATATATGGATTCTCGCACGAATTCGTTGACCGGTCTTCTCATATTTTAGAAGGATTTTGAATATTATATTTTAATCTTGTTAATAAATAGACGGTAATTAAACGGTTATATAATTAGATTATGATTATTATTTATTATAAAATAATACATCCTACTATTAATATTTTGTTAGAATTTTGAGTTATTCCGTATTATTTATATAAAATCGTGAATATAGTTTGTATTTAAAAAGAAAACATTTTAATTTACAAAATATAGATTATCAGTATATTAAACAAAGATATTTAATAATTTCTAATTAAATAACAATAAAGATTTCGCAAACTTTAGTTTAACATATGTAGACATAAAATGTGCATCTAAACATGTTTAAGCTATAAATAATTTTTAAATATAGAAACTTGGAATGATATGTAAAAAATAACTTTTGGCAAACTTATTCATTGTATTTATTTTTTTTAAATCACCAATATATTTTAATAAACATTATTTTATATAATAATTATTCACAATGAACTATCTGCATTATTCATGACTATGATATTTATTAATGTATATTTTAAGAAATGATATATTGGATTTATTAGTGTAATTTTTATTTTTCTGTATAGTAAATTTCATATATTTAATTTTTTTACTTTTTTCTTATGACAAAATTTAAAAATTCATTACCGTTCAAAATAATAATATTGTCTTATCAATGTTCTAATAGTCTTATCATCGGATTTATTTTTATTGATACTTTCACGTTTTTAATGATTTTTTTTAATAATATAACAGTGAATATCTGTTTTTGAATTATATCAAGAACTAGTTAGTGTTATAGATCAGGGGTAGCCAACTTTTGTGTACGTAAGATCGACTTGTCATATGCGTAGTCTAAGTCTAAAATTCACGTCCAGGGGAATTAAAATAACATGAATAATTATTATCAATATTTATTAATTCAAATTATACGGCCATAAGTCAAGATATCGCACGCGATCGACCAAAATTGGCTTCGTAATCGACTGGTTGGCTACCCCTGTATTCATATTATACCCTTTATTCATATTACTTTATTACATAATGATAAAGAATTGTAATTATTCAGAAATAAACATATTTTTTTACTTAACATATGAATCATATAATTTTCTCTGAAAAAATAATTAAAACTTTATAAGTAAAAAATGATAGTTCTATAAAAAGTTTACTAACTAAGTAAATAATGTCTAGCCCAAATATTTTTTTAAACTGAAAATGTTTTTTTTTATCGAGCACTTAAAAATAAATTTGTGAAATATCAAAATAATCGAAAATATTGCTCAAGAAATCACACTGACTTCAAATATGAAAGATTAGTTTATTTAATAATTTACATAAAGAATATATATTTTAGTAGCTCATAATATTTAATCCAAAAAAATCAATATGCAAAAAACGTACAAAGATCATCTTTTTTATACACACAAATATATTTTTTGTATGTAAAATATGTATTTTTTTTAAATAATTTGTAGTGTTTTATTACCGATTTTATTGTGTTTAATGGTAATCGATGTTAAGAATATGGTGTCATGTGTTCATTGTTTCCTCGTAGACAATAGTGATATTTTACATACATAGAAACGTGAACGTTTTTCATGTTGTTTCTCATTTATTATTATACACACATGTTTTTAACATCGTTTCATATTTGATCATAAACGAGTGCTCAGAAAAATATGGGATATTTTGGATCAATCGTAACCTTTCCGGTTGCCATATATAGGGCATGCTCCGGAAAGAAGTCCAGAAGACAGAAGAGAAATAGTAAAAAGTATACAATTTAATATAATAATATTTATTTTATCGGAATAAAAATATTATCAATAATGCAAATTGTACATATCAAAATTTTCATATCAATTATGATAAAATTAAATATTTCGGTTATCTTTTTATGTTTAAATTTGAAATACCTAGATTTGCTTGATTAAATATAAAATTAATTTCGTATTTTTTTTTATATATAATGATATTTTTAATGCGGAAAACATTTTTTCATAGTCCATTCATTCACGTTTTAATTATGAATAATTGTTAAATTTAAATATTTACTCATTACAAGTATTTACATTTATTTTTATTTCAAGTGATTTATTATCGTATATTATGCATATAAATTACTTATAATTCCGAGTTTTTTTCTAAAATTGTTTATTTCCACTATGAAAATAAGAAATATCATCTTTTCCACACACTTAATTCTATCATAAATTCAACGCATAAAATTTATTATATAAACCATTGTTTGATATTGATTAAACTAATGTTAAATATGATTTTATAAACATTCATAATTTAGTCGTATTGAACAAATTTCATTTTTCGCATCTTTTCCTACAATGGTTAATAACCACGAAAAAAATGCGCCTTTTGCGTTTTTCCAATAAAAATATAAACGTATATTAATATAATAATACAGTAGAACAAATCGCGTAACATATGTTACAAATATATTACGCAATACAATTTCGATATTGGCAATAATAATAATATTATACTTTTTTTTCCTCGTTCAAAGTATTCGTTAAATTCTATCGATTCGCAATGCAAATTATTTTTATTCTATGGAACAAATTTATATGGCCGATTTCGAACGGTCGTCAGAAAACCGGTTTCAACGTCTAATGTCATGATCAAACTCGAATTTTATTAAGGTCATACCTGTATAAAATTTACGTAATTCGACGTCTAATTACTCGCACAAATTATACATTTATATATTATGCGATTTTTAATCATATATATATTTTTTTATTTTTCGAAGGTTGCTTCACTATAACTCGTTTATTTCTTTCTGTGCAAAATATTTTCATTTGACTTTAAACGACTTTTGATTATTATTTATTACTTTTTTTTTTGGTTAAAGACGAGGCTATTTTTTATTTATTTTATTTTTTAATGCAATTTATTTGTTATCGTTTTTTTTTATTCATCGTGACTCGAATTTCATTATTTATAAATTGTTGTATCGTATGTATTTTTACAATCATAAATATTTTGTTGAATCAATAATTTGTAATCTTTTTATTATTAAAATTATAACCAATTCTCGAATATTAATTTAAACATATTAAAAGTAATACAATATTGAAAAAGATATTACATATCAAATATTCTATTTTTTAATCAATTTGGAAATATAATTAAAGATAGCTATTGTTTTTTATTTCAACTTTTTACATTTCATCTTTAACATTTAGCACACGATAATAACTTTTAATTTATAAATAATTAACTTAATATATGTAATTTGAAATAAAATTCCTTATTTTTAATAAATTAAAAATACATATTATCATTCAAGTATAAAAATGTGTATATATTTGTATGTATGTTTTTTTTGATAATACTATCATAGATTGGATTTTTTTAATATAATAATCTTTTATCACTATATTTTTATCATTTTAAATTCACGGTAAATATTTATATCGTTTTTACAGACAACTCCTTTTTTCTACATATTGTAGCGAGTTTATTTTATAGCTAATGTTTTGCTTGATTCTACTGTATATTATTATTGTTCATAATACGAAATCATGATTTTGTTTATGTTCATTAATTCAGGTTTCGTGGTATAAAATAACAATATATGTGCTTTGTCAAAATTTCTTATAATAAAATATTATGTTTCAATCTATAAAATAACGATATTTAACGTAAAAATATGTTTTTGTATATATTATAATGCATGAGTAATTACAGGATATAATTAAATTTTAATAAATCACTAATTCTGTCTTCGTTATTTTGTGATTTTATTATGGACACGATATTTGACGTCTTTATTTCTAATTATTAATATATTTATTTAATTTTAAAATTAACATTGAAGCAGGTTAGAATGATAAATTACTTTGAGATAAAAAATTGCACGCAAATCTTTTTAAAGTTTGCTCTATAATTATTTCACCTACAAACATAATAATTAATACTTTTACATTACTATAACCTTGCATATATATACATTATAAAATACACCATAATAAAATTCATATATAATGAGTCAGAATATGTTATATATATATATATATATATATATATATATATATATATATATATATATATATATATATATACCATATATAACAAAACTTGTATTCCATTTAAAGTCGTGATGTACAAAATGGACATCTAAAAATCATTTTATGATGTTTCTTCAGATTTAAAAAGATACAAAATTAATTGATATCAATATTACATTTTTATTATTTTCCCAGTAAATTAGATCTTTTTTTTATTTATATATTGTTTTGTGTACAAACTTTATAATATAAAAAATGTGAATATTCATTTGAAATCGATAACCTTTCATTCACTTAAATGACGAACGAATACTGTGCATCGATAACTCAAAATAAAGTTTTTTTCCGTATTACGAAGAAAAAAAAGCTCTCACCTCATCCATCTTCTACATGTGTCATTTATTATATGAGCGATTCCTTTTTAAGAAGTTTGCGCGAGGTCATCATACCAAATATCGAATCGTTCATTTGTTTCCATTGCGCATTCGACTCAATAAATTCCATTTATGGCAATGTTACACATTGAAGGGGAAACGAAAAGGTCGATTCGGCAAATAAATGCGGCGAACGACCCAATTCGCCAAAATTAAAATTGCTAAATAGAAAAATCGAATTAAGCGCACAATTTAGAAGGACTTGTGAAAGTACTATTCGCAAAACATGTATTTTGTCTTCATTTTCATTTTGTTCTCCAAAAAAAAAAAAAGATACTTATATCCTCCTACTGACGATCTCAACCTCGTATCTAAACATTTAAGGACATCAGTCTCTTTGTAGAGAAGAAGGCAAATCCATTATTCATGGTTGTTGAATTGACAGAAAATGATTCTTATGTTAGATTTAAAAGTGCTCTTTGTTGTAATACAAACTTAAGTCAATAATATTTTAACATTGATTTTTCTTTTTATAATTTTTTTAACTATCATTCTTTATAATAATTTATATTATACATTATAATATTGTAATTTACTCTACACTATATTATATTATAATAAAACGGTTAAATTTAATATTTTTCAAATTTTAAAATATCCAATTTAAAAAGGAAAATCATTTACGAATATTTTAAAAACACAAAAAAAGTCGTACAAATATCGTACAATACTTTACTTCAGTACTGCACATGCATATATTTGCCTAATATAAATATACGTAATTTAACGCAATAATATGCAAATACCATACATATTTAAATTATGACGAAAGCCGGTTTTAATTATTTATATTAAATTTTAAAATCGTGTACGTGTTCATATATACCTTGTTTATATGAATATCAAAAATTTTATAACATCACCCGATTTCAATAATCATGAAATACCACTTTAGATTATCGACACAATCGATAATTTATACTTCAAATTAGTATATATATGTAGTAGTATATCCTTTTAATTTACGATCCATAAAGGGAGTGGATTAAGTGGTCCACCGTGAGTTACGATAGGATTATGAAAAGCTGAAGCGTCCGAATCGTAAAACGCTCTTACGACGCAAAAACATCCATAGCTTTTTATTCTTATACTCATTTCCCGAGTGGCGATAAAAACGGGAAAAAGCGCCACAATCAGATTTGTGTTCGGTTGTCTTTACAGTGGAAAAAAAGTTGGATAAAACGATCGCGGTGGAAACCGGAAAATAGAAAAAAAAGAAAAGTCGCCCGGAAAAAGGCTGCTGAATGAATTCTTAACCCGGCGACGATTATCTACTTTTCCTACGATAATAAAAAAGATATTTAAATTTAACCCTAAAGACAATTTCACTGTATTGTTATTTTTTATTAATATTTTAGGACAAGTTTCAATTTTCCAAATTATTCAACTTCTAAATCTTATATATATTTTAGATCTATTCTATTTATTAATTTAATTCTTTAACGTTATCACTAATATAAATATAAATAATAGAAAATAGCGCTTATTTTACCATCGATTCGAATACAATTCCCTTTTTTTCCTTTTATGATTTTCAATCACCCATCTCGTTTTACGGTTTAATCATAAGATTGAACTTTTTAATAGTTTTCTCGTGTAAAGCTCCGAAGAAATCCAATATTCTCAGTGAAATCTCTAGCATGCACAATAAAAGCTGACAATCACAATAAAAGTTAGTCCATATGTTTATTTTAGGATTCGCTTTAATAATTTTTGAGATTTATGTTATACGAGTAATACAGAATATGGGAATTATATAAAATTCTTTTATAAATGAAGAAAAAAAACGTCTACATTCAATAAAACTTCTTGTGATTTTTTTCAATAATTTCATTCATTTTCGTATTAATATATCTTTTAACATGATTGACAAAATTCAAAAGTGTTTTTATGAAAATTTAAGAATAAAATGTTATCATTCTATAATATTTGTTCTTTTAATAATTCACTATTTTCTGTCAAAAAGTTATATTCTTCATATCAACGGATTGATTTTATATTTTTCCTTTATTTCTAATCTCTAAAAATATATTTCTTGTATAACGGTTTTTAAAAGTGCAAAGTATATAAATATAATTTTAATATAAAATTGTGAAATCATTACGTTTTCATTTTATATTTATATGTTATATATTTAAATTGTTTCAATAAAGTTAAATGAAAATTTCATAAACGCTATCGTGTATTCTAATAAAGCAACGAAATATTTTTAATAATCTTACGCGAACAATAATATGTATAAAAATATTTACGTGCAATATTGAAAAATATTAAAAAGAAATTTCATTTATAATGTTATATTATATGCACATCTGAATGTACTCTGCAGAATACAAAAGGAAATATTAATATCCTGACGTATTTGTGTGTGTGTGTGTGTGTGTGTGTATGCAACATGCGTACGTGTTATATTTATTTATTTATTGTATGAATTTCGAAGATAAACCTAAGCACACATTGTATAATATATACAGTTTTTATGTGTTGCCTTGACAGTCGAATATTTATCGATACGATCTTGTCTCGTTCTTTTTTTTTTTCCTTTAAGACCGTTCTTTTCATAAATAAATGAAAGGTCGACGTACTTTTTAGGAAGGAGACGTTTTTACGACGATTTTCTCGGAGTGTGAAGGCTTTTATGGCGGCTGCGTAAAAGCGAAAAATCCAAAGTGAAAAATAGGAAATTGCTCAGTCGCGTATAAATGTGATGCTAATGCGATAATTAAATTAACCGTGCATTATTTTCATTCGTTATACCGAGTATTTCGTGTTTGGAATCGTTTTTAACAATTATCAATCGAATACCGTAAATCAATTCATTAACAAATTTACCATATATTATTTTGAATAATCTGAAAATTTGTCCTCTTCGACATGATAATTTTTATTTTTACATGTACTTATAATAAATACATTGATTTTTTCTACATTTAAAATAAAGATTATATTAAATAAAGAAAATATTAATTTTTCCATATAAAAAATATAAATTTTACATGAATTAGCTTATTAATATAACTATTTCAACATATTATATATGCGGTATTAGTTTTGAACTCTATCGATTACAATCTGACGTTAAATAATCTCTCAAACAAAATATCATCTTTAGAGCTATTTCAAAATGTTTAGTAACTAGTCACTTAGTTCAGCTAGCTATTCACAAGTCAACTCGGAACAAAGTTCCGCAAAGCAATGTTAAGCATGTTCACCATAAATTGGATGTAAAGTCTAATAGTTGTGACACATTCTTGTACTACCATAATTATGCGTGTAATATTATTTGCACATATATAATAATTCGCTTTATTACAAAATCAAACCTTTTTCATTATAAAGCAATACTATTCTAAAATTCCATAACTTTGAATTAAATTCCATTATATTACATAAACAAGCATAGTTTAACATTAATTATTTCCTCAATATACTCATTATATCCAATAATATGAACTATATGTCTGATATTATCATTAATGGATTCCTGATTTTTCCCTGGAAGCACTCATCACCCTTCTTAGAGAACCAATCGTCACCATTGACAAATTCCGTTCATTTTTATCCATTTGTTTCAGATACGATCGTTACGTATAATTTTGGGTCTTTTATCGTATTTGTTTCTCGACCTAGGGTTGTTTTCGGGATAATATTAGCCGAAAGGGGACACAATATGTTGCCTGTGTGCACATTTGCCATAGTATATATAGACAAGTATTGTGCACACACACAGTTCAATGTCTAATAATAAATACAGCATACAATTCGACAAAGACGCTGAATGGTAACTCTTCACTTTATTATTTATACACAAGCTTTACTACATTGACGCAAATAGACGTGTCATTGAATTTTCAGAGACCACTTCCATATAATATAATGTCCACCTACATTTGTTTTTCGGCTTTGTGTATATAAAATACAATAGTTTTGTGCTATTTATTATCACGATGTGTGAGCTATTAATGTTCTATGTTTTAATTATTTTTAGATTTTGTTACAAATTAAATAATCTAACAATTTTTTATAGTAAGTTTAGAATTGAAAATTCGTAAAATGTAGTGAATGGCTATCTCTAGGATAATTTTCAACCTGTTCGTGTTTATGTTTCGCAAATTATTCGTGTAAATTGATTAGTTAGTTCAACTGTTGTGCTTTTCATTCGCTCAATGGTTCATTTTCATAGTAACATACAATGTTGATCCTCGTAATTGATTCGGGGATTCTCTCGGCGTTGTACTGAGAAGATAACGATATTACAACGTCAAGAACATAAATAAAAGCGACATTTAATTTAAGTTTTGTATTCACGCTTATAATTTATATGCACAGCGAGAGCTATTCTCATCAACTATATCAGTTTTATCTTGAACGGTCGATATTTACATAGTATTATGGCGAAATTTTCTGAAGTGTTATGGCACATCGTTTTCGTGTATAGTTCCCATAAAAATTCACCTAAGAGAATTCTTTGATATTTTTTATTGCGATCGTTTCATCGTATATTTTCTTATTTTTGAAAATTTTTATATCAATTTTTTCATTATGAATTGATTCACTTGTAACCATTTTTTATACATATAAAACCACTAACAATGTATTTAAAAAGTTCAAAGATAATAAACTCGTATTTGTAAGTATTCTAAGATAGCTCAGTAATCCAATTACATCTGCTTATATTACAATGTAAAAAAAAAACAATTTACTCAGAATCGTACATATAATCAATGACAAGATATTTGTTATATACTATTTTAAAACTAAAATTTATCAAATCATTCATATAGATTTTTGACTTTTACTGACAATTTATACATCTCAAATAACAGAAAGATAAAATAAAATATATGTAATATTTATGTTATATCATGTCAAGTGAATGTATTATTAAAACGTTTAATCTATATAATAAAATCGAAATTCGCGCGACATGAAAAGCGTTATCTAAATTTTTCGCGGAAAGAAGAAACGGTTCAAAATTCTTAATGAAAACGAAGATTTAAAACTTAATACTCCAATTTTATAAGAAGAACAGAGAAATTCTCGACTTTCGGAACCGCATCTGCGAGACACAAGCCTTTTGTTCGAAAGTTTACCACGCTTTTAAATAATCGAGCCTTCGTCTGTGGAAAAAGAGAAAACGTGGAAAATCGCGAAACCGATATCTACCTCATTTTGTAAATGTTGAATTTGAACGAAAAACAGCCATTGTGACTTGTTTTTGTTGTATTGTTGCGCTTTAAAAATAACAGAAGACTTTTGAGTAATTACACGTTTACAATTTTAGTAAATAAATTCACTTAAGAAACCTGCATTTTAACAATTTTTCTTTTTGCCGTTTCTCAAAATATATTTATTTAATAGGATATTCAAAAATATGCTAGCAGAATCTAAATATCGATATTATTAAAAAAACACCACTCTTACACTTTATAAAAATTGTTAAATTTATTTCGTTGTATATAATGAAATTTTGAAAAGGGTCTAAATATGTCATGAGTCAAAAAAGTTACCATACAAAGAAAACTAACGTCTAACAATATTTTGATTTTAATCATATTCTTTTGCAATCATTTATTATAAAAAAAAACAATCATTCAGAATTCTAACTTTTAACGAAATCATGTTAAATACATAGCTTACCAAGCTCAAATTCTCGTAAAAGAGTATTTCAAAATAATTCCCCATTAAATTTTCTAAAAATAATTCGCTTTCGATCTTCAATAATACTCTTCGTTTAATTTCAAGCTATTCCAATGAATAACATCTTTCAAATAGAGAATCTCTCCAATTTATAAAATTCATTGTAGTTCAGCGATCATCGCCTTTTCTCCTTTCACATATCGGATTTTCATCTTGAAGGTGTGCTCGCATTCATAATAGAAAAGTTTAAATCCCTTTCCAATAGTTTCTTATTATAACATTAATCGAATGCCAATTTTAAGCACGTGTACTGTATTCGATTACGCGCGAAATTAATTTGTATACAATTAAAATAGACTAGTATTTATATTATATACATATAATACAAATATTGTAATACAACCGATCGTTGATTGCCATTAACTTGTCATATAAATCTCAGATTCTATTTTAAAAATAAATTTATTTTTGATATGTTGACGAATAAATATTAACACGTTCTCTTCGAAAGATTAATATTTAATTTCAAATATATATGCATTTATAGCTTTTCAAATAAATTTTACATTGTGTCCCTTCTTACAAATGCACACGTATGTATACGTTTATGAATTCCCAACTTGGTAGTCTTTGGCTTCTTCAATAATTTAGGGGTCATCGTCGTTTCATTTAGCGAACTCTCTCTCTCTGACTCTCAACATATTCGACGACCTTTAAACCGACCGAATTAAAAGAGTAGCAGAAAAATGTCTGCTCATATCGAGATCTAGAGTTTTTCATTTTGTCGTTTTATGATTTTTATGTTTTCTATTGAACAGATTTGAACTTGATATTTTCGTATTTTCATGGTTCAATTCTATATATTTTTCTTCTATTTACAAGTAATAGAATTTTTGTATAATAAAATAAAACTCGTATGATTTTTGCTTATTTTGTTACGAAAACTCTGCATCCTTCAAATTCGAAGGTTATTATTATATTTGACAAATAATGACTTTCTATGTAATTCTATGAAAGAATAAAATAAATATAAATAAAAGTTAAATATTTATTCTCTAAATAAGACAGTTGTCCAAAATTTCAATTTAAAAAGCGAAAATTTTTTTAATTTGACAAAGGATCGAGTTATTAGTTATTAGTGATTAAATTTTTAAGAATGTTTTTTCTTTAATATTATATAATATAATATTTTGAATTATGATATATTTTCAAGTAAAAAATGTCCTCTACGAGTTTGAAGGTTATGTTATTTAATATTTCAACAAAAATAAGAACTATTAATGTATTTTTACGCAATTTTATGTAATAAAATATACTTACATTGACAATGTATTTTATAATATACACATCTTTGCATTTACTTAGTGTTATGCCAATTTTCATTTTTTTATTCTTAATATCTTATTATTATTTTCAATACGATATATATATTTTTATACATTTTATTCGCT
This sequence comes from Leptonema lineaticorne, assembly GCA_024500535.1. Taxonomy (NCBI): domain Eukaryota; kingdom Metazoa; phylum Arthropoda; class Insecta; order Trichoptera; family Hydropsychidae; genus Leptonema; species Leptonema lineaticorne. The sequence continues at coordinate 8,058,175 of JANIJI010000030.1, read as the reverse complement.
AAAAGGTATTCATCTCTAATATTTATCGATAACGTTCTATTCTGGATTTATTTTCATATACAACCAAAAATGAAATTTATATATACGTCTGGTTTCGTATTGATAATATGTGGGCACAAGGATAATGGAGACCGTAAATATATATATATATATATATATATATATATATATATATATATATATATAAATAACCGATTTTCATGGAAGAAACGTTAAAAAAAGTCAAAATCTAATAAACCGGAAATATGACAAATGAATGTGCTATAGGGGCGGCTCTTTGTGCTTGAATTTTATTATGAATTCACTGGCTTGAAGTAGACAAATACAAGACACAACTGACTGTTATTGTTAATTTATATTCTTGCCATCGGTGGAATTGAATAAGATCGTTGCCTGGGACCTGAAGATGAATTATTCATCTTTGGTTTCAACCCACGACACGGTCGCCATCGTCTCATATATATAATTTAAACGTTTTCATTTAAAACAACCAGAAACTCTATGGATGACCACAAAAAAATAGCTACGGCAGATTATAAAATCACGATTATTTTTAAATACTATTTATCATAATATATCAATCATCATTAATAATTGATATAATCGATGTATATAATTGATTACCATTTTACTGTCCACTTCAAACAAAATATGCAGAATTAAATAATATGTAAAATATTATAATAAATTTAATTTAATACATCTATGAGAATACTATCAGTGTTATAATCAAAACTTTACCTACGGTCGTCTCTCGTTATATCTTTACAACCCATCAACCGCCATTTCAATTTTCCATGTTTCTAATAGCTTTATCTTTCAATCTTAGTTTCAAAGCGTTATTCATATTTTATATATATATATATATATATATATATATATATATATATATATATATATACTATATAATTATTTCAAATATACGACAATATTGCAAAACGTAGAACTACATTTTGTCCGCAGTTCATTTACCAAAAGCGTCCCGTTACGATTAATCAACAGCAGAGCTTTTATAATAGAAACAAAAACTGAATGAACGATTGAAAAAATAAATAAATAAATAGAAACAATACAAAAGAATTCAAACGCGAAAATTTTAAACTTCAAGATGGGTCTCTTATCTGAACAACGACCGTAGTTTGCCGACAGAAATTGCCTAGAAAATGTACACAGCAATTTAGTAAAGGCAGATATATATATATATATATATATATATATATATATATATATATATATATATTTATTTATATATATATATATATATATATATATATATATATATAGACGGTTCTTCGAGTGTTTATACGAATATTCTCATTTGCATCCGTCGAAGATATCTGCATATTACACACAGGGTGAACGCTATTGCTAATCTTCCGATGTTTAATTATATACACCGTGAATACTAAATTCAATCTCACTCATTCCCCAAAAACGACAAATCTACGATATTCATCCTCATCCTTCATCGCTCAGTACGTGTATACAAACCGCTTTAATGATTTATATAGATTTAGACGACGTTCGGCGTTCTCTTGAATGTCGACTTTAATTATTGAGTAATTTCGTTTTCGTGTCAATATAGCGTCTCGTTCGTCTATTTTTCGTCTAGTATATATTTACATAATATGATAATTTTGTTTATTTATTGTTATACTATATTTTCTTTTATATTACCGAATTATGATAGCAATATAAGCATATACGGTTTTAATCTTTGCGTTTCAGATTTTCTTTATTATTATTCTAATAATATATTTATAAAATAATATATAATAATTTAAAATTTTTATTTTTTTTTTCGCTGTAAGGGCTGTTATTTAATTAAGTAAATTAAAAAAATAAAGCTAGTGAAAAATATTAAATAAATTCCAATTTAAATGACGATTTTAGAAAAAATATTAAATTTAAAAATCACATACAAAAATATATAATATAAAATTATTATTATGTTGCATAAAAGCAGTACGGGCGAATAGTTCGATGTTCGCGTTTATAGCCGTACTTTCAGAGACCAACTGTCAAAATCGAACCGAAATTGGATCGTAAATGCTGAAATATTTTACATGAAAACAGCAATAAATTGGACACGGACATCACAAGGATGTATATTTTGAGTTGTAAAGATCATTTAATATTAAATTGTAAAAATAAGGTAGTACTCGAGTGCGACTCCGCCGGCGGCGGCGGCAGCAACAGCAGCAGCGCTTGCATTTTATATATGTGATGATTAAATATTCATATATTATTAATAAAAAAAATTATTAAATAATATTCATATTTTTTTATTAATAATATATTATAATTATATAATGACAATCATTAACCTAATGGTAAACTAATGATATATATTCATAAAAAAAGCGTATTTATTTTATCGTTATTAAACAAAACTTAAGCGTAATAAATTTCAGTTATTTTTTTATATTTTATGATTTATAGTCGACGTGTACTAATGAGAGATAACCGGGTTAATTTTTAAGTCATTAGTCAAATTAAAAAAATATCCTTTCATATCAGCTCGTAAAGGGAGCAAAAGTAATTTTTCACTCTGTGCACGTTTATTTATCTCTCTAGTACAATTTTTATTTTCAAAGAGGGATAAAAGCGAAATAAATAAATAAAAAATATATATGTATATGAATTAGAGTGCATCGGTAAATATGAAAGTGCATTTCGACTTTGTATTTAATTTACATGTTTCAAATTCATTCAGAAATATACTTTGATGATAAATGTATCGTAAAACCGCACTTTTTTTTCATTAACCAAATTCATCCGTTTTAATTTACGTGTTAATATTAATAAATCAACGGAGATTTTATTTATAAATTTGTACCTCTAATTATATTATATTTTTACAAAATCTAATTGTAAATTTATATTTATTCTTTGATTTTTTTTATTACTGTTTAAAATTAAATTATTGAACAAACAAAACATGATTCGATTTTAATATGTCCATTTTTTAATAATGAAACTTTTTTCCGGTTATTTTTGTTGAAGAGCATAATTGTAATCGGAACATTTTTTCTAACGTAATATAAATATTTAATGGATTTTTTTTATATTATTTGAATATTAAATTACAAACGGATGTGCATAACAAATAAAAACAGAATTTATATGTATTTTTAACGAATTGCGGAAATTTGAACAATTGTTTTTCACGACTAATTATTTATGTGACACTGATTGAGGTACAAATTTACAGAATTTCTAGATTTTTTTCTACTCTCTATATATCGTAATTTGTGTGTATGTATGTGTGTATATATATATATATATATATATATATATATATATATATATATATATATATATATATTATTTTCCATGGTTCATTAATCTTTAATATCCGCAAAATAGATCAAAATATGAAATATATATTTTTTTTAATCATTAAGATATACCGAATTCGTTATCTACCAAAATTATTATTATATATTAAGTTCACTTTTTTTTTAATAATGAAGTTAATAATCCAGATTTCTTTATTTTTCTATATTAAACGTGAATTAAATTTTCTTTTCTATATACGAAATGGGTTTTTTTACTCTTTATTAAAAATTCAGACATAATTAAGTATTGATAGACATTTTTTTTGTTTATATTAAAATTATAATTTATGATCTTTAAGTTGTCTATTCTCAAAAGACAACGATCGACATTTATTTTGAGAACCATTAAATTGATGCGCTGTTCCAATTCTAATATTAAAATATATTTATATAATTGTATATACAATTTTATATCGTAATATGTATCTTTTTTGCAACAATATGCTTTCATATATGTATATGAATATAATCATATAATATAATATAAGAATGACAGAGATTGATTGGTGCAGAATTTGTTCCCACGTGGGTTACACAGCGGTGGTTCTTATCGACACTCTATCAAATCAGGATGGGTTGTTCAAGAGAAAATTGCCATTTTTTTTCTTGCCTCAAATATACAACCTTATTGAACCCGAAGAGCGTCCCCAATTTTATTTCTTCGGCACTTGGCATTGTGGAACGTCTATATTTCCCTATTCCAAAATTTATTCGAATTTATTTACGCGATATTTTGTCGTACATTGTACGGAATACGGAATCGAAAAATTTCATTTGAATATTTTCACGGAATATTTGCACCGAAATCGTAGCCCTAAGGATATATCGTCAAGAAATTACCGTCTTCAGACACCAATGGAAAATATTATGGATCGAAATTAAAATTTACAATTTATATATATCGTTGCTTCACCTGAATTTATCATATTTGTCTTAAGAAGGTCATCGTTTCTCATGAAATCGAAAATATATGATCATCTAAAACACGACAATGATTTTTTAAGTATTCAGTTTGTGGTCTCCAAATTTAAACAAATGACTTCATAAAAACTGAAATATTCAATATATATTTTCAGTCTTTTATCTTGACTTTAAAAATGCACACAATTCAAAGTTATTACTTTACAATAAATAAACGTTTTATCTAACAAAGCACATTTTCATACTAGCGTTCGCTTTTATTAAAATATAATATTATATTTAGATGTATTTTTTTTTCAATATTATCTTTTTTATCATCTTTTATACTTTTCCTTGGGCCCTTTCATTATTATAATATATTTTTCATCTTGTCGGAATTTTTCACGCGTCTCTCTCATCGGATCCCTCTCATCTTTTTTTAACGTAATTAATTTGACGCTGGATCGCACAACGATGCAAAATATTCAATTTGTTCTGTGATGAAAAATCTTCATTTCAGGAATTTTTTTTACAATTTTTAAATTTTACTTTGCCTCAAAACTCGTACTTATTGCTATTTATTCGTGTCAGTGATGGTGCTAAAGCTTAATGAAATCCGTTCAATTTCCACATTTTCTCCTTGATTAGCTTTAAAGTAGTCTATGTTAAAAAATTACGTTATCCTTTTAAACATTTTTTTTTCTTTTTTCAGCTCCTTTATACTTCGTTGCTGTAATCATAAATTCTCTCTTTCTATTTCGTTATTTCACTTTTTTTAAGCTTGTAGACCCTTTCATGATTGTACAATGCAAGATTGAACGAAAAATATTTTTTTATCATGTTATATTTTCATATTTTTAGATTATTCAAATTTTTCTCTATACACTTATTTTTTATAATAATTTATATTTTTATATATATAACACTTTTTTTCTTTATAGTACCTATCTATAATCTTAGAACGAAGAAAATATATCGCATTGACATATTAATAATGTAAATTTGCATCTATAATTTATATTGCACGTAGTTTTTGAGTTTCAAACTGTTTTAACTGTAAGAATACTGAATTTAAATAATGCAAATTTTGTAGAGCACTTTTACTATCTACACGTTATTACCAGAGTTCTATTTTCTTTGAAAATATGTATATTCACAGCATACATAAAATTTTCCATCTATTATTCCAATATATATGTGGGTTTTGAATTACTTTTCACTTTTTTCCATAAAATATTTTAAATTTACACTATGAAAAATGAAAACTATGTGAAATTAATCCCTAGTTGGTCCTACTCTCGGCCATAAAAGTTACTAATGTTTAAAGATTTTAATATGTAAGTTTTTAATATTTTTTAACTAAAACGCTTGAATTAAAATCTTTTATAGACCGCTAGTATTATAAAATATATATAAAAAGTTTTCAGTTTTTAATTAATCAATATACTTTTTTAAATATTTTTTTTAACATTCTTAACATATTAAATTTTGAAAAAAAAGATTAATTTATAATATTAAAAATATTTATTTGGATGTAATTTTAAATTAATTTATTAATTTTAAATATATGTTTAAAATTGTCGTATTGATAATTATTTTAAAATAGTTAATAATGTAATAAAAGTTTCAATTATAATAATCGTGTTCTCAAAAATAAAAACTATAAAAAGTTTTCAAAATTTTTGAGTCGTTTAGAAATAACGTGGAAAAATCACTTTTTGCTGATATAAACTTAGATAAATAAATCATTTTAGTCAATTTTATTGGAATATTATATAGATATCCTATTTAACTTTATTGCTTTTATTTTTAAAAATAGAACAATATAAACACCTTAGATTTTGGATACGAAAAATGGAAAACGCGCGAATTCCGAACCGATAGTAGGTAGTCTAAATATAATACAATATAATAAATAATTATGATGCTGACTATCGTTTCGTTTGAATTACTAAATTTATAAATACTGTATTGCGATTTATTAATTATTAATAATTATGTTTATTCATGTTTTACTTACAACAATAATACGTATTTTTTCTATATAGACTACAAAAAAAATAGAAATACAAAATGCATTGCAGTAATTACAAATAAAATACGGAAAAAAACTGTTGCATTGTTGTAAATGGAATATTTCGAGAACGGAAGTCGGAAATTGGATTAGATTAACGTTGCGAAAATGGAAATTGCACGTTCAAAACTGTATCTCAATTCGTAGTTTAAACTTAAATAGAGGAATATTTCACGTTTTCCACTTCGTTAACTTTTTATATTCCATCGTAAATATGTTCAATATTTATATAAAAATATAAAATTTATTGATCATGTTCAACGGAAAGAACACGTTGTATTTTAACTGCGCTGCACCTTAATAAATACGAATAACTCACAATTAAAAATTTACAAAATAAAAATAACTTGATTAAAAATACAATGTTATTAGTTTGTTTTTGAGATGTCAATTAAAAATTAAAAATACTTTATAATATACTATTTTTTTATTTATTCTTTCGTATTTACATATTTCTATTTCTGTTTACTTTTTATTATTGTTATTATTTTTTTAAAAAACTCGTTGTTTTATATTTCTTTGTGTTTTTCATTTTGTTTTCTTTTTTTTTTGTGTTTGCACATAATTTTTCCCTCTGCGGTTTATTTTCTTGATTGCGATTTATGCACGTTCTGAAAATAGTTTTCATGACACGGTAGCATAGTGGTAAACCGTTTTTCTTAATATTTTTCTCCAACATTAAAATTTCGGTCTATTTTACAGTGATAAATCTTCGGTTTTAAAATTTCTTAACGAAATTTTTTATTCCATAATATTATAATATTATTATATTCACGGGAAAATACAAAATAAATAATAAATAAAACAAATAAATCTATTATACTGTTTTGACAATTTTATAATACAATATGATATATTTCGATAATAATCCAAACAGATCAAACACTTATATCTCATATAACTACTACTCAATACAAATACTACGCCGTAGTGTACAAAATTGAGTTTTAATTAGAAATTCTGTCTGTGAATCTTATCTTTTATGGTAGTTTTCTTAATTTATGCCTCGTTTACACAGCTGCATTTTGAGTGAAATTCTTAATTACGATTACGTTTTCCTATTTAGAAATGCCAGACCGGCAACGTGAAATCTTTTAACAATTCCACGGAAGCGTTCACAACTGCGTAAAATTAAACTCGAAAAACAAGAAAACACCCTCTGAGATATTTAAATTTTAAGCGATTTTTGCATATTTTGTTCGTCCTTAACAATTAGTATACTCTATGGTTCCATCGTCTCGTCGTCGTTCTCATTTTCTACTTCGTTTTCACCCGTTTCTAATTGTCATGCATTACTATTACTCATGATAAATTTATATCAAAAGACTCATTCGAATATATTATAAATCAAAATTTTTGCTCCACACATGTTCATAACTTTATATGATATATTTTATAATTATTTTTGAGACGTACTGTATGTGTATTTTCTCTTGCAACTTTTTTTATGTATTTCATTTGATTTTTTGCGATCCGATTTTGTGTTATTAAAAATTCATAGCTTTGAAAAAATTGGCCTATGCTAATTTTTTTCTCGTGTTACGAGCCGTACAAATCCATTTTAAAATTCAATTTTCTCCAAATATGAGAATATTTTTTTTACCGTAACCTTAATCTATCCGTTATAATTATTTTTAAATTAACTCATTTTTAATCTAACTACATAACGCCGACGTGCATATATATATATATATATATATATATATATATATATATATATATATATATATATATTCAATAACCAGTATAAATGATTTTAATTTGTTTTTTCCAGCATATCTCGTTAGTTTCAATGAAATGAATTTCTAAATGTATATTGAATTTTCCAATTTCATTACTTTAAAAAATATCGAAATAGTTTCAAATAGACCAAAATACTTTAATTATGCAATTCCAAATTTAAAAGTATTAAAAATAATTTTATTGACTTAAAATCAATATTTATATATAGCAATATTAAACGTTTGTAATATAATTACGAATCTAACAGTTTTAAACGTTTACCGATAATTGTTTAGTAAGTGTGATTATCTTAATAACTATTACCACGACCTTTAACTTCTAGTAGAACTAATTTAATTAAAATTATAAATATGTAGTAAAATTTTAATAATCTCTCATATAGATATTTTATAAATTTCATAACTGTAAAAAAATATACATACTTACATTTAACATTTTAACTAACTAATTAATAAATTTGTCCATTATATTGTGCATAATAAAAACAAAAGAAAGTAATTAATTACTAACTATAAATTATTCGTAATTTATCGCATACTATATTTATTAAAGTCGTTAAAAATATTTTCCTTTTTTTATAATATATAATAATATATTTTTTGCGTGAGCGAAATATATTTAAACGAGTGACACGTGTCAACGACGGTTTCAAAGGTTTAATTAATTTTACCATGTTTTCATTCATTTCCTTTTTTTTTTGTTGTATATTCTGATCATTTTTTCTTTTTATTTTTAATATATGTGATAAAAAACACCTTTAGCATACATTCGCATACGAATAAAGAATGACATTGAAAAAAATAAATTCGTTCGGTCACACTTTGTCTTTCTTTTTATCAATAACATCAGGTCATATATATACAAGTACGGTACATAGAAACAATGTACGTAAATTACGCGTTGCAATTGCAGATAACGCACTCGTTTCATCTATTTTGATCACATTTTGTATATTTCGTAAATATGTATAAAATGCACCGACATGATCGTTTTCGTTTCAATCGGGTCTCGTCCGGTAATTAGATATATTTTCTTTTATATCATTTATATATATAAAAATTTATGGTATATGAAAAATCATGAAATGTGCACGAGAATGTTTCAAGCGCGTTTTTCGATTACAATTTATCGTTTCATTCTTTAAACGGTACATTAAATATGTTTTTTAATTGACATTTTATTGTCTATATTTTTTGTGCTAAAAAATTCAGTGTTTTGAAATTGAGCTTTTATTGTTGTTTGACAATTATTTTTTTCTCTCTGAAATTGAAACGTGTAATGTGAATGTGAAATTGGACGTTTTTGTTTTCGTTTACAAAAAGGTTTATTATCTTTATATTTTTTTTTATAATTCTATTATCAGGTGAAATATATATTTTTCTTTGTTTTGTATATAATATTTTCATAGATAATTTAATTATTTAATACAGTTTATATTATTAATATGCATTTAATATGTGAATTGTTTTTGAAAATGAAGCGATTTAAATATAAATCGCTTCATTTTCATTATTATAATTATTTATATTAATCATGATAAACTTTCGTTGACAATGTCAAGTTACTAATATATATACTAAAAATATGAATTACTAACATATTTAGTTTTTTTATAGTAGTTCTATAAAAATATCACTATATTTTCTATAACACTAATTGAGAAATTCTGATATGTGATAATTTCAAAACCAAGATTATACTTTCCATTGTTTTTTTTTTATTTTTACACCTTCTCCAAATATTCTTATCACTAAAATAAATTTATTTCATGACTATAAAGCTATTTTTTATGAAAATAATATTGTTTTTGTTAGTATTATTTTTATTACATATACAAATTAAACATGAAAAAAGTATAGTTTATTTATATTCGATTTATAAATTTCTTTTGATATTCTTTAATATCTTTTAATGTACTAAATAGGTATTTGGACTACCTTCACTTCCAACTAACATTTAATATAATCATGATTATCTATATTTATTTACTTGTTTGAATATGTTAATATTTAATTTTTTCTTCGAAATAACACGTACACACACACATATATATATATATATATATATATATATATATATATATTAAAAATTAAATAAGCTTATTCTTATTAAAATGATACGAAATTGAAAAATCATCCCGTAATTACCGGCTAATGAAAATGTGTTAGTGGAACTTTTCGAAAAGTCATTTTGTTAAATTAACGCTATTTATTCGGTATATTTATAAATATATGGAAATTGTGAAAAACGAATTTCGAGAAAACGTTATAAGCAATAGAAATCGAATTCCCTTTTGACTTTTAATCAGCGTGAAAACGAAATGTTTAAATGAAATTCTTTCTCGCTTCTTTATATAAGTTCTTCCTTTGTGCGAAACGATTTAATAGAAAAAAAAGAAGCTATGCTGATCGAGAGAAATAATTTTCAATATTCTCCAACATTATATTTATTTATATTTTATGTTATTTTTTCGATTATATTAATGTTATCATATTACAAAAATTTTCTTTAATTAACAATTTTCATTTTTCAACAGAAAAACTGGTCCTCGAGAAGTAAGATGTACTCCGGATTGGAGCGAAGCAGCAGTCAGCGGAGATCATCTCTGGTCACCAACATCCGTTTCCGGTGATTGTTGCTATGTCGGGGATCAAGATTGCACCGTAAGATTTTTAAATTTCTACACCCTTTAAAAATCTTAAGAAATAAACGTTTCACAAATAAAATAACAGAGTTCTCTCTTTTTTCCGAATCATTATTTCAATATTACATGTAAAATAATCTTATCTGTCAAGAATTGTCCTATCGTGTTTCGCGAGTTAATTAAAATGTTGCGTACACTGCTCACAATCCGAGAAAATTAATCGTGCACACGGAAGACGTACGATATCTTCATTATATATAACCTGGAAAAACTTCTATTTATTTAAACCTTTCCAAGGTTTTCTCGCTTTTAATTTGTCACGTAATTCCCTCTTAGTTAAATGTAATTTGTACGATGAAAATATTCTCCTTACACGGTAATTATATTTATATTATTAGTAAACACTTTGTTTTCTTTATAGGAGAGAAATTCTAAAATATACTTTGAATAAAGAAATTTCTCGCACCTTCTGCTTTGTATAATTAATGGAAGTTCCTATAGCTAGTATGTCACTTACTTTATACGACGGAGAAAATACCATGGTTGACATTAATAAATTATAAAAAATAATTCTTCGTTTTATAGTTAAATTTGAAACATCGTCGAAACGTATTGAACCTTGAATGCGGCTTAGTTCTCTTCTTGATTATTGCAAATTAAATAGTTATATACTGCTCGTCTCGATATTAAGTCCGTAGATTAAGCCTTGACGACGCACAGTATTTATCTTCACAAAGGTTGTTATCGATGTCGTAATTCTAATAAAAGATATTCTCTCAATTTCTCTGTCATCGTCATCACTGTATCTGTTGTTGCAGTTGACATTTATATTTAGTATTATATTTTTAAAAATGTCCATATATTATATATGGAAATTGTTCGCGGAAAATGTTTTGTCTTTTTTTATTATTAATAATAAAATTTAAAACCGCCAAAATTTAACCTTGCGGTTTTGAGGTTATCGCGTATATATTTTAATCTATGTATATATTTTTTTATTTAATTATTCATCGCAAAAATTTTATACGAATATTTTGAACATTGGAAAATTTAATTTTCGACCGCAAATTCCGTTACAAAAACTATCCGCAAAACATATTGTTATTTAAAATTTGATAATCTTCATACATAACTATACATTTTGTACATGGATCAATCTAATAATATACATTAAAACTTATATTTATAATGTAATTATTATATTAATAACTTATTGTAATATATTTACTTAGAACAATTTGAAATTTCTTATACAAACTTACAATAAAAATTGTTATATTAACAACTTTTATATAATTTGTTTTTGATTTTATGTCTGTATTATTATTTCGGCATCGTCTGATATTTTCAAAGTTATTCGAGAAGTTTTATATAAATTTATATTATATTATCTGATTTTTACATAGTTATAAACAAAAAATAGAACTACGATCAATCTCCTCCTTATCTTATTTTGACGATGAAATGTGTCTAAATTGAAATATACGAATGCTTTTTTTTTGAAAAATGTATTAAACTTTTTTGTTTTTCGATGTCGTGCTTTAAAAAGTTTGCATAATATATATATTGAATATTTTTCAAATACAAGACATTTTTTATGATGATTTATATAAATAAGAACATTCCCATAATATAACAATTTACACATATTTTTATGAACTCATCTGGTAAACACGATGGAGATAATCCATCATAAAGCATAAAACATTCGTTCTCCTTGGAGATTAAATAAAAATATATATATTTTTTTAGAAAATTTACATAAAATAAAAATAATAATTTCTAAGATGTAGTATGAAATATTATTATTATTAAAAAAATAATGTTTAATTTACAGAAGCATGGTCCCCGAATGAAATGTTCAGCGTGCAAGATCATCGCACATTCGAACTGCATCGACATCTTGATGGATCGCATCAAGTTCACCTGCAAGCCCACCTTCAGAGATGTCGGAGTACGTCAATATCGTGAACAGACCGTGACTCATCATCATTGGGTGCACAGACGTTCCGAGAAAGGCAAATGTCGTCATTGTGGCAAAGTAAGTCTCCTTTAACATATATTATATGTATGTAATATTTTTATTTACATACGAACAATACAATCAATTCTTAATTATATTCGTCTTTTTTTTCTTGTTGTTCATCTTTAATATTTTTAATACCTCGCGAAGTCTCATTATCTGGTGTTTTTTTCTATAGAATAATATGAATAATATGACTACGTTGTAGTATATCTAGTATTCGTGTACGTCTAGTAAAAATTAATTGAGCATTATTCATAAATTGAAAATATTCGTTTCGAATATTTTCTACATATTAAAAAGAATATTTTTATTCAGTAATATTGTGAAAAATATAAATATTTAAATACTAGATTTAAAAATATAAAAAGGCGTAACTTTACAGCTTTACAATCATATAATATATATTTTATTTTTAATCATTTATATATTTATATAATGTAGTTCAAAATGTTACGCAAATAATATAGTTAATACAAATACCATTCTTATTGATAATCGATTTAACGAAATTATTCTAGGTTTTTACTAATAGATTTACCTTATAATTAGACATAATTAAAAATATATATTTAAATGCATCGTTTGGAATTCGACGAATTAATTAAAATTTCATTAGACCAATTGATAAATAAAAATTGTAGACAAGGTTTTTACATTGGATACCAAAGTATATTACATAATCGCTTTAATCGAATTTGCACATAAGGGTTTTAAACAGTTAATTAACGATTATTGCATTTCACGCACTCGCGCAATGTTCCCGTTGTTTGATACACATTTAATTAAAGTAGCAGATCGTTCTTGAATTTCTTCAATTTTAGAATCGACCGTTTTAATTGTTTAATTAACTTCATGTCATTTGCACAACTTCGATATTATTGTGTAAGCATTTGCGCGTCAATATCTATTTAAATACACTGGATATTCTCCAGTTATTATAAATACATGTATTTGTGTACAATCGATAGAAAATTATCTCAACGTCGATTAATATTTTGATAATTATTAATTTTGCTTTTAAATATTCTTATGTACATTATTTTGCAATTATATTATTAATTCTCTTTCATTAATCGTTCCTAACATAATATATTTTGAACGAATCTTTTTAAATTAACTTATTTTTAATTTTAAAAAAATATCATATATTTATATATATAATATTATATATATATTATATGTGAAGATATTTTTCCTTATATGAATTAATAAAAACAAAATATTTTAACATCCATACAAAACTTGATTTTAAGTATAAGTTAATTACTCAAAGTTCAAATGGTGAATACAAAGTCCAAATATTAATATTATGTATTCATGCTATTTTATTTTGCTAAATTTCAATGCCATTCGTTTAATTTGTAAAATTTTGTATATTTATTTTTATATATTTAAATATTTAAAAAAAACACAATCTGCAAAATTTCCAGTATTTGAAGAATATAACTTCATTTATCAAAAAAATATTGTATATTCAAAAAGAATGTCACGTTTAATAATAAATATTTTTTTGTTAAAATCATGACCTATAATAATAATTTCTGAATTTATTAGATATATTATCTTTAAGTATTCTCAACAATAGATATATTTGAAGCTCGTTAGAAAGGCTTTAATTCTAATGTAATTTAAATATCCAAATTGTTTTCTTCTATTATATATATTTCTTTTTTTATTAATATTTCTAATATTCTTAGCATAAACTAATAAAAAAAATCGGAATAGAAAACATTGTCATTTTTCATTATTACAATATTATATGTTTAGTTTTCTAGACTTGCATTCAAATAATTTTCATTTGTTGAAAATTTGTCGCCAAAAGTTTTAAAGCTGAACCGAGCGAATAGCCTGAAATAAACGTAAATTTCCATATATCAAAAAATTTGCATGAAAATTCGCCAGAATTTTGTAACACTGACAATGTTTTATTTAAAGCAAAATCTCCAGTCGTTTGTAAACACAAAGCGTATTTTTAAACTACAATATATTTTTTATAAACATTTTAATTAACATCGAAAAAAAAAGTAATATCAAATTTTATCTAAAATTAATTTATTGTAAATAAACTTTTCGCTTCATATTTTCCGCACGCATTAAGCTTTTTATGTTCCCGATTTTCATTGATGGAACGAAATAAATGTCGATCTCGATATGAATGATTGAAATTTATGTTTTAGCTTTTGATGCTATTCACGGTGACATCGCATGTTACCTAGGTAATGTTTGGTCGATTGACGTGATGTCATTTCAATAGTGTTCTGTCTCTCAATTCTATTCTGATATTTCAATAGGTGCTGTTGAACCTATTCCATGTCATTAAAATTACACACATACACATTTGTGTGTGTGTGTCATATAATTTCACTAAAAGGAAAATGTTTTAAATTATCGTTTTGTATCCACCAACTATCGGTTGAACTTCGATAGTCTCGCGGTTAATCGAATCACACGCTTATTAAGTCAGTTCAATCGTTATAGTTAAATTCATTCAGGTGTTTAAGCCAATCATAATTAAGAATATGAATTATATTGAGAGATATTATATATTGTTCACATAGATTAGAATTATATATATATATATATATATATATATATATATATATATATATATATATATATATATATATATATATATATATATATATGCATTAATTAATATAATTATAATTTCATATATAATGAAAATCTCCCTCTGTAAGATTACCGGTTTTCAATCGTTCCTAATCTCTCATCAGTACATGTAATTTACAATATTAAAACCGCATGAAGTCTCATGAGTTGCAAATCTACGTAAATTCACGATGTAACGTTAATTTGAAAATACATCGTAGAATTAGTTCAATATTTCCTAATTCTCAGTATTTCAATTCATTTCTATTTTGCTCCTTATATATTTTATGTTTTTTATCAAATTTTTATGTGAAAGAAAATTTAATATTTATTTTTATAAATATTTATAATGTTGAAATTAAATAAGATCAATATATTTTTGAGTTTGTTCGTTTTATTTGTCTTATAAAATATAATATGTATTCATATAACTCCATTACACTCATATAATATATAAACAGAATAAATGGGAGAATCCTTGAAACCACATAACATTGTAAAGAATTAAAATGCTAACAAGCCAATTTCATGTTTACTTACCGCGTATTTTGAATATTTGAAAAGAAACAAACAGAATTTAACAAAAACACTTCATAAAATAAGAATTTAACACTTCTTACGATTCGAGATCGGAGAGAGTATCTCAAAATTATTTTATAACATATAAATAAACAAACTTTGTAGTCAGCATAAAAATAATAATATTAACAAAATATACGACTCAAGCATTTAATTATATTTACATATTTTCAGATACTAAAATCGGTTGAAAACAAACATAAAAAATGCATTGTGTTAATGCGTAATTTCTCGACAAATTTTCCTAATATAAATCGCTTCAAAAAAAAAAAAATAATAATACATGTGTAAAAACTGAATTCACGATAAATCTTATTATTATTTTTATCATTTTATTATATTTTGCGTTGCCGTTTTCTTCCAAAAGTGACATCGCCGAGAGACGCCGGATAAACGAGTCGGGAAATTAAGTGGAATGCTTCAAAGGAAAGAAAAAATGAAATAAAAATAGCTGTAAAATATAGAAAAATAAAAACCGCTTGTTTGAGAAGAAACAAGTATATATTTATATAATATTTGTGGTATATATATATATATATATATATATATATATATATATATATATATATATATATACAGTGAAAATATTGTAGCACAATGAAAACTCTGCGTTAAATAAAGTGCCGCTGAAAGAAAGAAAGCTCGCTGGCTGAAACGAGCTTCAGCTACGACCGTCGCATTAAAACAATAAATTTAAGCTCCGGTTAAAACGCCCGAAGCTTTTTATACAAGAATTGCTTCGGATTAAACGTCACAATATCACGCGGTCATCCCTTTTAGTGATAATCTAGTGAATATTTTATCTGTATATTTACAATTCACGCCGTTAATTTTTATATAAAAATTTCGTATAATTGATTATTAATATGATTGAAAAAGTTTGAGAAATTTTCGCAGTTCCTCTTTTTTTGTTGTCGTTTTAATTTGATTTCTACGAATATTGTCATACCTTATCGTGTATGAAAATTATGTACATATATTAATAGAAAAATATTAAAATTACAACGTATATACATGTATGTATTATATTAAATATTCCGAATTTTCCTTTGCTCTACAAACAGTATTTTGTTTAAACGACAAGTAATTGAATTTTATGTCAACATGTTATTTTAATGTCAATATAGACTCTGACATTTCGGTTCGTGCATTTAAATTTTGGTATTGATTTTGTCATATACCATCATTGTCATCATCTTTTTTTTTGTAATTTCGTACTTATTTTCAAAAGTTGTAATTAAATATCGTTCGAAAAATTATTTCGTTTTCTTCGATCTACAATAGCGAAAACTACTTTAGACCGTTTCAACTTTCAAATGTCATCTACAAAAACTTTATTAATATATTTTCAACGTCATGAACGTGGTTTGAAGTTGACTCTTATCATATTTTCAATTTATTTGTTTTTTATTTTGAAAAATGATGGTATCATTTTCTAAATTAATTTTATCTTAAATCCTTAAATTTATATTAATAGATATCCTTCCAAATTGTTCTTAAAATTACTCTTTTCATTATTTTTCTAATAAACGGATTAGTTATAATATTTTTATTTTTTATAAAAATGTTTTATGTATTTAGATAAGTCTTTTAATAATATTCATAATATTATCCGATTTTGTTGCACAACATTTGTACAAAAAATATTATAATATTGTTCTTTATCAAATATTTCATCTCAATGTCGTAGTACCATAAAATTATTTCGTTTATATATAATAAAACATGTATTATATTTTTTTTTCATATAAAAATATTTTTATATATAGTATTTAACCATCAATTTGTCTGTCAAGTGGCGTACAAGTATTCGTAATTTTACTGCGAGTTATTTAACCTTTGACGTACCAAAGTTCAAAAGTATACGCCGAGTATTAAGAGGGGTCCGAAAGGACTTCATATTTTATTTATGATATTTACGTATGAATAATTATTGAAATGATTCATTATCCCTTGTTATTCTACAGGGCAACGTTTCCCAAAGTGTTTTCCATGAAACATTTTTGGAGCATGATTACAGAGTTGCTTTTTTTTTTATTCTTTATTCCAAACGAAAACCTTCATTTTTTGCGCTGCTCAAGAAGAATTTTTCAATTGATTGATTATTTATTTTGTATGTTAATGATCCCAAAAAAAGTATTATTCAAAAAACATTTTGAAACAAAAATACTGAATTGCGAATTATGTTTTATTTTAATTCTCTGTGGCATAGTAGTATTAATATTGAATACTATTTACCATACATCATTACATAAATTCTAAAACTATGAATATATTTAAATATTATTAACATTTTTGAATATAAACTTACAAATCTTTTTTTGTTTCTCCATTCAAATGTTATCTATTTTTTTTATTTGTATAAAAATGAAAGAGAAAATCATTTTTAACCCCATTGTATCACAGGGGTTTAAAAAGCATGCATGGATGTTTGCGTATTTGTGCATATTTTTTGTAGGCTCTCGTAAATTTTGCGGAAAATATCGACGAAACGAATTGAAAAACAAACTCTGACGACTGGCAAAAACATACTTTTGCCAAAAGAAAAAAAAAGAGAATTTCTTCAGGGGAAAAAAACGAAAGAAGACTTTCTTTCGTAAATGTCGCAGGTTCTTTTTCTCGTATTTTTCATCACATTCGACACTTATACATATATGTATTATGTATCTCTGTAATTGAAATTTTATAAATATTTGTAAAAAATATATTTATATAATTTTTAAATTATTTAATAATTCGGTAAAAACATTTTCTGGAATTTTCATTTTGCAAACCTTTGATAATATCTAACTTCTAATTAATATAAATTAACACTCGATAAACTTACTTTTGACTTAGAAATCCCATTTCGTTAACAAATTCTCACTCTTCAAATTTTCATATATCATATATATATGTTTATTAGTTTTTCTCGCATAAATAATAAAATTTCATCGTTTACATACTTCTTCCTTATAACGATTTCAGTATACGTATATATTTTTTTATTTAATTTTGTTGTTTTTCATTGAATCGAATAAAATTGTACGCAATAATGTTAAATATTACTCGGGCCCATTATTATATATGTACAATATTCGAGTTGAGCGCTTCTCTTTTTTACCATGTACACATTTATACATAAATTTTCTGTATATAAAATATATTTACATTAATCAAAATTCTGCGATTATTCTCAAAACGAATATTTGTTTTTGTGATTTTGACTTTATACGGTTTCGATTGTATTTCTTTGATTTTGACGTACATATAAAGTGATATATTCGTACAAATACGAAGACTATTACAATCTTAATATTTTATTATAATATATATAAAAATACTTGTTATTTTCTTTATTTTTGTTTGTAAGTAACAAAATAACAATTTATCTTTAATATAATACTATTATTTTTCTATTTAACGTTGTTTTCTCAATTATTCAAACTTAAACCATAATATAGTTTTAAATTATGTTGCGTACTTTAGTTTTATATAAATATTTAGTATGAAATTGATATATTTGAAAGTGTTTTCGTATAAAATCAGTTGTAAAGTAATTATAAAGACATTTACTTAAGCGACACCTGAGTAGGTCTAATTAATATTAAACCTGTTTTAAAGTGTAACAGGACTAAGTTGAGAATCTTGAAATATTACTTACATTAATTTTTATAGTTGAAAAATACTTAAAATGACTTAAATAAAGACATGGTCTATTTTTTATTTAAAAGATAGTAATAGTTAACCGATTTCTATTTTATATTTTAAAATTGAAATATTTTTCATTATATATGTGATCTTTTTGTGTTTTATCAGAAATACATTGTATTGGAATATTCAGCTTTGATCTAAATTCTATTTAATAAATAAGTGGTGTCATATACGATACTATTTCATAAAGTCGAGCAATCATGCTCAACGTTCAATCAATATTTATTTCTAAAAGATTTTTTTGATATATTCAAATTGAGCCGTGTTTGTCTTTCCGATTAATAACTATAATAAATTTAGCATTATATGTATAATACGAATTAAAAAATATTCGGCGTTAACGGTAACATTTTGAATAACTTTATGTTGATTGATGTCTTTAAACATTGGACTGTTCAAGTGTTTCTTATACATAAAAATAAATTATTTCTTATATTTATAAATACTCTGGTCTCACAGTCAGATTTCAAGACGAATTTGTTTTATTCATCAAACGATGAAAAATCTTGTAAATTTTTTTCTACCAATGGAAATTGAAAAAAAAAATCAATTCTCTTCACGGTTGTGCCTTTTACCATCCACCTTTACTGTGCCAGTTATTCAATTCAGTTTTTCGACTGGCAAAAGGAGAGAACGTCACGAATTTTGATGAAGCAGTTTGTTCCTTTCAAATATTTATCTTATGCGCATTACGTATTCGCCGGTAAACGGCGACATAAAAACGCCGACAGTGAAAAGAAAAAAAAATAGAAAAAGCTCGAAATCGTGCTCAAAGGTACGAATATCAAAAGGGATGTACGGACATTTTCCGGCAAAAACCTTCCGCTAATACTGATTTTTTTTAAGTTTTCATATAAATTACGATCTTAACTAACTACTCGAAACGATAAAAGAACTTAGAAGAACGTCCTCAAAAAAATTTCTTATGAAAGAATCCTCATTTTTTTTTCAAAAAAAATCATAGCTTTTCATCCATTTTTTATTGTAATGATATTTTTTCGTCGATAATTTTATAATAAATAAATTTTTTTTGTACATTTTATTTAAAAATGCATTTTTTAGTACACTTTTCATTATATTATACATCTCTCTACATTTTTATTTTCTATCCGGATAACATTTAACATAAAGTTAAAATAT
The DNA here is from genome assembly GCA_024500535.1 of Leptonema lineaticorne. Taxonomy (NCBI): domain Eukaryota; kingdom Metazoa; phylum Arthropoda; class Insecta; order Trichoptera; family Hydropsychidae; genus Leptonema; species Leptonema lineaticorne. The sequence continues at coordinate 8,037,425 of JANIJI010000030.1, read as the reverse complement.
GCAAACATAAACGAGAAACTTTTGCAAGAGCTAGTACATACTAAAATTTGAAACAGAGGCTAAGACCTCACACAAACTGTTGCTTCTTAGTTTTTATTCTGGCTTTTTGGTGTTTATGGTATCTAAATATGTATATAAAAGTAAACATTCCTTAAAAATGAGTCGTATCTGCTTAGTATTGAATATTTAATATGTCCTTTATTTTTATTTTTTATCGTTCGATTTATACTAAAAGTTTAAAGAATTTTAGAATTTTAATTGTAAAACAGATTACAATCCGATTTTATTTATTTCTAATGCAAACTTAATGTCGTATATTATAAATGATTTCCACTATTAAACCACTTCTGAATATATAATAACATTAGTGAATCTTGATTTAATATTTTATACGTAAAAATTCTTAAAAATTTTAGTCTTAATTTCATTTCGATATTATTTATTATTTTTATTATCACAACACAAAATTTAAACGGCAATAATCGATTAAAATTTTTCCACGATTTTAACAATAATAGCAACTGAAATAATAACGATAACAATAATAAACAAATCCATTTTTGTTTTAATAATGTTAAATTGCCATAAAATTTTGAAGTCGACGATTCCGCTCGTGAATTGATTTGTTGTTTTTGTTTAATGATATAATTAGATTTTCCAAAGAGAAACCGGATTTGAAAAAGAACTCGTTACTTTATATTGTTAAAATTCGTCTGTATATATTTATATATATTTGTATAATGTATCGCGCATTAAGATGTCTAAAACATCCCTTGTTAGTAATATTATTGACTTTCTTCATAATTCACTTACCAATTATCCACTTTCATACTCTCGAGCACATTTTATATATAATAATATAATTCTAAAATATATGATTTTTTGAAGAAATTGTATCTCTTTTTGCGATCGTTATAAATGTTATTGATTTCTGTTATTGTTTTCCAATCTTTCATATTAATCTCGTTGATTCGTTACTAATATGTGCTTTGTAAATTAACTGAAAACATTCGAACTAACTCGCATTAATTTGGTTGATTGGTTTTTATTGAATTTGCTCAACTTTCTTCGCTATTAATATGTATACGGTTTACACATATAGTTAAATATATGACTTTTATGTAAAAAATATATAATGTATATTTTGTTTAATTTTAAATACATTTCATTAATAATATAATTTAAATTAAATATATAATTAACTTTAAGTCGACGCGAAACTATATTATAATATTGTATTTTAAAATATTTTTTTCAATATTCCTACCTACATTAATACAATATGATAGTTCTAGCACTTGAAAAAAATAACCGCATTATATCTATATTTCGATATAGGAAACACATTTAGCATAAAACACACCCTTATCGTAAATCGAGAATTTACTATATAATACATCCATAGATACATATATAATATAAATTCAGTAATAAAAACGTTCGTAAAATATTATTACAACATTTCATTACATATGACGATATTCACGCTCTGTCTAAAACACGGCACCGCACGCAGAAAGCTTTTTAATTAACCGTAGAAGAAGAACCCTCTATTTTCAGTTAACCTTATAGCTTTGAATTACGACGGTGCGTGCGTATATTTACATCGTTTTTCCGCGTAAGGTGAAACCTCATTCTATATAAGCAAATGTGTTTATGTTTAAGAACGAAATGATATAAGTTTCCCAAATCGTCGAATGTACAATGATTTTTTTTTATTTTATTTAATTTTTAACAATCAATACGTAAAACGTCAATAAGTAAAATATTTTTAATTGAATTATTTATTAGTCATTAAGTATCGTCTTATCAATTTATGAGTATAAATTATATTTGCGTATATAAATTTTAATGAGAAATTGTGATAATTACCACTTAACTACATCCACTCGAATAATAAGAACGCTTCAAAATTTTAATATTGAATAATAATTCATATCGTTTTTTAATTTGACGTTAATGCGTAATATTTCAAATTTTATTTAACTTTTTTGATCCAAGATAATGAAAAAAATACCATTTTATATTCTGATTTCATTTTAACTTTAATATATTTTTTTATATCGAATGAATGAAAACTTTTATAAATTATATATTTTATTTTCCATTATTTAAATATTCGTTTACATTTTGAAGGTTACAGTATTCGAGCGAAATTGAAATAACAATTGAGGACATCAAATGGTAAAAGAAAGAGTTCAGCAAATAAACGTTATTAAAAAAAAATTGATGAAAATATACGAATAAATTAAATATAAATACTGGTCTTTTTTGTTTAAATGAAATTGCCAGAAAATTTATCATTATAATATATTTATAAAATAAAATTTTCTCAAAGTCTACATATTGAATAAACTCTTTATATGATGTTTATTATTTTTATTTATTTCAAAAAATTATAATTTTTGAGCCCTTATGATCATATTTTCATTTTCTGTATCTTTTTTTTTATATTATGCTTTTATTAACACATTGAAAAACTATATTAAAAAAAATAATTTATATGTTTTTTTTTGAAAATATCTATAATTAAAAAGTGTTTTTGTAATTATTAAAATTATTTTTACTAAAATAAAATCTGCTTAAAAAAACTCGCATATCATATTAATTCAACTTCTTCACGTTTCATCGCAACTTAAATTTTTAATATTTAAATTGGGTTGCGACGTTATTATATCTATATAAAATGAAATTCGTGCATAATTAACGTGTACTCGTCATTATTTTATTTTATTTTTTTTTACTCGCGGATTAACTTTCATCCGTTTTCACGAAACCGCGCCTCCCCACACTTGCGCCCTTTGGCGTCCGCCGTCGTATATATCTTGTTTATATATTCACACATATACTTAAGGTATGACTCGGATCTGGGTTGTACGTCAGTTTAATATGATAATAATATTATTCAAAGTAATGCAGAAGTTGCTCGTCCGCATCCGGATCATCCTTTTGAGCGAGTTTACGTATTACGTATATCATATACTTCTACGTCTTGAACCTACGATTCTTAAAATTCTTCGTATAATAATATATTCATCCGAAAATAGCAAAATTGAATTATATATATAAAAGAAACGAACGTAGGCGAATCATACGTGTGTCGTTAGAATTCTTAATAATAAATTTGCAAATATTTCCCTATTTTTTCCTTAGTTTCTGTTGTTGTTGTTGCCAACGTCTTATTTTATCTTTATTGTGTTTCTTCTACTACTGTTTGATATGCGTTCTACGTATGCGATAAAACGTTACCGTTTCTTCTTCTTCTTTTCTTTTTTTTTTTTTTTATTCTTTTCTCTTCGAACAAACTTCCTTTTCGAAGAGTACATATTAAAATTTGTGACGCACGTATCTTTTACGTTTTAGTCTACGTATTTTAAAGACTACAGATAACAACGTAAATTCAAATATAACGTGTTTACTATAACAAACTCGTGTTTACTATAAATGACTTTTTTTGATAGAAGGATAACAAATTCTTTTTAAGGATTCATAATTAATTTCAGAATTATAATTATTGATATTCTTTTATAATAATTCAGTGAACTTTTGTATAATTTAGTAGATAATTTTAATATTTCTATATTGGTATTTAATTGGACGCAGATTTGCCTAATACAGATAAATCCATATGGAAAATATCATTGGAATGATTTTTGCGTTAAAATATGAGCAGAATAAGAAAAACATTATCTAATCAGATTAAAATATTTAAAACTAATAATAATTCTAGACAATGTATTTTATCAGTTCACAATCAATATTATTCAATATATTTTTTTATATATATCATATATTAATTATTTTCATTTTTCTATAATAAATCATATAATTTTCTTATCCAAATGTATATTATTCAAATCACGTCATAGAATATATTAACACATGTGAAATATCATTTGTGAAAAATATATTTGACAGCACATGAATGATGTGCATGTAACCGCATTTTGAATTGAATTTCAATATGATTCCCATATAATTTATCTTTTTCATATTCTTACTTATTTTTTATACTATATTTAAATTAAAATAAATATTTTGTAAAATATGATAAAGATTTTTTTGTTATAAAGTAGTTAAATATTAATCATTTTTTTAATAAAATTTTATATGCTTTGATTTAAATATAAATTGGTTATACATTTTTTATCACCTATAAAATAAAGTATTTTAATTCATTTCACATGTGAAAATAATTTATTTATTACAAATGTACTGAAAGCCCTCGTAAAAGTATTCAATGCATTTATTTGCTGACGTTAACATTTGCATGTTTCCCATGTGCACGGTGCATTATTCAATTTATCGAATTTAAACCGAGAGTGCACTTGTTAATTTTACCATACGAATCCATGATTAAGCATCGTTCTCACTAGGTATTACAATTGATTAATTATATCGTCATTTAAAATAATCACCGACGATTTTCCTATTTTTTTTTATATTCATATAATTTGACGATATTTCAATTTTCAATAATTATTATACATGTATTATATATATATATATATATATATATATATATATATATATATATATATATATATATATATATATATATATATATAGGCAGTACACGTTAAAAATTAAACATCATATTACACCATTTACCTAAAACGTGTTAATTTAATGAAAAAAAAAGCAAAAAATAAATTTAATTTCCCGTTTTCTCTACGTATTTTCATATCGAGTGTTTACTTTCATGCGTATTTTTCGATCGATATTCATTACAACATAAATTAATTTGTATTATAAGTAAATTTGGGCAATTTTCATCTATGATTTCATACATGTTATGTAAATATAATATCGAATTACGTGTTATATATATATATATATATATATACAATATTAACGTGATTTGTATATGTTTAAAAATTGAATTTATTTATAGTACCATTTTTGTTCGACTTTTAAGAATCAGTATATAGGGCACAAGGGCACAAGATGCGACATAAGAGCATACATATAAACGAATCGAACTCGATAAACAAATGACATTTTGCAAATTGTGCGGTCTGTTTCGTTTCGGTCGAAAGATCGATACGATAAAATGGAAACCGGTCGACGAAATTTCGTCGGTTAATTTTAACTTTATTGTATATAAAGTGAATCGTCGTCCTATCAGACTTTTCCAACAGATTGTAATATTGCCCTCGATTCGTTTTTGAATGGTGACCGTTTGATATTTTACAAGTTAAACAAACGACGCCCTAGCGTATATTTGATCGGATGATTTCGTCGTTAATTGTGATCTTCTATCGTTTCAACTGTTTAATTGGTGTTTGCGGTTTTATCTTCATTTTTTATATATACAAATTTCGTTTTATTATAATATTGAATTTCCTTCTGCTTCAACGATTGTCTTATCTATTTCCATTTAATGTAAATTTATTAATTTAAAAATCTATAAAATTTTATAATATTAACACTATTAAATTAAGTTTGAAAATATTATATAATATTTTTACGATACTGTATATAGTCATTTAACATTTATAAATAAATTACTTAGATAAATAATTAGATTCTTATTGTGTATAAACTCTAATTCAAATCAAGTAATATTATATATAATAGCTGTAATATATATCTTTATATGTAACATAAATATCATAATCTAAAATTTTAATTCAAAATAGAACAATATTATTAAATAAAATAATATAAAAAATTAAAAAAATGGGGGATTCGCTTTGTCGTTGCCTTTGATACCGAAATGAACCACTTTATAGTTTGAAAAAATTTCACGAGTGGTCCTTAGAATTCCATTTGTGCATCACTATTCCAACATTTTTATATTAAGTATCCACACTTTAATTTGCATATATAAAAGAATATAATGAAAAACTTATTTTTTAAATAATAAAAAAATATTATTGCCTATTGAATTATCGTAGAAATCGAACGCGTTCACGTTAAATTAAACAAACACTAAATGTCTGTGTTTGCGTTAAATCCGTTGTTATTTTCCCCCGACGTCCTTTCAATTGTTTAATACGATTATAAATTTCAATGTTGCCATTGCTTGGACCGTTGAACCGTATTTTGAAATCGACAAAATATAAAATAAATATCGTACGATTTCGCTTTTCCGATTTCGACCGCTCGTTAATTTCGAATGTAAACGAATTTTCCGTTAAATATCGCCGTCAGAGAATTTCTTCGATTTTTCGCTAAACGCTTCCCGTTTTTATAATTAAAAAATATGCGATTTTGTCGGTATTTTTTTTTTTTTTGTTTTTTGCGCCCTTTTCAAACTTTGTATAAAATATGAATCAAATAGTATGGTCGTAGGCTTCACTTTTCCAGTTTTGCGTTTGATCTTTTTTTCGGTTTTTCCCTCCGTTTTTTTTTTTGAGCTAACCCGTGGCATTTAAATGCTCCATAAATTGTACTCGCTCTTTTTTTCGTTTGACGCGCAACGTGCGAAAATGTCAAAAAAAATATGTTAAACTTCAAGCATTTTGACTTTCAATATATATATATATATATATATATATATATATATATATATATATATATATATATATATATATATATATATATATATATTATCACCATATTTTATAAAATATTTGACGCCCTTCTATATTTTGGATATTTTACATATTTTTCCAGTTACGTACACAACATAAATTTATCGCGATCCAAATTCTCTCATTTTTTAACATTTCCCTTTTATTTTATATTATGATATATTTTTCATGTATTTTATTGGAAATTTATAGTCAATATTTAAAAAACACCAATATGATAATGATATCTATTATATATTCTCATTAAACAATATTTTAAATTTCATCTGGTTTTTTTTTGTGAATGATATATTTTAATAAATTAATATTTATATGTTTATAATATGCAGTCAAGAGTTTAAAATGTGTGACATCTTCTCAGAAATTCTATAAATAAATCCACTGTATTATATTTACTATTGAAATTTAAAAACTTAAATTGTCTATTGATTTTTTTTTTTGTTTATTATTTTATTCTTAAAGTGAATAAAATTTTATGATATAATATTAAAACACAACACAATATTGAACATATTATATATTACATAAAAGTATATAGATAATATTAATTTTCCTAGATGTTCTTTATATATTTATTTCATCTATGAGTTCTTCTATTTCAAAAAACAAAAAAAAACTCACATAGAACCTTTTGTACTCTCAACGCGTCCGTATATAATCGACTAAAATATGTAAATTGTTTGCAACACATTTTTTTATTATGCTCTTTAATATGTACCGGCGTTATGTAGATATGCAAAAAAATACACCGTACCCGTAGTTTTAATTTTGTAAGCTGTTATTTTTTTGTCATGCATACACACGCCATCCGTTAAATATGCAACGAAACGCCTGCAACGAGAAATATATTATATAAAAAATATAATAGAAAATGTTTCAACCACACTTTTTTAATATGTAAAATATTCGTAACGATCGAGAGACTAATTCGAATTTGAGATTGTTCGAAATTCCGACATACGTCCTTCTGTCGCGTTCGTTACTTTGATAGCGTTTAAAATTCACGACTACGACTCTCGCTCGATTTACATATTGCTTACTAATTTACCTATACACCCTTTTATATAGGATGTTTTTTTTACAAGTAGTATATAGAACTTTAAATTTAATAAATCATAAATAAATAGTGTTATTTACCATCAATTTGATTTTATTTGAAAAACAATTCTATACCATTTTACTTATAACTTAGTTAACTCGGACGAAGTCTAATTTTCTATCACTTTTTACAACAATTAATACCTTATATATATATATATATATATATATATATATATATATATATATATATATCAGTATTAACGTAGCAAATATTGTCTTCCAAGGTGTCAATTATTTACAACTTATATTTTAAAAAACATCAAATTTTATACCTTTATTAAAAAACACCCTATATATATGAATATTTATATTTTGCATTCTTTACTTTCATCAATACTGACGAAATTTGAATACCAACATTTTCACTATATAAACGTTCATTCGTAGACTTTAAAATTATATAATCTTATATTTTACTATTATTTGCACAATTATTATTTACACGAAGCTCTTTTCATTTTATTATTTAAATTTGCTTTTCTTTTTAATTTCGGCGTGCTTCGAGCATAATTCAAAAATAGAACTCATGCATAACTAATATTCTCATTCCAAATTATCACGATGAGCTCAAATATTATAGAATTAAACATGTTACTCGATGTACATCATAATTTTCTTCTGTTACTGTTAGAATAATATTTCAAATCTCGATAATATTAAAAAATATAAAATCGTTTATATAAATATTACAATAAAAAAATATGCGTATATATAAAATAATATGTTTCTTAATTAACCACTAATCTCGTATATAATCGACTAAAATTTTATACATATATATATATATATATATATATATATATATATATATATATATATATATATATATATATATTATACGTTCCGAATCATGTATGCGAAACTTTTGTGGTATTTTATGTGGGGGGAAAGTCGATGAATATTCAATTCGGTTGTTTTTCAGACGACGCGATAGGCATCAAGCACATTTTTCATGAAACCGCACGTATAATAATAAAAGGGTTTTGTTCGCGCGCTATCGGAGACATCGTCGACATCTTCGAAGCTCGGAATTTTCCACACTTTTCCTTCTGGATTTTTCTTGACAGTGAAAAAAAATATTACTCACGAAACAATAGAAAAAAAAAGAACGACGAGCCTTTGTTTGGGCGCTTTCGTCGGTGAAAAAGTTTGTCCGTTTTTTTTTTGTTTTTTTTTTCAACGACCAACCCTTTCTATTTATTATTATTTCGAGATGCTAGAAGAAGAGGTTTAGTGGTAAAGAATATAAAATAAATAGCAAAAGCTCCCGGTCGCGACGACTAGACTCATAAATTGACGTTGTTTAGAAGCGAGTGAAAAACCTCGGTTTGAAAATTGATAAGCTCGTTCTTGAATGTTTCGAAAGTGTCATTTATTGGTTGTAAAAAATTTTTTATACGTTTAAATATTACACACACATAAAAAATTTATCATATATGCCTATTTCAAAAATCGATAAGTATTTTTTGTATAAATATCAATAACCAAAGCGTTTCAATTATAAAGTTAATTATTATTCAATGAAAATTTTAGAGATAATTTTGATATAAATGAATATAATGATAAAATATTCATTAATATTTTAATATATATTGTTTATTCATGATACATGAAAGTCGATAATCACCTCATTTTAATACAATTGTTAGTTAAAATAATTTTCTATTAATACAAAAACAAATCAATTCTCTGATTATAGAGAAAACGTGATTACAGTATTGCACTCTAATATTTGAACCGCACAAAAATTAACAATTCCATTATTAAATTAGTGTATGAAATCGGTTTTCAGAGGGAGAAACAATGTGCATTTTGCACGCCATCGTTAGAAACCCGGTGCGCTTTTTAACATTTCAAACAATAACAGTATTTTCAATTATGGAAATGTTCACTTTTAAAAATTGTGCTTGTTTAACTTCAGCTGCATTGCGGACAATAACATATGCCAGACTCTATAATCTGGCACCGCTTTTAATATTATAATATATTTTTACATATGCAACGTGCAAATAGACTTGGAAAAAGTTTTTTTTTTTTTTATAACACGCTGTATAAAAATATGAAACGAGTACAGTTTATACGCAATCTCGATATAAAGCGACCCAATTTGAGTTTTGTAAACTTGCGCACGTTATCAGAATCTTCTTATAGTTGCCTCGTATAATAACCGATTGTGTGCGTGCGCGCGTGTGTGTTTCAATCTAGTCACGGTGAAAATATACAGGGTGTATCGTCTACACAAAATTTAATTTCGAACACTCTTACAGTTTATAAATATTTTCCCG